>OZ012735.1:952111492-952471492 GCA_963859935.3 Lathyrus sativus
TGGAGAAAATCTCAAAAAAGGAGAAGACATGGTCTCGCAACCAAATCCTGGGTTCGGGAGTCGATTACGCGAGAGGAAGGTATTAGCACCCTCTCGCGTCCATTGTATTCAACGGGATCCACACTTGCTGTCTAATCAAAGAGTGTGTTATCTAAAGACTACTGCTAATGGAAATGGAAACGAAAAGGTAAAAATAGAAGGAGACTTGATAGGACTTCGCCTCCCTATGCCTACCTATTTGCTCGTGCAATGGGAAAGTCCGAGTCAACGTAGTTCAGAGGACTACGGGTGGGAGGAAAAGGTTTCTCAGCAAGACTTCATTGTCTTGTGTCTACGTATCCTCATTCGGAAGATAATGAGGAAGTCAGAGCAGTCGTAGTTCGACGTACAAGTTGATACATGTTTTTTATGAGCGATGTTAAGTTCTTATTCCAGCAGTTAGGGTTGATACCTGTTTGTGGTAGAACGGAAAAATAACTCACTCTTTCTGAAAATGATTTGACAAACGATCCCGAAGTATGAAAATGATTTGAATTTGTTTGTGAGTTTTAGAGAAGTGAATTGACTTTATTTGGAGTATGCATCGCGCTAAAGTCTACGACATAGGATCGAATACTTCACGCTAATGATCTAAGAGTCTCACACACAAAGTACCCTAAGATGAGGTTAGAAATTCATCCGCTTATCTTTTCGATATGCTTAAGGCTCGTGGCGCACAATGCACATCATATTTATTAAGTGTTCTGATGTTTTTTTGAGAGAGAATAGAAAGAGACGTACAGAAGGTCTAAGGGGAAACTCGGTCCTACATGTTATAATGCAAAATGGCCCTAAGGTTAGGATGCGAAAGGAATTTCTATCCTAATGTTAGCATGCAAAAGATGGACTTAAGATTGAGGTTGAAAGGGGTCTAACCTAATGTTATCATGCATGGATTAACTTCTAATGTCTATCCTACTCCAAGCTTAATAAAAAATTAAGTTGGAGTAGGGAATCTTAAGGGAACATGCAAAGGCAAGCCAAAATAAAGAAAAAATTAAGTTGGAGTAGGGAATCTTAAGGGAACATGCAAAGGCAAGCCAAAATAAAGAAAATAAACCAAAAATAGCAAGTACAACAGCGCTCCAGCTCAGAACATCAGTGAATTCCAACATACAAGCAAAACAACATTTAACAACTCACATTTTATCATAGTGGTAATTGATTACTTATATGTGGGTAATCGATTACCCACTTGAAAACTTCAAAAAAACGTGAAAAAAGGACAGGGTAATCGATTACCCATATATGGTAGTCAATTACTGTTGTGACAATGGTAGAAATTCAACTTTCTAAAAGCTGTTTCAACAGTAAATCACTTATTTAATCATCCAAATGAATAGGTATGCATTTGTACACGAAAAATACCTCAAAAATCAGTAATCAAACACCAATTGTATCAATCAAACAACAAGATCCACAATCAAATCTAACAATAGATCAATTCACATCAACAATCCAAAGATCTACATTGCAAAAGTTATAAATAAGCTAGAATTAGTTTGGATCTGAAGTTTACCAACCTACAAAGCGGAAAATTGCTTTGATTAGTGTTGCAAATGAAAATGGACAGATCAAGCAAAGAAAATACAATATCTAATGATCTCCTAGCAAGAAACTTCAATAACAATGCAATATGATGAACTTGCTTCAAAGTTTCTTCAAGAAAATGCTTCCAAACCTTGAATCTAGATCCAAATATCTTTCTACTGTAGAATTTATGTTGATGAGAGGAAATGATGAAGGTTTAGCTCTACAATTAATGAAGAAATTGAGAATTATAATGGAAGAGATTTAGTGAAGGTTGAAGATGAAAATGGATAGTGAAAAAGTGAGAGAGAATTGAGAGAAGTGTAGAAAATTCAGAAAAATGAAGGTGAATGTGTGAGGTTTAGAGCAAAATTGTTTAAAGTATCCCTAGTTTAGGAATCAAAATATGATTTTGAGTGTGGATTTGTGTTTGGAATGGAAATTAGGAGCGGGGTTAGGAATAGAAATGTTTGAATTTTCGGAGGGAAGTGAAATTAATTTGTGAAAATGAATCAAAATTTGAACCAATTCTAGATCCTTCTACTAATGAACATGGAAAATCACATGACCAAAATGCAATCCAAATGCTGAAATGTTAAAAAATGAAGTGTTTGGGAAAATTCCGCTTGTGTTAATCGATTAGCCAGATTGTGGTAATCGATTGCCACATTCAAACTTTCAAATTTGGCGCCACAAGGAGGGAAACTTGGAGAATCACCCATAATCACTTGCTCTGAGCTTTGTTTTACCTCTAAAACCAATCATTTGATACGATACCTGAGTAATACCTGAAATAATATGTGCATTTCCCTTTTGCACTCAAAATAACCGACTAGAAAAATACGATCCGGTACCGAATCACTTAGAAAAAAAATGTCGGAGCTTATGATGCTTGCTTCTTAAAAACTTAGAATAAAAGGAGGTCTTGGGACACCAAAATACCTTGATCCCATGTCCCAAGAACCAATTCCATGATATGCACAATGATAATGCAAAATGAACAAAACATAAGGTAGTTACGGTTAAAAACGAAAGGGAAACTTTTGGAGTGTTACCTGGAGTGATGTCGAAGCTGTGACGGAAACGGACCGGAACATGGTTTGAAATATAGGGAGTTTTATATCGCCAAAAAAATCAGGTGATGAGTGGGAAACCACAGAAAGATTGAAAAGAATGTTTGCACAGATGGAGTTGTTTTGTTTTGACGGTGTTGAATGTAATAGGGGTGGTGGTTGTGACAAATTTTGATGGCTCATGGAGGAGGTTTGTTTTGAGATTTACACGAAAGAGGAAGGGAGGTTAAGGGGAGTGAACAGTTTGTTCGAAGGTGGTGGGGTCGTACCTCGAAAAATACGATCCTCGCGATGGACGCGGAAAAAACGTTCGAACAGAGTCGCCACCGAACTTTATTCATTCCAAGGAAAGAATAGGAAAACATCGATAAAACCTTTAAAGATATAAGAACATGTTCGTCACAACCAAATTCTAGATTTGGGATTCGATTACGCAAAGGGAAGGTATTAGCACCCTTTACGTCCGTTGTACTCAATGGGAACCTCTTGACTCGATTCAAGAGCAAAGTTAGCTTCGCTTGTTAGTTTTCTTGTAAGGATTTTCTCCTAAGGGGGAAATGGGTGGTTTTAGGATAGGGTGCTCGCCAAGGATTGGGGCCCTTGTGCCTACGTACTCCCTTGTGCAATGGGAAAGTCAGAGCATCGTAGTTCGTGGGACTACGGGAAAGGATTTGGAATTGTAGAATTATGCTCGCCAAGATCATCGCAATCTTGTGCCTACGTATCTTGCATTCGGAAGAGAATGAAGAACCAGAGCGTGCGTAGTTCGGACTATTACGGTAAAAGGTTTATAAATGAACGAGTGTTTAGGTCGCATTCTAACTGCTAAACATTGGCTTGTCTGCTCGCTAGGGGAGGCTGAAGCACTAGTTCATATGCGCGGAAGAATGCATTAAACAATGTTCTTTGGTAAAAGGTGTATGAGTTGAACGAGAGTTTAGGTCGCATTCTAACTGCTAAACATTGGCTTGTCTGCTCGCTAGGGGGAGACTGAAGCACGAGTTCATATGCGTGGAAGAATGGACTAAACAATGTTCTTAGAGAAAAGTTGTTTGAGTTGGAGATTGCACGAGGGTGAGGAATTTAGTGTTTGAAAAAGTTTCAATCACACGGGGGCAAGAAAAGAGAGTTTGGCTAGATAATATGATGGAGAGTGATGACTATTCGATAAACGAGATGTCTGTCTTCCAATCAATTAATCGGGGCATTATTGGAATGCTAGATTCCAACGATACCATTTTCATTCAATTTAAAAAATTTGTGTTTGATGGACGGTTTGGACGCGTATTAGGGTTTAAAGTGAGGGAGATTTACATTTGGCTGCACGAGGGTAAAAGATAAGGTTAGATGGATTGTATATTTAGGAGGAATGACGACTATTCGATAAGCGAGACATCGTCCTCACAACCAATTATTCGAGATATCGTTGGAATGTTAGATCCTAACGACACCTTTTTCATTCCATTAATTACGAAATATATTTGTTGGACAGTGAATACTTGTCCAAATAATTAAGGGAATTGTTTTAGGAACGAAAGTTTGAATGACACGCTAACCAAGGCGTACGCCTCAATAGTTGTCACTCAAGAATTCAAGGAGTGAAAGACTCCAATAACTCAGTTCTTTCGCATTTTAACTAGAAAAATGATTTGAATAGGTTAGCATACTCGGATTAGGTGCGCTAGGTATTCTAGAAATGTAAGATAGGAAGGATCATAATCCAAGGCGTGCACCTTGAGAGCAATCCTTCGAGAACCCAAGAAATGCTAGATCTCAAGAGCTCGCTATCTACATTGCTTAATCGAAAAGAATAGTTGATTTTGAAGAAAAATACTCGAGGTGAGTCGACGTCTGAATTTGAGTTTTAAACGTGTGCACTAGCAAAGCGGGCTAGTCTTCTAAGTGACCAACTAGAAATAATTAATCAAATAGGTGTCACTGTAAGGAAGGCCAGGATTAAGCTTTAAATGTTGTGTATGGTGATCAAAGGTTGACGCGAGGCTTTGAAAGCACTCGACTTACAAGGATAGAAAATGGGTCGACAAATCGAGAATTATTTTTAAAAAGGGTTTTGAAGCAAATATAATTAAGGCAAAAGTGATAAAATTATATTACATTTTGTGGGAAGTGGGGGGTATATTTTCATCAAATGGGGGTGGAATTAAAATGAAACGGATAAATCGAACATACCTGAATGAGTGCGTGTTGTGGCGCGGCGAAAATTATCTACAGCATAAGAACTTTTCGTGGCACAATCGACATAGACTTGAGTTTAGGAATCTTTTGGTCTCTGCCCACTTCATTTATCAAAGTCAAAATGGAAAAAGTTTACTAAATCACTTAATTAATTTAATCCAATTTAATTATTAAAATTATTTATTAATAATTAATGTGATCAAATAATTAAATTAATCAAAATTGATTAAAAGGATTAAATGATTTGAATTCAATTAATTAATTAATCATGTTTTGAAAGCCAAAAGTATCCTCCATACATCTCCTTGTTCTTAGAACTCAACAATCGTTATTTTAACACAAGTCGTTCCATAAATCCTGCACAAAATTGCAACAGCTACACAAACACATCAACACCAATATTTCAATTTCCTGCGGCATTTGTTCGCTGCTCGCACTGGCCTTGTCACCCGTGTTGTTTCAACGTTATCGTTGCGTGGACATTTTGGCTTCAACATGCGGCCATGATAATCTTGAAATTTGTTGTGCCTTCCTCCTAAGTTGTATTCAATCAGGATATGAATATATCACAACACCTAATATCAGCTTCCTTCTGCAAAACAAGAACCAAACAGAAAGCCTTATGCATATTTGCAATTGAACTGTGTATTAATAATTCAAACCAAACATTGTAACTAAAAATAGCTCTTATTCCTTGATTCTCAAAAGTCAGACCAAGTGAGAAGTGAGTATAATAGAAACATTATTAATCTCCTATATATAAAATTTAGGACCACAATATTTGAAATCAAAACACCATAATTGAACTGGTGTGAAACAAATACAGAACAACGTGCGAAAGATAATATTAAATCACCAGCTAAGTGAACATAACGTATGAGTCGAAGCTAATGTTCCACAGTACTGTCAATGAATCAACTAATAATAGTGGTACCTTCTGCAAGCGCTTTTTGGAATCAAAAATTTTACCGAAATGATGTTGCGAGTGTTATTGCGGAGTCAAAGTCGAAATCACGCGTTGATGATAAAAGCAACTACTGCACTTGTCTTTCAAATGCTTCAATGTTGTCGTTGTAACTCACCGTGAGTCTGCTGCGAAACAATGCGAACATTGGCGAGTTTGTGCTGCTATTGGAAGCAGAGCTTATCGTTGGATCAGGGGATGTGTGCGAGTTGGTGATACGTCGCTGCTACAAGACGAGTCACAAGGTTGTTGCAAGACCGTTTTGTTGCTGAGTTATAGTTGTCAAAACCCTGTACTTTTCTTGTTGAATAGAGAGAGAGCTTCATCACAACATCAAGTAAGGCAATGGCCTTGAGGAAGGCGCAGATCAAAGGATGTCTAAATGGCGATTCAAAGGTTATTGGCCTGTTGATGGTGAAGGCAAGAGGACGGCGATGGAACTAACTAGGCGAGAGGTTTTGTTGTCTTCCTCGCGTAAGAGAAGAGGGGTTTACGGTGATAACAGCGACGGTAATGGAGTTTTGATAGTGATTTGAGACGGTGAGACGGTGAAGGCTTTTCGTTTTGGGTTTTCGTCGCTGGCGGTCTACGAGAAGGAGGGTGAAGGAGGAGAAGAAATGGCGGCTTGTGGTTGAGATGATAATGGTTGAAAGAGATAGGAGATACAATGGGTATACGGAGGTGGATTCAAGGTTTTCGTGTGAGCAGAAAAATGAAGGTGAGGGGTTGAGTGATGGGGAGGACGGCGACTGGTTTGGGGATTTTCTTCAAATTGCAGAAGAAGACTAGTGGCGGCTTAGGGTTGTTTTCGGATGGAGAAAGGAAGGAAAAAGAGGTTAGTGGCTATGAGGAAGAAGATAGGGGTTTGGAAGAATCGCGACGGCGGAGAGTTATTTTGAGGGGAAGATGAAGATTCGTTTCGTGGTGGCCGGATTTTCTGAGAAGAAGAAGAGATTGGTGAGTAATGGAGGCGGCTGGAAGAAGAAGGGAGTGTTAGGGTTTCGAAATTGGGACGACTAGGATTTCAGAATTGGAATTGGGGGAAGATGAACAGTTACTCCCAATTTATACCAAGTTTAACCCTAATTTTCAAATTCCTCAGCCCTCCACCGTGTCCTTGCTTTTCCAATTCTGTTTTTTCTTTTTAATATCTTTTAATTAGTTTTTCTTCTAATTAATTAATAATTAATTCTAACTTAAATTCTAACTAATTAAATTATCCTAATTCTAAATAATTAATTCCTAAATATTTATTTTAAAATAAAATTCTAGTCTAATTTCTAATTAAAACTTTATAATTCTATTCTAATTAAAATTAAAAAAAAATTCTAATCTAATTAAAATTAAAATTCTAATCTAATCTAAAACTAAAATTCTAGTCGAATTCTAATTTAAATTCTAAATTCTAAATTAAAGATCTAACCTAATTAATTAATATTAAAAATATATTATATTAACATATCATAAAAAAGGAAACAAAAATAATGATAAATATATACAAAAACAAATGCCACATGGCACGCTCTTATTGGGCTAAAAAGTGAAAATGTTTATTTTTGCTGAAAAATACGTTACGCTGTACAAACGAGGTAAATAAATAAAAATTAGTCGGGCGAATGAAAATTTTGAAAAAGGTAGGACAAATTTGGGGTATGACAGGTGGATGTTGGTGTAGTATGGAGGAGGACAAAAGAGTTTTTATCCAGTGTTTTTTGTGGGATAAAGTCTGATGTGTGGTGGTGTTATTTGTTATCTCAAAAAGGTAGAATGGTGGTGTTTTGATGGTTGATGAAGAAAATGGAAGAAATGAGTTCGCGTGGAAAATATGAAGAGAGTAGCGTATGCTATTGTTTTTCACATGGTAGAGGTGGAATGATCTTTATTGGTTATCTATGTCTATTTTTTTATGAGGGAGCTTTACGTGAAGGAGAAAGGTGATGATATCAAGTGTGTTACTGCATGTGTGAGGCGTGGTTTTGTGTGATGAAGGAAGAAGAGTCTTGTAGAGTGGTTGTCTTTTTTAATGGAAAGAAAAGAAAAATAAACATTTTTTTGAGGTGGAAAGCGATCGTGGTATTGAGCGAGAAGGAAAAATGTTCCGTGCGTGTGAAATAGTATTATGAGAAGAGGAGATAGTTAGATGATTTGAGTGCAAAGGTTTTATTATTTTTTTTAGTGATGAGGTTAGTATGTCGTTTTTTGTATGGGAAAAATGTTGTTTTTAAAGATAAAGGGGATGGATCAAAAGATGATGAGAACGTGATGCTGCAAGGTGTGGGGTCTCAAGGGTGTGAGTTTATGTGGCAATAAAAAAGGTTGGTTCGTGGGTTAAGAAAACTGCTCAGGTTTTCATACACGAGTGTAGGCCCTCCTATTTTATTGATTTCACATTTTTTTATGAGAGAGAGAGAGAGAGAGAGAGAGAGAGAGAGAGAGAGAGAGAAGTATTATGGGTCAACAAAATGGCTAGTGAGGTGTTGTTTTCACTTTCTATGATGCAATGCAATAGGTTACTACAATTAAAGGACAAAACAAAACCTCTCTTCAAAACTTAACAATTAAGTGTTGTCAATAATAAAATAAAAACAAAATCAAATATTATTAAAAAATAATAACTAAATTAAAAAAATTTAATAAAACTTAAACTAATTAAACCTAGATTAAAAATCTATAAATTAAAAATGACTATTAATTAAAAATTAAAAAGAAACTGGTTAAAAACGAATAATCAGACTGGTATCGAAGTGCTCCAAAAAATAAAATGAATGCGCTAAAATGATCAGCGCGAAATAAACGACTCAGGAAAATACAGCGTTTGGTCAAATTTCAAAATAAATTTTCCCTGGTTAATGGCTCAGACTGATCAAAATGCAACCGAAAAAGGTTTTAAAAAATTAAAATGAGCACGCCAGGTTAAACTATACGGAACATAGATTAGTATAACTGACGTTTCCAAGCTCGATTTTCAAATTTGTTGTCAACTGATTTTAAGCACAGTTGACTTTCAATTTGACCGAGTCGATTGTAAAATCAACAAGTTTATTCTTGTTGATAATTTAGGCATTATGCATGACGAAAGACATGATAAGTTATGCAGATGATGCAAAGAGAGGCGGGATCTTAGGGATAAAAATTAGGGTATGACATTCATAGGCCATGAACGAGTCTCAGTTTCTTCTTTAACCAAGTATTCCACTTGGAAAGGGTAATGTACAAGCTCCTAAGTAGGTAACAACTTGTTGAAAATGGGAATCAATAACTTCACTGGGGTTCTTTAAAAGAGATGTAGGCCGGTTAACTTGCAAAACAGATTTCTCAAATAAAAAAAGACATCTGTAAGAATCTTCACCAAACTTCTCTAACTGGATTTTTTCGGAAAGATGTCATTTGATGGAAGAAAATTGATAACAGACTTACAGAAGAAATTGTCATTAGTTGTAGTTGACATTGCATTGGAGCAGATAAAATTCTTGTAACAAGTTATCTCAAATAAAGATAAAAACACTTGTGATAATCTTCAACAAACTTCTCTGACGAGACTTTTCCGGAGAGATGCCATTTGATGGAAGAAAAATTGATACACTGATAACTTTGTTGGGGATAGACAAACTGCTCAAAAAGAGACTGCCATTTTCCATCCAAAAAGAAATCTAGAAACAAAACAGGCTTCTCAAATAAAGAGACCACAACTTGTTGTTGGGTATAAATTCAAAGAGAGTGTTGTAACAACATTGCTAGGGAACAAAAGTTCGTCTTCAATGGGGAATCATAAAAAAAGATTCTTCCTGGGGAGACAACGTATCTAAGGGTGAAAAATAAATGCACTCTCCATTTAGGTTTTACAGCCTAGAAAGATTCAAAACTATAATTGTCAGAGACCAAGTTCAATCTAGGAATAAGCTGGAGAGAAACGGTTGTCGCAACTGTGAAAAAGAGCTGCCAGAAACAAATAGAAGAGTCGCCACCGAACGTTATTTATCCCACAATAAGGGAAAGGAAACGATCTAATAAAAACTAAAAGAAAGGGAAAAGACAAGGTCATCGCAACCAAATCTTGGGTTCGGGAGTCAGTTACGCAAGGGAAGGCATGAGCACCTCTCACGTCTGTTGTACTCAAAGGGATTCATGCTTGTTGTCTAACAAAAAGGGTGAGTTATCTAAAAAACTAATTCTAAACCGGGGAAAAAGAAAAGAAGAGACTCGATAGGACATCGCCGCCCTATGCCTACGTATTCCCTCGTGTAATGGGAAAGTCATAGTCAACGTAGTTCGGGAAACTACGGGTGATGGGGGAAGGTTGCTCGCCAAGACATCACCGTCTAGTTCCTACATATCCTCATCTGGTATAAGAAATCAGAGCAAACGTAGTTCGAGAAACTAGACCACTGGTTTGTTAAGTGTTTTTTATGAGCAACGCTAAGTTTCCATTCCAGCAGTTAGGGTCAATGTCTGTTTGCGGTAGAACGAAAAAGTAGCGTACTCTTTTCTGAAAATGCTTTGAAGAACAATCCCAAAGGATAAAAAGGTTTGAAGTTGGTTTATGAGTTTTAAAGAAGTGGATTCTGTTAGTTTGAGACTCATGTTACACTAAAGACTATGACATAAGAGCGAATGCGTTGCATATCACCCAAAGGGCATACACTAAACACTCTAGACAAGTGAGAAGTAACCCCCCACTCATTATTTCCCATGTACTTAAGGCTCGTAGCGTACAATGTTTATCGTTCTTTATTAAGTGTCTTAGAGAAGTTTGAGATGAGAAGAGAAGACACAAGAGAACACTAAAGGGAAACTGAAAACCCTAATATTATCATACAAAATGGTCCTAAAGTTAGGATGAAAAGGAAGTCTACCTAATGTTATCATACCAAGGATTGAAAGCCTAGTGTCTCTCCTACTCCCATCTTAAACAGAGGGACTAGGAATCCTAAGGGATCATGTGAGCAAGCACAAGTAAACAATATCCAATTTAATCACAAATGAAAACAAGGGTAAAAGAAGTCTCAAAGAGATACAAGAAGAAAGATGCACAAGGAACAACAAAATGTATATACAAACAGAAGAACAAACAAATCAAGACCAAAGCCTCAAACACAAAAGGTCAAACCCAACCAATATTGACAGAAACACCTCAAGTCATCATATCATTGGTGCATCTCAAATCCAATCCACATCCAAGATGTGCAGACAAACACCAAATTAAGGAAAACGAAGCATGCTCAATCAAATGAATCAAAAACCTCACAAGGAATCAAAACCAAAAATGAAGCAAAGCAAAATGAAACCAAATGACCCAAGAAGCAAGATAGGACAACAACAGAGCATGATCAATAAGTAGACATTCAATTATGAAGATGTGAGAGGGATCACATAAGTTTGAAATTCAAAGTCAAAACTTCAAAGTGAATCAACCATCATCAACATCCACAAATGAGTGATCACATCAAAGAAAATATTAAAGATCCAAATGGAATGAATAGAAGTCAGAAAATTACCTCATAATGGATCAAAATCATTTATTCACCCATTGAAAATTTAAATCAAAATAAAAATAAGTAAAAAAAGAATGAAACACCCTAAAAGAGAGAAAGAGGAGACCAAGGAATGAGTGAAGACCCAAGGACATCACCATAGGTATATGACCATCATAGGATCACATGACAATTTCTCCATTATTTTTAAATGCCCAAAAATAATTTTAAACTAATTAAAAACAAGCAAATAAAACAAAAATACATGAAAATAACTAAAACAGAAAATAAAAATCCAAGAAAATCACCATAGGTTCAAAACCATCATAGGATCATATTAAAAAAATTCCATTATTTTAAATGGCTCAAAAAAGTTTTTAAACCAATTAAAATTAGCCAAAATAAATAAAAATCATGAAAAATACAAAAAAGCAAAATAAAAATGTACAAAAATATAAAAATGAAAGAGAAATTTAGAAAATATTTTGGTATTTTTCTAATTAAAAATGAATTTTCTATGAATTTTTGAAAGTAAAAAGGAATTAAAAAACAATTTAGAAAAAGAAAATAAAATAGAAAAAACACAGCGCATTGGATTTCATTTCATTAAATGACGTGGCTGATCCAAGGATCAGAGAGCGTGCATCCACGATGGACACTAGTCAACTCATCCACACAGATCCAAACAAAGTCAAAAGCACCAGATTAGAACAAGTGGCATGATGGACGGTGAGATCATCATCTTCAACCTCCAGCCACTTGAAATAACCAGAGATTTGCAGAAAATCGTGCATCTCTCAAACCATAACAATTGCAGCTCATAGTGGTTTCATCTGATGCGTCTTTTCAAGACGATCTCAACCATATCATTGCGCCAAATTTCTTTAAACCACAACTTACTCGATTTGAAAAAAACCAGAACAAGATTCAAACACGAATTTGAAAATTCAACAACAAAACTCAACTACAACTAAAAACTAACTATACAAACAACATCAGCATGTCAAGGGCTACATTTTAGCAACAAATTTGAATCAAAATGGTTGAGAATTATACCTGTTGAAGCTCAACCTTGAAGCTCTGAAAGTGGAGTTCCCTAGCTTGATTCAGGCCACGATTCTTTAAGTTCTTGATCTATTTAGCTTCACTAAATATTGGTGAAGCTAACTGAGCGGAGAATTTGAGTGATTAAGGTGTGGAAATGGAAATTTGAAGTTCAAGCTAAGAGTTCAAATGGGATCTTAGCAGAGTATTTTTGGCTATCAAAAGCTTGTAGAAATGGGTGGAAATCACTCCATATTTATAGGAGAAGCTTTATGAATCAAAAGGGAGGGTGAATGAGGCAATTTGGATGGAATTCATGCACACCTACAGCATGAGCAAAATGTGACTTGCAAGCTGTCAAAACTCACTTAAATCCTTCGTTTCAAGGTGCTAATCACATCAGGCAAGTTGGTTAAACATGTTTAGATGGAAGTTGCGCCCTAATTTGGTGATTAGAAGCCATTTTAATCAAATTCAAATCTGAGTTAAAGTGAAAATCCATCTCTGAAATCCAATTTTTGCAGCCATGGTTCTCACAATGTAGGAAGCTTTATGAGATGATTCTTCTTGCATCGGATAGAGGGAGATGCAATATTTGCAATGTGAAAAGAAAGTATTGATTTGGCAGCTTGAATTTAGAGATATGATCTTTCAAAGTAACCTCTATGAAAGAATGCAAGATCATAAAACACTTAGAAAAATTTCAGGTCTTTTAGGGACCAAAAATGACATATAATGTTTTGATGAAAACCAAGACCTTCCATGGGTTTTTAGCTCTTCCATGTTGAATCAAAGTTGTAGAGGACATCTTCAAGTTTAATATAGAATAGTAATAGGCTCTAAATGATAAAAATTGACCAAATTATGCCCTCTTGAAGTTGACTAAGAAAATCTTCCAATACTCAAAATGACCTATAATATCTTCAAACTTTTGATGACCTTCGAAGTGAAATTTGATCTTTCCTTGTAAAGAGAAATTGTTAGGGATGATGAAAAGAGTTCATTAGAAAAAGAACCCCCTAAAGATGTTGAAAATTGAAGGATTTATGCTCATTTGATCATAGCATCTACCATTTGCCCAAATTAGGTCACGCATCTTACAATAACTTTGAATCTCTTAATAATTTCTTGCACCTTAAGCCATGATGAACCATATATGATGTTGGAATGATGTTTCCTTGAAACACACTTGATGATGAGGAACTTCTAGGGTTGAGAGTACCATAAAGTCACAGAGAACACCTTGCTTGAACTTGAAGAAACACAACATTCTTCCTTGAGAAACAAACCATGATACCTTTATTAGAACATTGATTGGTGTTTAATATATCTCATAGTTTTGATGATAACATTAATGAAATTTTGTATAGAGAATTTATATACACTAATTTTGTTCAAGTGTTTATTTGCTTCAGATATCAAAATTAATATTATTTTGGAAGCAAGAACGCCTCTGAACATTAAAGAACGAGAAAGCTCTGAGCGTCAGAAGAAACTCATCAAAAAACTCTGATCTGCTACAATGACTCTGAGCGAAGCTAAGAATAACTTGAGCAAAGAACATACGTAAAGCTTCAGAAGACTCTGGATGTACTCAACGCTGCAAGTACAGAAGTTCTGATAAAGAAAGTATGCTCTGATAAGGCTTTCACCCTTAAAGAACTTTGCTGCAAACTCTGATAGAGAAACTCTGAGTGAGTTAACTCTGACCTGAACAACTAAGAACATCATCAGAAGTTCTGATGCAATACGTTCCTAAGTTGTTGAAGAAGATGTTGTTCAAATAAAGATCCGTTGGTATATTCCTTGTCTTATCCTAAACGGCTCTTTCCCCATTCGTGCTTGACACATGATTTCAGACAAAAAGGATTTGTCAGAACATTCCTCTTCTGAGAAAGGAAAAGTCATTAGAAGACAAAAAGAACAGAATGCACAGTCTTTGAGAAATGAATTTCAAAGGACTATAAAAGCAAGTCTCAGCATCACTTCAAAGGTTAACGAACTTGAAAAAAAACTATTGACGGAACCATTGACAAATTATTCAAAGTGCTCATTCAAATATTCTTCAAGCTAGAATAGTTTTCATATTCGTTCTTTAACATGTGTAAAAATCACTGTTGTGATATAGCTTTTTAGAAGCAAATCTTAAACACATCTGTTAGTTTATCTTTTGTAAAAATATTTCCTTAAGAAGACCAAGTTGTGGTCAGAATTTCTTGAGAAGACTAAGATAGTTGTCTTAGTGGTTTAAATTGTAATCAAGTTTGATATAGTGGATTAAGTCCTTGTTGAGAAAGGCAAGTGACCTTGGTAGGGTGGACTGGATTAGTTTGAGTTCAAACGAATCAGGATAAAAATACTGTGTTATTTTTCTATCATCTTAATTGTTTTAAAACCCTTATTCAACCCCCCTTCTAAGTGTTTTTCTCACCTTCAGTTGGCATCAGAGCTCCGGTTCTGTAAGTGCTCTAACTTAACCGCGACAGAAAAAGATCCTGTTGGGAAAAACTCTTAATCTCTTGTTCTTGATTCATCATGGCTGTTGAAGCTTCAACTTCAACTTCATACAACAACAAATACGATGATAGAGATAGAATAAGCACCAAACCTCCCATGTTTGATGGTGAGAAGTTTGATTACTGGAAAGATAGAATAGAAAGTTTCTTTCTAGGCTATGACGCTGGCTTATGGGATTTGGTTATTGATGGTTATATTCATCCTACAAATGATGAAGGAAAAAAGGTTGATAGAAAGTCTATGTCTGATCAACAGAAGAAGGAGTTTAGAAACCATCACAAGGCAAGAACCATTCTATTAAATGCAATATCTCATATTGAGTATGAGAAAATAACAAATAGAGATACTGCATTTGATATGTTTGAATCTCTAAAAAGGACGCATGAAGGAAACTCCCAAGTAAAGGAGACAAAAGCCTTGGCACTTATTCAGAAATACGAGGCCTTCAAGATGGAGGAATCTGAATCTATAGAAGCTATTTTCTCAAGGTTTCGGATTCTAACTGCTGGTCTGAAGGTTCTGGATAAAGGTTACTCTACTGCTGATCACGTGAAGAAGATCATCAGAAGCTTGCAAAGAAGGTGGAGACCAATGGTGACAGCGCTGAAGCTTGCAAAGGATATGAATAAGATTACTCTGGAGGAATTAATCAGTTCATTAAGGAGTCACGAGATTGAGCTAGAAGAAGACAAACCTTAGAAGAAAGGTAAGTCTGTTGCACTAAAATCTAACAAATCTGCTAAAGCTTTGCAGGTTATTGAAGAAAGCTCTGAAGAATCTTCCTCTGAAGAAGATGAACTGTCTTTGCTGTCCAGAAGGATAAACCAACTCTGGAAGCACAAATAAAAGAAGTTCATAAAATTCAAGAGATCTGATCAGCGTGGCGAATCTTCTGGACATAAGAAATCTAGAAAGAAAGATGTAGTGATCTACGAGTGCAAGGAGCCTGGCCACTATAAAAATGAATGTCCTAAACTTCTGAAGGAGAAACCCAGAAAGAAGTTTGAAAAGAAGAAGAAAGTGCTAATGGCCACGTGGGATGATTCAGATGCCTCTAATTCTTCATCAGAATCAGAAGATGAATGTGCTAATGTAGCACTGATGGCTTACGTGGAGGACCACGAAGAAACTGCTGAATCTGGATCAAAATCAGATTCAGAAGAGGTATTTTTTGAACTTTCTAGAGCTGAACTTACTGAAAGTTTATCTGAAATTCTTGAAAGTTATAGCAAGATCAAACTCAAATACAAGAAGCTTCAGAGCTGTCTTGCATCTGAGAATGATCAACTGAGATCAGAAGTTGCTGAGCTTAAAGCAAACAATCTTAAAATGAAAAATGATTTAGAAAAAGCTCAGAAATCTGACTCAGATCCTATATCATGCTCTAAAAACAATTTATAAGAGTATGATTATAGCTTTCAGAAGTTTCTTGCCAGAGGCCTAGATAGAAGCAAGATGGCTTCAATGATCTATGACGTAAGCAGAAACAACAGAAAGGGAATTGGATATAAATCACCTTCTGGGAAGGATTTAAATCCAAAACCTATTGATAAACTGATCATTAAGTATTCTCCTCTGTATACTCACTTTAAATATGGTCATTTAAATGATATTAAGCACACAAGTTCTAATCAGAACAAACCTGTGTTTAATAAACCAAAATTCCATCAGAACAAGGATGCTTTTAAGGGAAAGAATTTCAAACCTACTAACCCCCAGAGGACCTAAGAAAATATGGGTACCTAAGGACAAAATGATTTTTGTTGCAGACATCCTTAGCAGCAAAGTTGAAACACCAATCATGGTACCTAGACTCTGGTTGCTCGCGTCACATGACGGGAAGAAGGTCTATGTTCCAAAGCCTAGAATTTAGATCTAGAGGTGACGTAAAGTTCAGAGGGAACCAGAAGGGCAAAATAATAGGCTATGGAACTATTGGTAATGGTAACCTTCCTTCCATATCTAATGTCTTACTTGTTGAAGGATTAACACATAATCTATTGTCCATAAGTCAATTAAGTGACAATGGTTATAACATGATCTTAAATAAAAAAATGTTGTAAAGCTGTCAGTCAAAAAGATGGCTCAATCCTCTTTAATGGAAAAAGGAAGAACAACATTTACAAAATCAATCTTTCAGAACTTAAAGTTCAGAATGTAAAATGCCTCCTGTCTGTTAACAATGAGCAATAGGTTTGGCACAGAAGATTGTGTCATATTAGTATGAGACGTATATCTCAAATTAATAAGCTCAATCTGGTAAGAGGATTTCCTCAGTTGAAGTTCAACTCAGATGCTTTTTGTGAAGCATGTCAGAAAGGAAAATTTTCAAAATCTTCTTTCAAAACAAAAAATGTTGTTTCAACCTCTAGATCATTAGAGCTACTTCATATTGATCTGTTTGGACCAGTGAAAACTTCATCCATCAGAGGCAAGAAGGATGGATTAGTCATTGTTGATGACTACAGCAGATGGACATGGGTAAAATTCCTGAAACACAAGGATGAGTCTCATTCTGAATTCATTGACTTCTGCAAACAAGTCCAAAACGAAAAAGAATTTAAAATTGTTAAAGTCAGAAGTGATCATGGTGGAGAATTTGAAAACAAATAATTTGAATTTTTTTTTTAAAGAAAATGGCATTGCACAAGATTTTTCTTGTCCTAGAACTCCTTAACAGAATGGAGTTGTAGAAAGGAAAAATAGAACATTGCAAGAAATGGCCAGAACCATGATCAACGAGACTAACATGGCAAAACATTTTTGGGCAGAAGTAGTGAATACAACTTGTTATATTTAGAACAGAGTGTCTGTAAGACCTCTTCTAGAGAAGACTCCTTATGAATTGTGGAGGAATAGAAAGCCCAACATTTCTTATTTCCATCCTTTTGGATATGTATGTTTTATGTTAAATACTAGGAAAATCTGAACAAGTTTGATTCTAAAGCTCAGAAGTGTTTCATGCTTGGATATTCTGAACGCTCTAAAGGCTACAGAGTATACAATACTGAGACACAAATTGTAGAGGAATCAATTCATGTTAGATTTGATGATAAGTTGGCAATCAAAAGCCAAAGTAGCTTGAAATTTCTGCAGATAGAGAAGTCCTTCTCACAGACTCTGAAGAATCAGAGGCAGACAAAGCTCAAGCAAAAGCACCAGAACCAACATCAGATGCTACTCCCTTGACTGCTCAGATGGATAGCTTAACAATTTCTGAAGAACCAAATGTTAAAGGATCATCCAGAATCAAAGCCTCTCATCCAGAGGAAATGATAATTGGAAATAAGGATGACCTTATCAGAACAAGGTCATTTCTCAGATCTTCTGGAACTTCATTGTTTCGTTTGGTGTCTATCATTGAACCTACTTCTATGGATGAGGCTCTGAACGATAATGATTGGATACTTGCTATGCAAGAAGAGCTTAACCAATTCACCAGAAGTGACGTCTGGGATCTGGTTCTAAGACCAAATGGTTTCAACATCATTGGAACTAAATGGGTCTTCAGAAACAAGATGAATGAGCAAGGAGAAGTTATCAGAAACAAGGCTAGGCTGGTTGCTCAAGGATACAGTCAGCAAGAAAGTATAGATTACACAGAGAAATATGCTCCTGTGGCAAGGTTAGAATCTATTCGTTTGCTTATTTCATTTGCTGCACAGAATAACATCACTTTGTATCAGATGGATGTTAAAAGTGCTTCTTAAATGGTTTCATAAAAGAGGAAGTGTATGTTCATCAACCTCCAGGTTTTGAAAATGAAAATTTTCCAGAATATGTTTTCAAACTTAAGAAATCACTCTATGGCTTAAAACAAGCTCCCAGAGCTTGGTATGAGAGGCTGAGTAATTTCCTTCTGGAAAACAACTTTGTCAGAGGAAACGTTGATAGTACACTCTTCCATAAATCAATTAAGAAAGACATTTTAGTCTGTCAAATTTATGTTGATGATATTATATTTGGAACTACCAATATTACACTTGGAAAGGAATTTGCTCAATCTATGCAAGCAGAATTCGAGATGAGCATGATGGGAGAACTCAGATTCTTTCTGGGAATTCAAGTGAATCAGAATCCAGAAGGTACCTACATACATCAGACAGAGTATGTATAGGAACTTCTAAAGAAATTCAACATGTCAGAAAGCAAGGTAGCAAAGACTTCAATGCATCCTACAAGCACTTTAGGTAAAGAAGAGGTAAGTAAAAAGGTAGATCAGAAGCTTTACAGAGGTATAATTGGTTCTCTTCGGTACTTGACTGCTTCTAGGCCTGATATTCTCTTTAGTGTTTGTCTATGTGCTAGATTCCAATCAGATCCTAGAGAATCTCACTTAACAGCTGTTAAGAGGATTCTGAGGTATCTGAAAGGTACTACTAACGTGGGTTTATGTTACGGAAGATCTGATGAATATAGATTAGTTTGATTTTGTGATGCTGACTATGCTGGAGACAGAATAGAGCGTAAGAGTACTTCTGGAAGCTGTCAGTTTCTGGGAAGTCATCTGATCTCTTGGTTCAGCAAGAAGCGACCCACAATAGCGTTATCAACTACAGAAGCAGAATACATTGATGCTGCTGGTTGTAGCACACAGATGCTCTGGATGAAGAGTCAACTAAAAGACTATCAGATTCATGAGAGTAACATTTCTATTTTCTGTGATAATACTTCTGCTATTTGCCTTTCTAAGAATCCTATTTTACATTCTAAGGCAAATCACATAGAAATTAAGCATCATTTTATCTGAGACTATGTTCAGAAGGGAATTATTAGTGTGAACTTTGTTGATACAGACCATCAATGGGCTGATATCTTCACAAAACCCCTTGCTAAAGATAGGTTTAAGTTTATTCTGAAGAATATTAGTATGGATTTTTGTGCAGAATAAAACTATTATTCAGAAGAAAATTTATTCTGATGGAACATGAATAATGTCTATACTCTGAAGTATTTCTTCTGATTATTTCTTTTAGTACATTATTTATTTTGTGAAACTCTGATCTAACAACTCTCAGAAGATCTGAACGTTGTTTAACATTTCTTATTCTTAAGAGATTCAGAGGCACATCCACATCAAACACGTGTCACATGATATCTGAAAAGGTGGAATGTACTCAATGAGACGCCGTTTTGAGGTACTGTTTGTATTCTCAATTTCTCGTTTTCCTCCCCCACGCTTGTCAAAATCATTAATTGCTTTTAATTATTATTCTTTTTGATGTGACCTTTTTTTTATTTTGAATTAAATGCTGAACATGTGTAAGTGTGCCCTAATTGTTTCCCTATAAATGCCACAACACAACACATTTCACACTTTACACACTTTCTCTCACGTTTATGCATTTCTGTTTACTCCATTGTTTCTTCATCTCTTCAAACCCAAAACCCAAAGAAGCTTTCGTTATCTCACTTCTTCAACAATGGCAACTTCATCTTCAACCTCTCAACAGTTTGAATCAACAATGGTTGCCGTTTCTTCTTCTACAATGGGTCCTACTCCGTTTACAGCACCTGAAAGAACTCTCCTCACTCCCGTTGATCAACAGGAAGTTCTCTGTGAGTTCTTGATTGATTTTGAAAGCATTGCTGAAAATGGATTTGAGTTACGTCCAACTGTGTCATCACAAGGATGGACAAAGTACTTTGACATACTGGTTGGTCCAGTTTACCCTTGCTTGGTCAAAGAATTTTGGATGCATGCAAGAGTTTTCCCCAAATTCATCATGTCTTCAGTTCTGGGTAAGGAAATCATTATCACTGAGGATCTGATTCGCAAGCTGATAGGATATCAACAATCAGATGGTGTCACTCATCTACCAGCAAATCGTATGGATATGGATGAGGTATTGTTAGATGCCCAATTGTGCTTATTTGAGCTATCAAATGTGGGCATCTTCCGCTCCTTTTTGTCTAATTTCGGTTCAAAACCGGCTTGCTTTTGTTGATATGCGATATGATGTGAAATGCTCTTGGTCCTTTTAATTTGTGTGTTATTGTGCAGTATTTGAGCATGAAAGAGCAAAATTTGATGACACAAGAAAGTTGACAAAGGAATCAAGAAAGAACAAGAGCAAAAGCATGTTCGCTAGGCGAACATCTGGCGAGTGTTGCAGCGAGTTGTTCGCTAGGCGAGCCCATAGCGAGCTGCTAGCAAACACTCCCAGACTTGGGCAGAATCAAAATGGCATTATTCGCTGGCAGCGAGGCAGGTGGCGAAGAACTCGCTCGGCGAGCACCTAGCGAGCAAGTGGCGAAGCATTCCAGAATCTTTTCCTCATCCCTCGCTAGCATGTTTGCTAAGCGAAGCTGTAGCGAACGTTCGCTGTTAGCTCGCTAGGCGAACGAAGTCGCGAGCGTGACAGGACAACAACTTTTTCTATATATAGCCCTTTGTACTTTTTGAACAACATACATTATTTTTCACTAGTTTTGCTGCATAAGATATTTTGTGACCTAGAAACACTCTATCTCTTATTTTCTTCATTTCTAAACATTAATCTACAAAAAGAAGGTGGATTCTCATCCATGTTGGATTCTTCGACTCGGATGTTCATCAACCTTCTTCCAAAACTTCTTTTGCAAGCTACCATGAAAATGAGTAGTTAAGTTCTTCATTTTGTCAATTTTAGATGTATGTGATCATTAAGCTTTGTAAGTATATGGATGATCTTCATTTGTAAACTCTTGGATGATGAATATATGGTGAAAACCTTGCTTTATCTTTAACTTTTTGTGTTGGTTTATGATCGAAAGTTATTTTCCAACTCTTGACCTAGGTTTTCATCCTGTTATTTTCTTAAGCTAGAAATAATTTCGAATATTGTTGATCATGAAAAATGTTAAACCTAAATGTTGTCATTTTGATAGATTGTGTGTGAAATCAACAATGGATCAAAATGAGAAAAATCACAATGTGAGTTAGAAATAATCACATTGGGAGGATGTTGTGGATGTGTTTATCATCTAAAGGAGTTTATGCGTATTGTTGATCAGACATATACAAGCAAAGTGATTACCGAACCCTAACTTTGACAATCTTCATTAAAATCGTAAAATCAATCTTTTACCGCGATTCATTACCTTTTATGCAAAGATACCGTTACTAAAAACCAAACCCCTTTTGTTACTAAAAAGTTAAGAACTCGATAACTGTCGAACTGCGGCAATATCTCAAATTCCATGTGGAGACGATAACAAAAACTCGACACTTTACCACTGTCCTAACAAAATTGCACCGTTGCCGGGGAATATGAATTGATATTGCAAGCATCACAATAGTTGTTGAATTGTTAACTCTTGAATTTTTTGACTTGTGCTTATTAATTTGTTTGGTTTAGTGTGCAGCTTTCGTTTTATGCGAGGGCAGATTCCTGAGGACCAACTTCTTTTTGATCCCGAGATCGAGAGAACCGCAAGGAGACTGAATAGCAGAACGAGACGGAGGAGGCAACTTGCTCGACAACGACAAGAAAATGGAGAAGGTTCTTCTACAACACCACCACCTCATTTCATACCTATCATGGATCCATCACCACCACCGCCCGTTTCCACCCCGTGTATCAACAGTCCAAGAAACACTGCTCAGTTTGCCAACCACACGGGAAGGTAAGCCGAGATGAAGACGGGAACTCTCAACTTGTTATACGGAAGTCCATTCACCGGAATGGACCATGAAGACCCCTTTGCTTTTCTCACCAAATTTTATGAGATAGCATTGGCGGCGGGAGTTGATCAAGCTCAAGAGCTACCGTTGTTCAAAAGACTTTTTCCACATGCTTTGCTCAGCAAAGCCAAAGATTAGTACTTGGATCAAACACCGGCGGTCATGACGGATTGGAACGTGTTGGAAGATAAATTCATTGAAAGATTTTTCTCTCACAACCGGTTCATGGAATCCAAAACAGCAATTTCCGTGTTTTCCTAAGGAGCCAACCAATTATTGAACAAGGCATGGGAAAAATTTAAATCCATGCTTCGAAAGTGAAAAGGTCTTGGCTTTCGTGAATTGACGCAAATCTATATTTTCAAGAATGGCCTTCAACCAAATTGTAAGACCTTGTTGGATGCCACTGCGGGTGGTTCTTTGTTGTCTAAAAGCGCCGATGAAGCTATGGATATCATCAACCGTATGGCTCTAAATTACCTTCAAAGCCAAAGTAGAGGAAACACTTTGAAGAAACCGGGAGTGCTTGAACTTGGGAGAAATGATGCTATCCTTGCACAAAATAAACTCATATCACAACAAGTGGAACTCTTAACTTAACAAATCAAAGAGATGAAAGAGCCCTCAAAAGCCAAACAAATAGCTTGTTGTGAGCTTTGCAAAGGTGAACATGATACCAGATTTTGTCCACCTCCCGGGTTCGAAGAGGTAAACTATATGGCGAATCAACGAGACTACCAACCGAGGAAACAACAACAACAACCACTGTATCAACAACATTCTCAAAATCAACCACAACAACACTATCAACCAAATCAACGGTACCAACCAAGGAGTAAATATCACCATAACCAAGGTTATGGGGGTGGTAATTCTAGCCGTCAAAATCCTTATCAACCTCAACAACCGTCGGTCGTAACTTCAAAATTGGAAGATACATTGACGCAATTCATGCAAATGTCAATGGCTAATCAAAAGAGCAACGATGCGACAATCAAAAATCTTGAAACTCAAGTTGGACAACTTGCTAAGCAACTAGCGGAACAACAATCCGGACCTTCTTTTTCGGCGAACACGAAAACAAATCCAAAGGAGCATTGTAAAGAAATCACGACAAGAAGTGGAAGGGAGTTGGTTAGTGAGAGTAAAAAAAAATGAGAGTACAAAAAGAGAGGATGAGAGAAAAGATGACGAGAAAAAAATTGATGATAGAATTGATGGTGAAGTTGAGGAGGAAAGTGAGGAAGAAGTTGAAAATAATGAAAAAAAGGTTGAAGTTGAAAATAAAGAAAGTGTAGAATTAGAAAATGATAAGAGTGAAAAAGTGAAGGTGGAGGAAGTGAAGAAGAAAAAAGAGCGGAATTCTAGAGCATCTAGAGGAAAGGAGGTAGTGAGCACTACTCCGGTCCAAAATTTACCATATCCACATGCTCCATCTAGGAGGGAAAATGAACGACATTACGCCCGGTTCATGGATATTTTTAAACAACTTCAAATAAACATTCCGTTTGCCGAAGCTTTGGAACAAATGCCAAAGTATGCCAAGTTCATGAAAGATATACTAACTAAAAAGCGGAGGTATACGGAACCGGAAACAATTGTTCTTGATGCTAGTTGTAGTGCCATCATCCAAAGGACTCTTCCGAGAAAAGAGGTTGATCCGGGAAGAGTTACTTTGCCGGTTACTATCGGTGATGAATATGTCGGGAAAGGGCTAATTGATTTGAGGTCAAGCATAAATTTAATACCTTTGTCTATCGTGAAAAGGCTTGTTAACATTGAAATGAAAGCCATACAGATGACATTGCAATTGGCCGATAAGTCGACTACCCATCCTCATGGGTTAGCTCAAGACGTATTGGTTAAAGTCGACAAATTCTTCTTTTCGGTTGATTTCATTGTGATTGACATGGAAGAGGATGATGATGCGCCGCTAATCCTAGGACAACCTTTCATGAAAACCGCTCGAATGATGATTGATGTTGATGATGGTTTGATGAAAGTGAGAGTCCAAAATGAAGAAGTCACTTTTGATCTTTTTGAAGCTATGAAGCATTCAAAAGATAATCGTGATAGTTTTCGAATTGATGTGGTTGAAGAAGCAACGTTTGAAGTATCTAAGCATATTCATGTGACATCTCCTGAGGAATTAGCTCTTGATGATTCTTTTGAAGTTTTTACCATTGAAGAAGAGCAAGCTCTTGTGGAATGTTTACGGGAACTTGATAATCTTAAAGAGCTGCAACCATGGGATGTCGAAGAGGAAGTGTTGAAAAAGGAGGTCCATGAAGAAAAACCACTCATTGAATTGAAAATGCTACCTTCTAACTTGAAGTATGCATTCCTTGATGAAACCGAAGAGAAGCTGATTATCATAAGCAACCTTTTGTCTCAAAATGAAGAATCTCGTTTAATTGATGTGTTGAAAAAGAATAAAGAAGCAATGGGATGGACTCTTTCCGATCTCAAAGGAATTAGTCCTTCTTATTGTATGCACAAGATTTTAATGGAAGAGGATTTTAATCCGGTAGCTCAAACTCAACGCCGCTTAAATCCTACTATGAAGGAGGTTGTTCGGAAAGAAGTTGTTAAGCTTTTGGATGCGGGAATGATCTACCCAATTTCAGATAGCCCTTGGGTGAGTCTCATGCATGTGGTTCCGAAAAAGGGTGGAATGACCGTTATTCGAAATGAAAAAGATGAATTGATTCCGACGAAGGTGGCAACGGGGTGGAGAATGTGTATTGATTATAGGAGGTTGAATACTGCAACTCGAAAAGACCATTTTCCACTTCCGTTCATGGACCAAATGTTGGAAAGACTTTCGGGCCAAAAATACTATTGTTTCCTTGATGGCTATTCCGGGTACAACAAAATTGCGGTTGATCCGACCGATCGCGAAAAGACGGCTTTCACATGTCCGTTTGGAATTTTCGCATATAGAAAAATGCCATTTGGGTTATGCAACGCACTGGCGACTTTCCAAAGATGTGTGCAAGCCATTTTTGCCGACTTGATTGAGAAAACGATGGAAGTGTTCATGGACGACTTCTCTGTGTTTGGAAGTTCTTTTGGTTTATGCTTGGATAATCTGGAAATGGTGCTTGAACGGTGTGTGAAAACAAATCTCATGCTTAATTGGGAGAAATGCTACTTCATGGTAACCGAGGGGATAGTGCTCGGACACAAAGTTTCTTCAAAAGGGCTTGAAGTGGATCGAGCAAAAGTTGACGTGATTGTAAAGTTGCCTCCTCCGGTTAATCTGAAGGGAATCCGAAGCTTCCTTGGGCATGCCGGTTTCTACCGGCGATTTATCAAAGATTTCTCAAAGGTAGCTAGGCCTTTGAGTAATTTTCTCGCCAAGGACCAGGTATTTCTCTTAACTGAAGATTGTTTACATGCTTTTAAAATTTTGAAGGAAAAACTTGTTACCACTCTAATTATAGTCGCTACGAATTGGAATTTAAATTTTGAACTAATGTGTGATGCGAGCGACTATGCTATTGGAGCGGTATTGGGACAAAGGAAAGAAAACTATTTTCATGCTATACGCTACGCAAGTAAGGTTCTAAATGAGGCGCAAATTAATTATGCTACCACCGAAAAAGAACTACTTGCGATAGTGTATGCGCTTGAAAAATTTCGGTCTTATCTTATTGGTTCTAAAGTGATTGTGTATACCGACCATGCGGCTATTAAATATCTGCTCACCAAACCAGATTCGAAGCAAAGGCTCATCCGTTGGATCCTTTTGTTACAAGAATTTGATATTGAAATTACGGACAAGAAAGGATCGGAAAATTTGGTGGTGGATCATTTATCTCGCCTTGTGAATGTGGAGGTTACATCTTTTGAAAAGGAAATCCGAGAAGAATTTCCTGATGAAAAACTTTTTAAAGTTCAAGTTAGGCCATGGTTTGCAGACTTTGCAAACCACAAGGCGAGTGTTTTTGTGCCTCCAGACCTAACTCCGAACCAAAAAAGGAAATTCATCTCGGATTGTAAGTATTATATGTGGGATGACCCATACTTGTTTAAGTTAGGTGGTGATAACATTTTGAGAAGGTGTGTTACCGCCGATGAAGCGCAAAGTATTATATGGAATTGTCACAACTCGCCTTACGACGGACATTTCAATGGGGCAAGAACGGCAAATAAAGTCCTTCAATCAGGATTTTATTGGCCTTCTATTTTTAAAGACGCAAATGCCCATGCGCAAAGTTGTGACACTTGCCAACGAAGTGGTGGGATAGGTAAGAGAGACGAGATGCCTCTCCAAAACATCCAAGAGGTGGAATTATTTAATTGTTGGCGTATCGATTTTGTCGGACCGTTCCCACCCTCTTTTGGAAATGAATACTTGCTGGTTGCAGTTGACTATGTGTCGAAGTGGGTTGAGGCGATTGCCTCACCTCGGGCAGATTCTAAAACCGTCATAATTTTTTTTAAAGAAAAACATCTTTTCCCGTTTTGGAACCCCCCGTGTGTTGATCAGTGACGGAGGGTCACACTTTTGTAATGCACCGTTGGAAAAAGTTTTGCAACATTATGGTGTAACACATAGAGTGGAAACTCCGTATCACCCACAGGCCAATGGTCAAGCTGAGGTCTCTAATCGGGAGATTAAGAGAATACTTGAAAAAACTGTGTCTAACTCGAGAAAAGATTGGTCGTAAAAATTGGATGAAGCTTTATGGGCATACCGCAATGCTTATAAAGCTCCAGTTGGGCTAACTGCGTTTCAACTGGTATTTGGTAAAACTTGCCATTTGCCGGTCAAAATGGAGCACAAAGCCTTATGGGCTTTAAAATTTTTGAACTTTGATAATGAGTTGGCCGGTGAAAAAAGAAAGGTACAACTGCTTGAGTTGGAGGAGATGCGCAATGTCGTATATCACTCAAGTTGGTTGTACAAAGAAAAAGTTAAAGAATATCATGACAAAAAGCTCCGAAAAAAAGAATTTGTGCTCGGGCAGTTGGTATTATTGTTTAATTCAAGGTTGATACTTCTTCCCGGAAAATTGAAGTCAAAATGGTCCGGGCCATTTCGTGTGAAAGAGGTGAAAACTTTTGGGGCCGTTGTGATTGAAGACTTGGAAAAGAAGGACAATAGGACAGTAAATGGCCAACCTTTAAAGGTGTATCTTGGCGGTCTAATTGATCGAGACAGTTGTGCCTTTCTTCTGGATGTTCCGGTGTGAGCATCTTGGACCGTCGAGCTTATTCGATGTTAAACAAGCGCTTGTTGAGAGGCACCTCAACGTTGTAAGTATTTGCTGTTTATTGGTTGTGTTTTGTGGGAGTCTACATGAGGAAGCATACTGAAATTGACCTTTGGCTGCTGTCCTGATTTTTTTGAAAATTCTGTCATGCTCGCTAGCACGTTCGCTAGGCGAGCATGCAGCGAGCCTTCGCTATCCGTTCGCTAGGTGAACGTACGCGTATCTGGAATTTTAAGTTGTTTAGTGGGCCACTCTTGTAGGCCTAAAATCAGTTTTTCTTTTGTAACCGAGTCTTTCCCACTCACTCTCACTCTCACACTTCCACTGCAAAACACAAGCACCCAGAGCTCTCCTCTCTATTCTCTTGCAAGCCCTAATTTGCGTATATCATTCTCTCTGCTGCAGTAAGGTTTGATCATTCTCCTCTCTTTTTGTTCTTCATTATTGTAATAGTAGGAACATTAGGGTTTAGGTTAGATTTTTCTAGTTAGGGGATTGAGAAACTTTAGGTTTGCATGTGTACCAAGAACGGTTCCTTTCATGTTTGATCAAGTAGTTCTGGAATTGTATTCAACAAAATTGGGATTTTGGATGTTTGGGGTCCAACACAGTGGTTGTTTTTAAAATTTTCACAGCGCTCCCTAGCTTGTTCGCTAGGCGAGTCAGTAGCGAGCATTCGCTATGGACTCGCAAGGCGAGCAAGCCAGCGAGCATGACAGAACTTGGTTTTTATTTTTGATTACTAATAATCTTGTGCTGCTGTTTGTTGGTGTCTTCTGTGTTTGTTTTGCAGATGGCCTCAGGTAGTCATAGTAAGAAAAGAAAGGTTGCCAGCACCTCCCGTACGGTCCCGATTCAATTCGATACAGAAAAATTCATAGGGGCAAAGCAAGTTGTCCGCTTTGTGGCGCTGCAAAAAAGGAATATCCTCCCTGAGAAGAGGTTCATCATAGGACCACAAGGCGAGTACAACACTTTTCCTGGACTGATCAACAGTAAACGGTGGGCCAGACTGGTTTCTCCTCTCGAAAACTACAACATCGATATTGTGCGCGAGTTCTACGCGAACACGCTGCCCAATGACGACGAACACTTCACATGGTCTACAAGAGTGATGGGTCGTCAGGTCACTTTCGACAGGGAGTCCATTAACAGAGTGCTAGACAAACCGCTCCATCTGGGAGAAAATGAATTGGACAGATATACCAGAGACCTGAGGTTGCAGAGAGATACAGATACCATTTCCGCTGCCCTGTTGATAGACAGTAAATCGGTTGAGCTAAACCAATCTGGACACCCTATGAGATATCATAGGGAGGACATGATTCCTATAGCTCAACTGATTTTACTTCTGGTCCTGATAAACATTATACCAAAATCCCACACATCTATTGTGCCAATCCCAGTGGCACACCTTGTCCATAGCATTCTCACTAATGTCCAGATTGATGTGGCTAGGATTATTGCCAATGAGATGAAGTCCATTGTTGAGAGTGGTCTTAAGTCGGGGTCACGAGTTAACTGCCACCTTGCTTTTCCCTGCCTCATTATGGCCTTATGCTCTCAGTCGCGGATGAAGATTCCTTTCCGCAGTTTGGTGAAGATCCTGGCCCCCATTGATGATAAATATATGGATAAGTACTGTAGGTCTAGGAACTACAGGGGTGGTGCAGCTGCTAGTACCAGAACTACTGATGGTTTCGACGCTTCTTCTCAAGGGTTCGACCCTTTTCAGCAAGCAGTGTGCAACTATAATTGGGATTGGATAGTGGCATCGCAGCGAGCTATGATGGATATTCATGATTCTATGCAGGTCTTACAGCTTCAGATCTGAGACCCCTCTGTTGAGCGTCCTATGATGACACGTGAGCAGTTTTTGCAGCACACGAACTAGCCTGTGGACAGGCCTGTTTTTGGAAAGGGGGCGGGTGCTGGTGGTCCTGCTGATGATGATGATGCTGACGATGTTGATGGTTCTGATGATGTTAAGGGAGAGGAGGATTTTGATGATGATGGTTCTGAAGAGGAGGAGTCTGAGTCCGAAGAGGACTAAGTTGTTATCTTTTCAGTTTTAGTATTGTATTTTGTTTCATTTTCGGATAATCTGTTTTGATTTCAGTATTGTGGGTTGCACTTTTGGGGTGTTTAGTCCCACACGCACACTATTTTTATTCTTAATGGTTAATGCTTTGTTCTAAATTATTGTGTTTATTTTAAATTATTCTGTTTAATAATATTTGTTGTTGCTGGAAGTCAAAACCTTCTAGATTGGTTGCTCTCTGAAAGAAGTATCCAATGAAGGTGCATCCGAGCTTGGATGGCAATGATAAAAATAAACAAGCGAATACGGCTAATGTACATGGTTACCTTCGGTTAGAACTTTAGAATGCATGAAGAACTTTATTCTTGTTGTAATTGAATATTGTTCTTTTTGTAACATGATTGAATGAATGATTCACTTAGGACTTAAGACCACAAATTGTGACGAAACCTCCATTGTATAAATAAATGCTGGATTCTAATGAACTGTGTTGATTCTTTTAATTCATGCCTTGTCTTTTATTATTGTGAACTTGTGGAAGCAATTAGAAATGATCAAGGCACTTGTTTATTTCGAGCACAACCAGTTCCAAATACAAACTACCCGTGAGCAGAGAGTACTTGTTACCCCCTTTGAGCTTAAACTGTTGAATCTCAGCTTGAAACAAAGCGAGATTTCAAAAATCTTTTTCTTGATAACCTGAAAATTTTATATTATTTTCTTTTGCCATCAAAAGTAAAGAGAATTTACTTATGAAGGAAGTAGAAGATAAGTTGGGGAGAACGAAATTGTAAGTTGGTAGTTTGCCACAACTCTTGAAAAACCAAGCAAGCATTGAAAAGAAAATAGAAAAAAAAAAGAGAAACACTTGCTTTGTAAATACGGTGTGAAAAAAATGATCAAAAGAAAAGAATGAAAATGAATGCTTGCTTGGAATAAAAATATTGAAAAATTTTGAGTTGTGAAATAAGAGTTGTGAAGGTTTCAAATGAGAAATAAGTTAAATGAAGTTGAGATGTGTGAATAATTGTGCAGTGAATGTCTCTTTTGCATCGACAACTTCGTTTTCAATGGCTTTAGATATGTCCCTTGTTTGTTAACCTGACCAAGCTACAACCGTAAAAGACCTTAGTGATCTTTGTGCTTCCGCATTTCCATTTATAATTGTTAGACATTGTATGAATTGAATTGAGTTTGGCATTGTTTGTTGGAGAGTGAGATTGCACCCGCGGTTGCAAACGCATGATCTCTTCAATCTTAATTCGAAGAGGAGTGATAGGGTGATTCATTCAGGATATCATTGTTGTTGATTGATACATGTTTTGCATTGCTTTAAGATTTTAGTTTTTGTGTATTGTGTTGTTCTAACCATTGGAGACTTGTACCTAGCTGAGTTGCTTGTGTTTGAGCCATTTGATCCAATTTCGGAAAAACCTTTTTCTTTAAGCAAATCCTCTTGTTCTTCGAGAGGCATACTTTGCTTGAGGGCAAGCGAGATTCTAGTTGGGGAGAGTTGTTAGATGCCTAATTGTGCTTATTTGAGCTATTAAATGTGGGCATCTTCCGCTCCTTTTTGTCTAATTTCGGTTCAAAACCGCCTTGCTTTTGTTGATATGCGATATGATGTGAAATGCTCTTGGTCCTTTTAATTTGTGTGTTATTGTGCAGTATTTGAGCATGAAAGAGAAAAATTTGAAGACACAAGAAAGTTGACAAAGGAATCAAGAAAGAACAAGAGCAAAAGCATGTTCGCTAGGCGAACATCTGGCGAGTGTTGCAGCGAGTTGTTCGCTAGGCGAGCCCATAGCGAGCTGCTAGCGAACACTCCCAGACTTGGACAGAATCAAAATGGCATTATTCGATGGCAGCGAGGCAGGTGGCAAAGAACTCGCTAGGCGAGCACCTAGCGAGCAAGTAGCGAAGCATTCCAGAATCTTTTCCTCATCCCTCGCTAGCATGTTCGCTAAGCGAAGATGTAGCGAACGTTCGCTGTTAGCTCGCTAGGCGAATGAAGTCGCGAGCGTGACAGGACATCAACTTTTTCTATATATAGCCCTTTGTACTTTTTGAACAACATACATTATTTTTCACTAGTTTTGATGCATAAGATATTTTGTGACCTAGAAACACTCTATCTCTTATTTTCTTCATTTCTAAACATTAATCTACAAAAAGAAGGTGGATTCTCATCCAAGTTGGATTCTTCGACTCAGATGTTCATCAATCTTCTTCCAAAACTTCTTTTGCAAGCTACCATGAAAATGAGTAGCTAAGTTCTTCATTTTGTCAAGGTTAGATGTAGGTGATTATTAAGCTTTGTAAGTATATGGATGATCTTCATTTGTAAACTCTTGGATGATGAATATATGGTGAAAACCTTGCTATAGATTATTGATGTAGGAAGTGAGAGGAAGAGATTAGTGTCTTCAATTTTGGTTTTTGTGAAAGTTGAGAATTCTTGAGAGATTCTTGGATGATCACGATATTTGAGTTTTAATGAAGGAAAGTAGAAATAAACCACATATTTGGATTCTACATGAAAAATCAAATAGGTTTGGTTCAAGAAAATCCCGTTTTGGTCAAGGAATGAGGAAGTTAGGATTTTGGACATTTGGAGAAGATGATCGGCGCATGGTCGGCCACTGTCTGCGCGTGGCAGCTCCACCGCGGGGTTTCTTCCCCCCGTTTCCATTTTAAAATCCGAGTTTTCTTGCCAGCCACACGATCTCGTTGATACCTTGACTCCGTCCCTCCATCGCACGGCTGTGAAGCATTTCAGCGAATAGCCTTGGCCTTGCAAAACACTGAGTTTCACTTAAGGTGAACTCAGCTGGACCTAGCACGCATCACTATCCGCACCCGATCTTGCAGGCCCACATGAATAACACACAGGAAAAGTTGCTCCCTACACCACCCTCCTTTCTTAATTCATTTCATTTTCTTTTATTTTCTATTTGATAGCCGTTTCATTTTAATTCAGAAAAAATATTAAATGATGTCAATAAATCTTGAGAAAAATATTGGAGATACTTGAATATGTGTAGAATTTTTTCATGATTTTTATTTTGATTTTCCATTTCTTTTTCGATTAATTGCATATTTCCTCTTTTAATATGTTTTTAATGGTTGCAAAATGACATGCCTATATTTGTGATTTTCTTTCTCTTTCAATAATCCATAGAAATGTCTGATTTTTTGTATGATGAATGTTGATACATTGTAGGATATTGTAGCATTTTTCTTGAATTTTTTAGATGCTTTTAGGTATAGGTTTGAGATAGATTTCTAGGACCTTTCTCTTGTGGATTCCTTTAAGCATACCTTGAAGTGTAGGATTTGTTTAGAACCTTTAGATTTAGGTCTTGACCCTGGATTTTCTACCATAATTTCTTAACACACTTAGAAAGCCTTAGGATTTTTCCTAGCCTTTTAGGATTGGTTTTAGTATTTTTCCTAGAATTTGCAAGTTGATTGTGTTTAGGTGGATCATAACTTAGCTTACCTCATAGTTTAGCCTCTAAAGTGAACTTTAGCTAACCTTAGGCTTCAAAGTCCTTCTTGATAGAATAGAGCTTAGGTTGATACCTATTTAGAACATTGATTAAGCCTTGGTAGAGCTTCCAAATCCATTTGGCTAGGCGATCTCTAGAACTAATCATTAGGGTTTCCAGTTAAAACCTTTAAGAGGATGATTCCCCTTCTAGCTTTGCTTTGCATTGCTCATAATCATCCATGATTGGTTGAGTGTCATGATGGATACCTTTGGTATACATCATGCTTCCCATGATTCAATTCTTCCATGAATGGTTGAGTGTCATGATGGATACCTTAGGTATACATCATGCTTCCCATCATTTCTTAATCCAATGAATTTGGTTGAGTGCTTTGGTGAATTCCATAGGCTTTCACCATGCCTCCCATCATCTAAATCCTTTATCTATCCTATTGACATATGATCCCTCTTGGAAGAGCCTGGCCTTCCTTAGGAAGTGCTTTGTGCATTCCTCAAGAGGTGGAGCCTGTGATGGACTCTTGTACTAATGTACATTACCTGAACACCTTAGATATATACCTAGGTTCCTCACCCATCATTCTTTGTCCTATTGACATAGGATCCCTCTTGGGAGAGCTTGGCCTTCCTTAGGAAGTGCTCTGTGCATTCCTCAAGAGGTTGAGCCTCTGATGGACTCTTGTGCTGATGCACATTAATCAAGTGTTTTAGATTGATATCTAGGTTCATTCCCTAAATCATTCTTTGTCCTATTGATATGGGATCCCTCTTGGGAGAGCCTGGCCTTCCTTAGGAAGTGCTCTGTGCATTCCACAAGAGATGGAGCCTCTGATGGATTCTTGTGCTGATGCACATTGAGCTAACACCTTAGATTGACATCTAGGATCTACCTCAGTTCCTTTATCTGTCCTCTTGACATAGGATTCCTCTTGGGAGAGCCTGGCCTTCATTAGGAAGTGCTCTGTGCATTCCTCAAGAGGTTGAGCCTCTGATGGACTCGTGTGTTGACACACATCAACTAGATGTAGCCTTGGGATGACATCCTTGTTGATCTTCCAGTTCACCTCTTCTTTCCTGATGGATTGTGGTGTGGTTGTTTGTTTGCCTGTTGCTTGATGCATTAGGATAGTCTCATGTGTAGAGTATGTTAAGCTTTGAAGCATGATTGCACTGAAAGGTTGAGTTGAGCTCCCTTTGCTTGTTTGTATTGAAAGGGTGAGGTGACCCTCCCTTTGCTTGATTGCTGTTGTTTGTTTCCTTTACTTGTTTGCATTAGAAGTTGAGGCTTCCTCCTTCTACTTGTGCTGATGCATAGCATATTTACATGTCTTTATCTCAGTAGCTTGATAGCTTTGTATGTATCTGCTTAATGATCTTTATTTGTGTTTCCCATTGACATGTTCCTTTAGGGTTCTCACTTCCTTTGATAAGGATAGTGATGATAGACTGTTAGGTTGAAACCTTTGCATGATAACATCTAGGAGTTCCCTGTTTCAAACCTAACAAATAGGATGAATCCATTGCATGACAACAGTAGGATGCTTGATAGTTTCCCTTGTAGAGTTCATTCTCTTCTCATCTCCAAAACAACAGTAAAATACGTAATAAAGGCAAGTTGGTACAGTACGTTACAAGCCGTAAGCCACTTAGGAAATGATTGTTGAAAGGTCACTCTTCAACAGTCAGGATGTTTAGCCTGGCACCCTTAGGGTGACATGCGACCCATTCACTCCTAAGTCATAGTCTCTAGTGCAGTATGTATTACAAACATCCATAAAAAACACTTCTTTCGTAAAAGACAAAAAACAAACATTCAAACTTCTTTTTGCCCCGTGGGCCCATAATCCGAGGAAAACGTTTTTAGAAAAAGAGTGTTGTTAACTCTCAGTTCTACCACAAATGGTAACGCACGAGTCTCCGACGAGCGAGCTGCATACACCAAACTGCTGGAACTGTTGTTTAACTTTACTCGAGTAAAAAACAGATGAATCAAAACCTGTGCGTAGTTGCCCGAACTACGTTCGCTCTGATTCCTCTTATGAGAATACATAGGCACAAGATGTGATATCTTGGCGAGCAACCTTCCCCCTTTACCCGTAGTTAGCCGAACTACCTTGACTCTGATTTCTCGTTCTCTGACAAGAATACGTAGGCACGAAGTGCGACGCTTTGCCGAGTCAATTTTCTTTTCTTTTTGAACCAGCCTTGATAGGTAGATAGTTAAACCAACCCGTCAGATAAACAGAACAAGCGTGGATCCCGTTGAGTACAACGGATGTGAGGGGTGTTAATACCTTCCCTTTGCATAACCGACTCCCGAACCCAGACTTGGTTGCGATGACCTTGTCTTATACCTTTTCGTCAGGTTTTTCCGATCGTTTCCTTTCCCTTTCTGTGGGATAAATAACGAAAGGTGGCGACTCTTCTGTTTTGCCGGCACCTTATTTTCACAGTAGCGACAGCTGGCGACTCTGCTGGGGATCCAACGTCCCCTATGTGAGTCAATCCTAACGCTTGCGTGTTTATCTGTTGGGTTTGCATTTATTTATCACACTTTACTTTCCTGCACTTTACTTTCAGTATAATATGATTATTTGCTGCGCTGTTGTGGGAGGGGTGTTCTGATGAGCGATAAGCCAGACCCAGGCTTGAGAGAAAACATAGCATTAGATTAGAGATTAGTGGAGGACCTGTTTGTTTAGCAAACACCAGTTCCCATGAAATTCACACTCAGGCGAGATTCTCTTTGATGATTTCTTTTCTGGTCCTTAGGATTGGAATTGATTTTGGATCTGAGGATTGTCGACCCTGGGAACCGATCACTTGTGACTCAACTATGTGAGGCCTCTTCAGGGAGTGATGATTCCAAACCAGAAATGGTTAACGTATCATCATTTCATGAAAGTTTGTGACGCTGGGAAACGCATAGGATGCCATACCTTATCAGTGGATAGGTCCATACCTGTGAGTGGGAATGGGGTTATGCAGGAAACCTTAACCTTCAGATTACCCGATTTTCTCTACAGATGAGTCTGAGTTACTGGTACCAGTGGTTCCTATTATCAAGGCTATGTTATGGTCTCACCAAAGCGAAGCACTGATATTCCTCAGTTAACAAGCACAACAACCTTGATCCCCTGTTCGCATTAGCATTTGCATAATCATCCTGCATTTAACATTGCATGTTTATGTGTTCGAAAGTCTTTCCCTTGATTCTGGTACTGGCCTTCGGAAAGAAGGAAACAAACAGAAAAGGTTTATGATACAAGTTTCCAACAGCTGAGATGGGACCTTTATTTGGTCTGATCTCCATGGTTGAGCCTGGCATCTTCGATACCTTTAGGAATGATTGAACCTGATGTATGATAAGATTATTGTGGTGTCCTTGCCCGTCCAAGTTGTTCTCACTCATTGAAACTAGAATCAAGGGGGAGATCTTCGTATGAATACATAGACATGTTGTGCATTTTGCATCTTGCATTTTCATTTGCATTGCAGGTTGTTCTCGGTGGCTTCATGTTCTTATCTCTGCTTGGCTTGCTTCAGTGACAGGATTGAGCAGGTCAGATTTCGCAGATATCTCACTCGAGGTAATCAACAAAGAGTAATGGATCATGTTCAAGCCGAAGTGCAGGAGCTCAGGGCTCGCACGACTCAGTTCGTGGAAATGATGCAGGGCGTCGCAGCAGGACAAGAACAACTAAGAACCATAGTTCAACTGTTGATAGCACGGGTGAATGAAGAAGGTGTTGTCCATGGAGGTGCTGGTGTTATCCCTCCTATTGGTGGTTTTGTTCCACCTCCTATCCCTGTTGTTGTTACACCTCCGGACGAAGGCGCTGAGAATGGAAATGGTAATGTTGCTAGTGGGAGTACCCACCCTGGGTATAGAACCTCCGGTCCTCGCTGGGAAGGTCACCAAAGTAATATCTTTTCCATGTGAGATACGGAAGCTGCCATGCCGATTGAAGCTGAACACAGGTTTAAGATGATTGAAGAGAAGATGAAGGCCTTTGAGAATCAAAACTCTTTAGGCCTTGATATGTCTGATTTGGGTCTGGTTCCAGGAGTCAGAATTCCTCCCAAGTTCAGGGTGCCAGAATTCGACAAGTACAAAGGGACAACCTGTACTCGAGTCCACGTCCGAGCATACTTCCGAAAGATGTCTGTGTATTCTAAAGACGAAAGGTTGTTAATGCACTTTTTTCAAGATAGTCTGGCAGGTGCGTCTTTAGAATGGTACATGGGGCTTGAGAGAACCCACATTCGTAGTTGGAAAGAGTTGGCTGATGCTTTTGTGCGTCATTATCAGTATAATAGTGATCTGGCACCAACCAGGCTGCAACTACAGAGTTTGTGACAAAAGAGTACTGAGAGCTTCAAGGAGCACGCCCAGAGATGGCGAGACTTGGCAGCAAGAGTACAACCTCCCCTGATGGAGAGAAAGTTGAATTACATGTTCACAGCTACACTTCCTGGTGTGTATTATGAAAAACTGATAGGTTGCATGACTGCAAATTTCTCGGATCTGGTAATAGCAGGGGAAAGAGTCGAAAGCGGTATCAAATTGGGAAAGATCCAAGTCGCTCCTGTTTCTGCTAAAGATGAAAAGAAGTTGCATGTTGGAGAAACTAGTACTGTGTCTACTCCAGCTGCTGGTCAACATTCAGCCCGAAACCAACAACCTCGTGCTCCTCGACAGCAAAACAATCGGCACCAGAATCAAGATAGGCCTCGTAACAACCTGGAAAGGAGGACTGCTCCTCTTCACCATGTTCCAATGCCGCTCAGCCAGATTCTGCGCATCTGATTCAGAACTCGTTGGTGGATCCTAAGGCTCTCAAACCAAGGCCAGAGCCCTATCGTCCAGGATACGACCCCAGTGTTCAATGTGATTATCATGCAGGGTCCAGGGGCACGCGACTGAAGATTGCAAGGCTTTTCAAGCCAAAGTGCAACACTTGATGGACCAAGAATACATTTCCTTTCCCGAAGGAGAGCTGGTTGTACATGTCGACCTTTCATCTGATCAAGTTTGAGGACTTCAAGGGTCACCTCCTTCAGCGATTCAAGACTTGAAAACCCAGTTCCCGAAGCTGGCAATCTGTGTTTTATCCTGTTATTTCTTTGCATTTTGTCATTTCTCTCCTGTTTAATTGCAAATTTCGTTTGTAAAGCATGTTGTTTTTCAATTGATATTGATAATGAAATAAATATGCATGTTTTGAACTAATCCATTCGTGTTCACTCTATTGCTTTCTTTTACTTCAAACGCTTGTTTAAGTGGGATCCGAGGAGGATGACAAAATCCAACAATGCGTAAGTTTCCGATGCTATGCTTTTGAATAAAAACATGTTGATGATGTACAAGAATTATTTCAAATCACAAACACCAGAGATATAAGGAAGATAATCCCTTGTTAACCCCTTTGAGCCTAGTAGTAGGAGTTTCTTTCTAAAGATGAAAAACCCTCAATCTTAACCCGGGGCAGGGTAGGTGTCAGTTAATTTGACCAAGCGCTCAAATTACAAAAGGAGTGTCCGTTCGAGGATCAGTCACATCGCTATAGGTCGTACCTAAAAAAAACCATGATGGTTAAACCTGGCCGATCAGGAGTGAAACAGTCACAATCTCTTTTCAAATAAGTCAAACAAGCCGGTGTCACACGATTTGTTAAAAAAAAAGAGAAAAGAATCTAAAGAAAATGCCCGCTAAGTCGAATATTGCGAACAAGCGACTTAGGCAAAAATTAGGGTATCCTACTGGACTTCAAAATCGAAGAAACTCAAAAGAGTTAGTCCAGGCAAAAGTTAGGGAGTGAAAAAACGAAAAGCAAAATTACAAAAGAAAAATCCTCAAACAAGAACGAAATCGTGTGGCTCCGGACGCCCATAGACGAAAAGCAAGTGATTGTCGCTCCAAAAAATGTGTGATTCCCTAAATCATCGCCCCTATCAATCAACCTTTGAAATGTGAACGCTAAGGTCGAATTAGCTGAATATAGGATTGGAGAACATCACAGAGAATGGGTGGGTTAAAATGAATTTTGAGCCTTTATCCTTTCTTTCTTAAACCGTGAACCTGACCATGTTACAACCTTTGAAAGTCCTAATTGAAATAGGTTTGTTTCGAAAGCATACTTCGGTGAAGATCGTATCGAAACTGACTCCTTGAAAGGGTTCCACTTACAGCGTTGTATTAATGTTGACATGTTGATGAATGATTCATTCACTTTATTTTACAAATTTTTCCAGTGAGCACTTGGATTTTCAAAACTGCCATATGCATTGCATTTGATATGTCTTTTATGCAGAACAATTTGTTTTACTTACGAGTAAGCGCTTGACAGTGGGAAAATTTCCACGATGGAAAGTCTGACCATGATAGAATGCAGAGCGTCGAGCCCTCCGTTGAACCGGGGCAAGATATATCAAATGATCATGGGAGTGAGATCTTGGAGTCAATTAATCTAGGCCAATCAGATCGAGATTTGGTAAATCTCTCGTAGCCAGAGGTATTGCTCCACGAACCAGTCAGTCAGGGGCAGGCCACCCTGAAAGCTCAAGAGCTACTCATTCCAAGAAGGCAGTTAAGCTGAAGCACCTCTTCGAGGTTTGAAATGCTGAGGTAGTACACGTCAAACTAGCAGAAGTATAGAAAGTACAGACCTCCTCGCAAGAGAGTCTTGCAGAAATCCCACAGGCTGGGGCAAAATTGGAAACGACGGAGTCGTTCCTATCCATATCATCAGATCCAGATAAGCACGAATGAGTCCTTTTGTGATACTGATTCTGGGGAAAGCCGTCTCGACTTCGTCTCATGACAAAATTTCTTTATCCGTGAGTTAAATTAAGACGGGGCAGTTCCTCAAGCAGGTGTATTTTCGCCCCAGTCAAAGTTGAGCGTCGGAGAATCGGGTCATTACCCTTATCAAATAACTTGAAACTTTCATGGTTCAGTCTTGTCTAGCTAACCCTCAAACCAGTTCTCGTCCAGTATATGTCAAAATGTTGGACCAGTCCCCGTCTGGTCCCTTCTTTTGGTAGTTCGCTGTTTAACCAATCCTCGTACGGAAAACACAGTTGCAAAGTCCAGTCCTTGTTTGGAAAACCCGAAGTCAATCCTGTTTGATATTCGCACCAGATATCCAGTCCCTGTCTGATATCCATAATCTAGAACCAGTGCATGTCTGATCTCCAAACCCGAAAATCAATCCTGTTTGATATTCGCACCAGATATTCAGTCCCTGTCTGATATCCATAATCTGGAATCAGTCTTGTCTGATCTTCCTACCCAAAGTCAATCATGTTTGATATTCACACCAGATATCTAGTCTTGTCTGATATCCATAATCCGGAATCAGTCTTGTCTGATCTTCCTACCCAAAGTCAATCCTGTTTGATAGTCGAGCCAGATATCCAGTCCCTGTCTGATATCCATAATCCGGAATCAGTCCTGTCTGATCTCCCTACTCGAAGTCAATCCTGTTTGATAGTCGAGCCAGATATCTAGTCCCTGTCTGATATCCATAATCCGGAATTAGTCCTGTCTGATCTCCCTACCCAAAGTCAATCATGTTTGATAGTCGAGCCAGATATCCAGTCCATGTCTGATATCCAAATCTCGAACCAGTGCCTGTCTAATCCCCAAACCCGAAAATCAATCCTGTTTGATATTCGCACCAGATATCCAGTCCCTGTCTGATATCCGAAACCAGAAACCCATGCTTATATCGGAGATTATTTCTTGTCTGACGACTTAACCTGTGACACCAATTCTTGTCTGGTGGTTCACCCCTGAATGATAGTACCTGTCTAGTACTTCCCCATTTAAATCCACTCTCGTTGGTAACCTTACGTTCGAGGTTCAGCTCCAGCTTGGAAAACCGTTTCAGAATCCAATGCTTGTCTGGCCTGCCATTCTTTTGAAGATTAATCCCCGTTTGATAAGTCGTCATGGAATATCGGTCCTCGTCTGGTAGACGACGTTTAAGTCTAGTGCTCGTTCGGTGAACCTTCTCTTCATATGAACCAGCCCACGACCGGTAGTCAGTCCGCGTCTGACCTGATCTGTTAAAGTCCATTTCTAGACTGATGTCCAAGTGGTCCATTCTCCCCGGCAGGATGTTTCTCTCTCCAACATTTATTTTGCTGGAGCATTTCCCGCATTCCTCTGCATGATTGCATAGCATCTAGCTAGACGCGTAGCATTTCCGTTGTGAATGTAGCATTACGCCATTGTCAAACATATGCATGTGAAACATGAGCTAGGTCGTTACCATTCTTGTGTGCAGGTGTTCCTTGGCAGAGTTCTTTGTTTAGGATGATTCTTGAATTCCTCAGCAGAGTTTATTCGTCCAGGACGATTCCTGAATCCCCAAAGCAGAGTTACTTGAATCCCCAGTGGAGATGTGTCATCCCCAGCAGGTTTCAAGCAGAGAAGTTGAAATTTCCCTTGCAGACTTGATGATTGAAGTCCGGCAGCAATGCCAAACTCCGCCTGACTTACTGATGGAGTCCGACTGTAATGTCGAAGAAGCTCTCCTAGTTGACGCGGAGCGCGTGACAACAAAAGATTAGATATCCTTATTTGGTTCATGATTGATTAAGGGTTTTATTTCTTGACTTACTGATGAAGTTCGACTGTAATGTCGAAGAAGTTCTCCTAGCTGACGCGGAGCACCTGACGACAAAATATTAGATATCCTTATTAGTGCATGATTGACTAAGTATTCTCCCTTATTGACTTACTGACGAAGTCCAGAAGAGATTGTCAAACGTTCCTAATGACCTGATGAGTCAAGAGGAATTCTTCTGCTGTGACGCAGAATGCCCGACGACAAAATCAGCTATCCTTCACCAGTTACCGTGTAACCAGTGATCCCTTGATGACTTGAGGACGAAGGTCTATAGCGAAATCAAATGATCATCCTGACGGAGATTTAAGATTAAACCTTCACCAGTTACCATGTAACCAGTGATCCCTTGATGACTTGAGGATGTAGTTCTACAGCGAAATCAGATGATCATCCTGACGGAGATTTGAGATTAATAATTCACCAGCAAGTTGTCGTGCAACTGTCATTTTAGTTTCCGAAGATTTTGTCCCAATCAGAGTATCGTTTACTTGTGCGGTTGGCAAATTTCCAGGTTTATTGGTATTCAATCGTCTTTTACCTTGATTTTTTGAGAGCCGTTCGCTTCTCACCAAGTCAAGTCTAAGCCGTTTGAATAGGGACAGTTGTTGCACCCCAAAATTTGCCTAACCTTTTTCTCTACCTAGCTTGTTGTTGCGGTGAAAATTGGATATCAAGCTATTAATTAACTTGAATCTTATTTCTTTTTACAACCGGACTTTATTTTATCCAAAGGATAGGTCAAAAGAGAGAAAAACCTTTTTCGCGATGTAACGACAACGCTTAAGAGATTCGGGGATCGGGGGTTAGTTATATCTAGGGAAGGTATTAGCACCCTAAATATCTGTAGTACTCTACAGGAACCTTTTGTTTGATTGATTTCTAAGTTTGTGAATTGTGCTATGGTTAAGGGATAAGATAAAAATAAATAAAGTCCTAAGTGGTTTCCTAAGTTTGCTCGCAAAGACGTCGCATCTTCTGCCTACGTATCCTGACTAGGATAGAATCAGAGCAATCGTAGTTCACCTCACAAGGGAAAAGAACACTTGATGACGATCAAGGCTCAAAGGGGGAAACAAACATGACAATGTTTGTATGGAGTTTGACAAAACTCCCTAATCTAAGTTGTATTAAAAAGAGGAAATTAAGAAATCATGACGATGATTCTTACACAGAGTTGACGAACTCTTTCCTAGGGTTCTAGTTGAAGAACGCTCCTAGTACAGGTGGGTTTCTTAGACTTAAAGCAAAGTCTAATGGCTTTTAAGCTAGGGTGAAAATGACTTAACAAAGTCAAGAGAGTGTGATTGAATTGTTCATGACATTGAGGGTCAAGTGGACAGGCCTTCCTTTGGAGGGAAAACGGGGGAGACGACTTGGACGAGAACTAACGAGTTTCGTCACTTGGGGAAAAAGAAAAGAAAAAGCTAACAAGCTAACAAGATGAGATGGGAATATATTCATGATTTCAATCAAATAAATAAATGATGAGGATAAGCACATGAGGATAATAGTTTAACAGATGAAATAATCGATATTGTGACAACAGTTCGCACTTGACGAAAATTAACAGATGAAAAATGGTAACCACCGAGAAATAAATCCTAGCATGTTGACTAACATGTATGGACATGGATTTAAGTGAAAGGCAAGAAAAATATTATGAAGAACCACATAAACATTCATCTGCAACTACGTAAACGATCGCGAAAACGCGCACAACTTGCACATAAACAAACTTGATGATAAAATATGCAAACATAAAAAAAATAAAAACATGGCATGAAAGTAGACATTAATACGAACACAATGAAAAAAGAACGGGCGAAAAATGATGAAAAACGAGTGAGATACGAATTTTTGAAGTTTGGCAAAAAATCACAAAATTGTACAAAAGAGTTGCCCTCCTCAGGGGTCGAACTAAGGTCACAAGGGGTACAAGGCGCATGTTCATACAAATGGGGTGGCTATACATCCATTGATGAAGCCACCCCTAATAATTAATAAGGGTAACATGAGTTCATGGCTGGGCAAAAATACATAAATAAACCAAATACGTTTTATGCCGTAACTTTCTAACCGCTTATCGAAACGAAACAAATTTTATATGGAAATGGGGTAGAATCAAACAAGGAAGATGATGGTGGTGGCCATTTTTCAAAATTCTCTTCCTAATGTAAAACGCGACAGCTGTTGCATTTGTATGTCATGTGATGCATTTTGAACCTCACCTCTCAAACCAAGTGTTGTTTTACTCAAGAAAGAACATGGACATGTTTCAAATGATGTATTTGAGGGGATTCAATAGTTAGTGTAATTAAAAACCAACAGAAATGTAAAATGACATGTTCATGCTAATGTGGTACTTAAAAAATGCATTTTGATGTGTGCAGCTTATGTTAAACATTTCCAAACAATACCAAACATACATACAGACCATATAATTGATGTGGAATGTTTCTAACCACTCAAACATGTCCAAATGCTAACAGTTGTGAAGATTGCTTACAAAATGCAAGTTTAGTGAACAAATGTACTTTGAAAATGGCAAGTATATGACAGTTGGTTTTGAATTCAAGTGATGCTGCTAACAGTTCATAAATGATGAGCATGAAGTGTTCAAAGTATGGTTTTAGTGGGAAAAAACTTTGTGCAAAGAGTGGTATGTGAGTAGCAAAATGTATATGAAATGTGCATGATGATTCTCATATGTAATTCAAAACAGTTTCATGTCATTCTAATTATACACACAACACACATACATGGTAAGAGAATGTTTCAATCATTAAAATCAGCTAGAATCAGGTTGCCATGAAGAATGTCATACCAGCTGCAAAAATGATGATGTATAGATGCATGATGAAACTCAATTCTCATTTTATGCACAAATTGGTTGGTTCAAGTATACAGACACCTTATATACATGATATAGGTCATAAGTAATCACTCAAAAAGGTTCAAGACAGGTTGCTTCAGAATATGGCATTTAAGTTGCAAGATTTGGCAAAAATGTATTTTCAAAGTGTATAGCTCTTGACAGTTTGTTTTAAAACCAAATGAGGGTGCAAACAGTTTACAAATGGTAAGTGTGAAGTGCTCAGAAGGTGGATTTGATGCAAAAGAATGTGTGTGAAAATTTGGCATACCAGTCACTTGGTGATATTTTGAAAAAGATGCATCATGATGCCTACCACATAATATGATTGTTATTTCCCTTGAGTGAAGGCATGAGCAGGTTATACATGATATTTTTAATGAATCCCAACAACTATTCTATGCAAAATCAAAACAGAAATGGAAATGACATGTGAGGTGTCAATTTTGTGAAGAAATGTGCATGTGAGAGTGTCAATCTTGATGCAGTGTGTTTTGATACTCAATGATCATGTAAACATCTCATAAATGACCAGCATAAGGTGCTTCAAAAGTGGTTTTGAGCAAAAACACTCTCGTAAAAAATGGCATATGAGGTTAAGGAGGTGTCTTTTGAGAATTGCATTTTATGGTGAGAATTTCAGGACAGTTAACTTTGACACCAAGTATTTATGCAAACATCCTCTAAACAACTGGTATGAAGTGTTGGCAAAGAGATTTTGAGCAGAAACAAACCTATGCAAAAAAGTCATGACAGTTGCTTGTTGTGTTTTAAAGAAAATGCATTTTGAAAAAGGGAATCTCATGACAAGTCAGTTTTTGAAAAAAAAAAAAAAAAGCTATCCCAACAGTTCACAAATGATAAATATAGGGCATTCCCAAATGAGTTTGATGCAAAATCAGTTTGTGAAAAAAATGGCATTTGAATGATTGATGAATTTGAGGTATCTATGGAAAACATGTGAATATGAATTTTATGCACAAAGCAACCAAAGTAAATATGTAGACATACTCTAAATGTATATTGGAACATGTTCAAATGGTGAAAACAGGCCTCTAAAGCTCTATGCAAAAAATGATATTCCTACTGCTATGGTTTTGTTTTTGGCAGCATTTTGAAAGGTAAGCCTGTAATGTTTCATCAATGCTGCCAGCATACTGTTTTGACAGAGGCTGCTAAAATTCATGTAAAGTGAAGCACATAAAGCAGTAGTACTGATGCACCAGAATAGGATTCTTAGAGGGTTGCTACCTATGTGCCAATATGCAGACAGTTTGAACTAATAATCCTAATGCATAGCCAGATGAATCCCAAACAGTTTGAATTTCCAAGTTGTGAAAATGTTAGAAAGACAATGCTGTACATTGAATCTCAACAGAGGTACTTGTTATAAAACTTTGCAATGTAAACTAGCTTTGTAACTGGGTCCTGGCAGTGTTCTTGTGACAGAGATGAATCTTTTGGTAATCATGCTTTAAATACCAACAGTCATATGTAAAACAGCAAACACACCATTGAATGCACACAGGAATTTCACTCAGGAATCCAAGTTAGTTTAAACAGTATCTGTACAATCCTATCCTTTGGAGTACCCTAGCAGTCTCAAAATAAAACAAAACAGTTTGCATACTATGTTGAGGTTGTTTATGAATCAGGACTTAGAACCAATCCTAATCTGAGCATCAAAGTTAAATCTAGACAGGGGCAGCAATATACCTTAAGAAGGGTGATGAAAGCCAACTTAAAATGCTCCATATGACAGTTAGTACATTCACAAACTTATACATTCTAACATCTAGTCTTTTTAAGAATGACCATGATGGTCTCCAAGCCACACATATGGTAGACAAGATAACATGGTTCCCTTGTAGATAGTATTTAACAAACTCACATATCATAATCAACATTTTAACAAGAGCAAGTTTATGTTAACACTCACAACAAATCTACCATTCATCACATACCAAATATCATGAAAAATCATCAAGTGCTCATAACTTCAAAAATGCACCAAAATGCTCAAAATGCCAAAATCATGAAAAATGATACAAGAGCCAAAGTGCACAAGTTACATACCTCTTGTAGACCCTTTAAAGCAAGCTAGAGCAGTCAAGAAACCCATAGACCCTTAATTCACTTCTTTGCCTTGAATCTTACTTCACTTTTAAGCAACAATACACTTATGATGCCAAATGCGAAAATATGAGTATCCAATGGTTGCTAATGGTTTTGACAGTTGAGAAACATCATTGGTGAGGTGTATGAATGATCAAAATCTCAAGGAAGGGCTTAGAACAAAGTTTGGTGATTTTTGTGGTTTTTGGTCAAAGTAGTGTGGGAAGGAAGTTGACTTTTTGATTCTTGTGGTGTCTTGATGGTTCAATGGATTATACACCTTCTATATGTCATTTAGAATTTGTGTGGAGGGTGGTTGAGGTGTTTGAAAGGGTAGAATTGATTTTGGACAGAATTCACTTCATGACCAATTTTAGGTGTTTTTGTGAACTTTGGTGATTTTGAGAATTTTGATGCAAGATGAGGGAATGGTGATGACAGAAATTTTCTTTGGTTTTTAGCAGATGAATATTGTTTCAAATGAGGTGGATGAATCCTCCTTTTATAGGAAAATGACTTGAGGTGCTTGCTAGGGAGCTTTCTTCACCATGAAGCAAAATTGGGATATTTTGGAGGAAACCTCCCTTGGAGGGTTTTCCCATTGGTTCTGATGCAAGGCTCTTTTGTCAACATTTCCTACTGATTTCTGATGTTGTTTGCAGGCTAGAAACCACTAGGGGAGGGGCTGGTGCAGCCTTACTTTCCACCTCATGCTTGGAAAATTCATCTTTGGCAACTTGCCCACTTGTATGGCAATGGGCTCAAATCCTTGATTTTTCTGATATTTCTGCATAACTTGCTCTTGTTTCATGCTACACACATCTGATATGTCACACATAACAAGTTGAATCAAGAAAAATTGGCAGATTTAGTGAAGTAGGTCTCTTGGAAAATTTGGTCAATGTGGGACTTAACATGTGAAACCCTTAACTTTGAACACATATAACTTTCTGCTCATAACTCCTTTTGAGATGTTCTAGTACAATTTAGAAAGCCCTCACATAGCTCTAAAACATTCATATTTTCATGAGTTTCAATTTCTCAAAGTAACTTGGCCAAAAAGCCCTCCAAAGTTGCTAAAAATGAGCTTAAAAAGTGAAATTTTCCCAAGTCTTTTCCCTTCTTGAAATGAATTTGACCATAACTTAAAATCTATGCATTTTCTGATCATGGACCACTTAGGGACTTTTGTAGGACTTGCCAAGAGCTTCCAAATGAGTTTTTAACCAACTCAATTGGATGTGTGGTTAAGGAGTTATGGTTTATCCCTTTTCGAAACCCTAATTTCCCGATTTCTCGATTACTCTTTCATCCTTGATCCAATGGTCATGAAAATTGATATGCAAGTCCAATATGGCATAAGGAACAACTTTGTTTCACAACTTGAAGTCCAATTCATAAAATTTGGAGAGTTGACTTTTCGGTCAACCGTACGACCGATCGGTGATTACCGAGTCGCCTGTTGACATTCTGGACCTCCTGAGACTTTGAAACTTCTTGGATGAACCTTATTAAGCTATATGAACTTAATGAATCACAATACCACCATTTAAACACCTTCCAACATCAAAGTCAAACTACGGTTGACTTTTACTACTCAAAAACCCTAATCGGGTGCTCTGAAATGTACTGCTCTGAATTCTGGGGTAACAACCTCACATTGGCTTCTCAATTGACATTATGTAATATCCTTGACCTTGTTTCGTATTTGAATGAGCCCAAAACATTGACTAATCACAAACCCTAAAGTTTTGATTTTGACTGTACGAAACCCTGATTCATCTGCAATTTGACAAAGGCAGACTTGCACTGGATTAAGGTTAGACAGTTCATGAGAATGCTCCTAAAATGATAATGAGAATCTAAAGGGTCAAAATTTGGGGTGCAACAGTTGCCCCTATTTAAATATCTTCACTGGATGGAACTAAGAGATGACAATCCTCGTAGAATCGCAGTGAAAAGTATTTAAATATAGAAAAACTGAAAATTTTGTTCCTTAGATTCGATGATATTCAAATGGACAGGTCATGATGTGTCATAAATTCTAAATGATGCTTTATGATGCTTGGATGCAAGACATATGCAACAGACAGAAAAACAAAACAACGAGTAACTACTCGCGAAGACCTGGCATTGTGGATCCGACACTGGGGAATATCGAGGTATAACAATCAATAGTTCAATCATGACTAGTGATAACGGGGAGAAAAATGAGGGCGCACAAAGTCTAATGAAGATGACAATCTTACTGGGAAAAGCAAACACTTCATCGGGGAACAAGGTAGATTTCTACCAGGGACACGAGCGACTTTTTACTGGGGAACTTACAACACGAACCTCATTGGGGATGATCAGATGAGGACTTCCTATAGTGAAGAGTTCAAAGGGGATCTTCAAGAATTGACAAGAAATAAAGACAAAACATGATGGGAAATACTAGTGACAACTAGATCTCCGAGACTTGTCTGGGGGAAAGGTTTCACTGGGGATAATGATGTCACCCAGTTTTAAACAGATGACTTAGGCAGTGCTAGTAACCACTAGACTTCCTGGAGGTAATGGTAACGACCAACCTGAGATAATAACAAATGAAGTTTTAACTTCAATTGGTAATGCAAGACTTCGACTGGGGAAATTGGTGACGACCAAATTTCAAGTAATGCCAGTAACTATTGGACTTAAAGGAGCCTATGGTGACGGCCAAGTCAGGGTACCAATGACGATTGGATTTTTGGGCGATGCCAGTTACGAATGGTCTTCAAAAGAAAACATGGTGACGACCAAAACATGTGAAAATGATATCAAGCTACTAGGCTTTAGCTGGGGAAGTTGGTAACAACCAAACTAAAATATACCAATAATGATTGGATTTTTAGTAACGCCAGTTACGACTGGACTTCCATGGGGAAGGTTGGTAACGAACAATAAGATACCAATGACAATTGGGTTTCGAACATCTGCCAGTTACGACTGGACTTTAAACGGAAATCACTTAGTAACGACTAGATTTCACAGGGGATTTGCTAGTGACGACTAGACTTCAGAGGGAAAGGTTGGCAACAACCGAACCAAAAGGTAATAATGAGTGGGGTTAAGACAACGCCAGTTACGACTGGTTCAAAGAAAAAGATAGGGTAACGACCCAAAAGGATACTAATGACGATTGGATTTCAAACACAACCAGTTACGACTGGGGAATTTAAAGGGAAAAAAAGGTGGTGATGACCGAAACAAGGATACCGACGAGTGGAATTTAAGACAATGCTAGTTACGACTGGTCCAAAGGAAAATAGGATAACGACCCAAAAGAATACCAATGACGATTGGCTTTTCAAACAATGCCCGTTACAACAGGTCTTTAAACAAAAATTCACTAGCAGTGATTTAGACATTCACGGGGAATCAGAAGATGGCACACTGAACTCGAGAGACCGAATGAATCACACTGAACCCTGGCTGAAAAGGTGTATGCAGTCTTTGACAAATAGATCCACTCTCAATAGGGGAACAGAACTTTTAAACAAGTTATTCAGAGATAACAAAGTAAATTCCAAACACAATGCTCCGAAATCTTCTACTGGGGACCAGTCCTTATATCATCATAAGAGGTTCCTTGAGAAAACAGTCTTCCAAGTTTGACACCTACACATGACCAAAGGAGAATTGGCAGTTTGACCTGTTTATATTTCAATGGGGAATGTAATCGGATTGCATATCAAAGCCTTCGCTACCTTGAGGTTTCGGGGAAGTATGATTTTCCTTGCTTTTCCATGAGCTGGAGTTTTTTTACGTTTGTCAATCTTTTCAAGTTTTATTCAAATAATTTGACCGTAACGCTTTCAAAAACTATCGTTTGATCAACGAACAATATTTTGCATAACAAGAAAATAAAGGAAAAAATAATTTTGCAAAGGAAAGAATGGCTCAACACTGATTTTATTCAAGAATGAAATCTTGCGAATGACAAAATTCCATAGGGATTTTACAAGTGAAAAATGGCAACATGGATAAGGTTACATTGAATCCCATGACCATCCATTCCTAAAGACTAAAATTCCTCAAATCCTTGCTTCCGACGAGAGCAGTTGGGAGTGGATCTCCTGTTCAATCTTCTGCAATGGTGACAACCTTTTGAAGTATTGACAACTCTTCTGATGCAGTGAAACGCCTTTGTCCCTTACTTTTGCCTGGATCGCCCTTTCGGGTTTTCAATCCACCGGGACGCTCATTTTTGCCTAAGCCACCCTTTCGGGTTTTCAACTTAGCGAGCTTTTATTTTTCTCCTTTTTCCTTTTCCTTTTTTTCTTTAACCCTAACTTTTGCATAAGCCGTTCTTTTGAGTTTCCGGCTTATCGGGTTCTTCTTTTTTAGGCGTAATATTTTCGGACTGCATCAGAATTTACTGGGTGAGTAAGCTGCTCCTCGTCCATAGTTGTGAGAATTAGCGAGCCTCCTGAGAATATTGTCTTTACAACAAACGGGCCATCATAATTAGGCATCCACTTCCCTCGGGCGTCCTTGTGAACTGGTAAGATTTTCTTTAGTACAAGCTCCCCTTCTCGGAATTCCCGGACACAGACCTTCTTGTCAAAAGCTCTTTTAATCTTTTTCTGATACAATTGACCATGACACATTGCAGACATGCGCTTTTCGTTGATAAGATTCAGCTGATCAAACCTTTCTCTTACCCATTCTGCTTCTTCAAGCTTAGTTTCCATTATGACTCTCAAAGACGGTATCTCGACCTCAATAGGAAGTAACGCATCCATTCCATATACCAAAGAAAAAGGGGTTGCCCCTGTTGAAGTGCGGACAGACGTTCTGTATCCATGCAAGGCGAATGGCAGCATCTCATGCCAATCTTTGTAAGTTTTCACCATCTTTTGCAGAATCTTTTTGATGTTTTTATACAGCTTCATTCATTTTGGGACGATAGGGAGAAGAATTGTGATGTTCAATTTTGAAGTCATCGCACAACTCTTTCATGACTTTGTTGTTCAAATTGGTACCATTGTCCGTTATGATTCGACTTGGAATCCCGTAACGACAGATAATTTCCTTTTTTGTGAAATAGGCCACCACTTACCGAGTAACATTAGTGTAAGATGTAGCTTCAACCCACTTCGTGAATTAGTCAATAGCAACCAGAATAAATCGGTGTCCATTAGAAGCTTTTGGTTCAATTGCCCCGATCATATCGATGCCCCACATAGAAAAAGGCCACGGTGATGACAACACATTTAGCAACGTTGGAGGTACATGCATCTTGTCTGCATAAATCTGACACTTGTGACACTTTCTGGCATATTGAATACAGTCAATTTCCAAGGTCAACCAGTAATAACCAGCCCTCAAAATCTTTTTAGACATAGCGTATCCATTGGCATGAGTGCCGAACATTCCTTCGTGAACATCTTGTATTAACAATTCTGCTTCTCGTCGGTCAACACATCTAAGCAGAACAATATCATGATTTCTTTTGTAAAGCACATTGTTGCTGAGAAAGAACTTGGATGCTAATCATCTCAGAGTTTTCTTGTCGAGTGACGTAGCATCTGTTGGGTACTCTTGTGTCAACAGGTAATTCTTTATGTCATAGAACCATGGTTTATCATCAGTCTCTTCTTCAATCATTTGACAGTAGGCGGGCTCAGTCTTGCGTTCAATTCTGATAAGAGTGGCATCATTGACATCCCTAACTTTCCACATCGAGGCTAGCATGGCTAGGGCATCAGCAATGTGATTTTCAGATCTCAGGACATGTTTGAAAGTGATTTCATCAAAATATTCCATCATTTTGACAATATAAGCTCTATAAGGAATCAAGTTTTCATGTCTAGTTTCCCATTCTCCAGTAACCTGATAAATGACCAAAGCTGAATCCCCACTGACTTCAAGAAGTTTGATTTTGAGGTCAATAGCTGCCTCGAGTCCGAGAATGCAAGCTTCATATTCAGCGATATTGTTTGTACAGTCAAAATCCAATCTAGCTGTGAATGGAGTGTAACCACCTTCCGGATTCATTAAAACGGCGCCTACACCGTGCACACTGTAATTGGAGGAACCATCGAACATCATTTTCCACCAAAGACCATCTGGCGGGATCTCATCAGAACTTGGCTCTTCACAATCTTTTACTAACATAATGTCTTCATCTGGGAAATCAAATTTGAGAGGCTCATAATCTTCCACTGGTCGATCTGCAAGATATTCTGACAAAACACTACCCTTGATAGACTTCTGAGCTACGTACTGGATGTCATATTCAGATAACAACATATGCCAACGGGCGAACCTTCCAGTCTGAGCAGGCTTCTCAAAAATATATTTTATTGGATCCATTTTTGAGATCAACAAAGTGGTATGACAAATCATGTACTACCTCAAACGTTTAGCAACCCATGCCAAAGCACAACCAGTTTTCTCCAAAAGTGAATATCTGCTTTCACAATCAGTAAACTTGTTACTCAAATAATAGATCGCATGTTATTTTCGCCCAAATTCGTCTTGTTGGCCTAACACACAACCCATTGAATTCTCAAGCACTGTTAAATACATGAAGAGAGGTCTTCTTGGAACCGGAGGTATTAAGATTGGAGGCTCTTGTAGGTAACCTTTGATTTTATCAAATGCTTGCTGACAATCGGAATTCCAAACAACCGTCTGGTCTTTGCGTAACATTTTGAAAATGGGCTCGCAAGTAGGAGTCATATTGGAAATAAATCTGGATATATAGTTCAGTCTTCCAAGAAAACCTCTGACTTGCTTTTCCGTTTGTGGAGCTGGCGTGTCTTGAATGGCTCGGACTTTTTCTGGATCTACTTCAATCCCTCGGTTACTGACAATGAAACCGAGTAATTTCCCAGATCTTACCCCAAAGGTACACTTGGCTGGATTCAGTCTCAATTGATATTTTCTGAGTCTCTTGAACAATTTCAAAAGATGTTCCAAATGGTCCTCCTCGTTTTGAGATTTGGCTATCATATCATCAACATATACCTCTATCTCCTTGTGCATCATATCATGAAATAAAGTTACCATGGCCCTTTTATACATAGCACCTGCGTTTTTCAACCCAAACAGCATAACTTTGTAACAATAGGTTCCCCAAGGAGTGATGAATATGGTCTTCTCCATGTCATCTGGGTCCATTTTGATTTAATTGTATTCGGAGAAACCATCCATAAAAGAGAATACTTCAAAACAGGTTGTATTGTCTACCAAGGTGTCAATATGTGGCAGTGGAAAGTCATCCTTTGGACTAGCCTTATTTAGATCTCGATAATCCACGCACATCCTAACTTTCCCATCTTTCTTCAGCACAGGAACCGTGTTGGCTACCCACTCAGGGTATTTGGAGACTGCTAAGAAACCTGCGTCTATCTGCTTTTTCACCTCATCCTGAATTTTAAGAGCCATGTCGGGTCTGGTTCTTCGAAGCTTTTGCTTAACTGGTGGACATTCAGGCCGGAGTGGTAACTTGTGAACTACTATATCAGTGTCTAGACCCGGCATATCCTGGTAGGACCAAGCAAATACATCCACATATTCTTTCAAGAGTTCTTCTAGTTGCTGCTTGACTTCTGCCCCTAGACTTGCCCCAATTTTGACCTCTTTCCTATCTTCTTCGGTGCCATGGTTGATAACTTCTACCTGTTCCTTATAGGGTTGAAGCTCTGCATCCTCTTTTTGGGCCAATCTTACCAGTTCGTCAGGAATTTCAAAGTCTTCATCCTCGTCTTCAGCTTGGTAAATTGGTGAATCAAGGTCAGGAGGAAATGCATGGTCACAGGATTCAATGGGGTTTTGAACATTGCTGCAGGTGGGAATGGCTTAATTTTATTAAAACACACAAAGATAAATGTAGCACATAACAGAGAAAGAATGTTTTGGTTTTTTAAGATTGCCATTTTTCGTTTTAAAATGAAAGCAAAAGCAGTAAAGGAAATAACACAAAGAAATTAACAAAACAGTTCATTTTCATTGATTTTATTTGAAAGCATGAGGCCCTTACAAAACATTCCTATAGCCTTGGGCATGGCTATGGAGATTTAAAACAAAACAAGAAAAGAAGGACAAACAAATTACTTTGACTCAGGAATAACCAAAGGAATCTCAATAGCTTCCTAGTTGCTCAAGGCAGTGTTGCAATGATATACTAAATGCTCTAGGTCTTCATCTTTAAAATCTTCTTCCACAATACTGACTTGGAAACCTCCGCTGATGAATACTTCTTATATAGTTTTGGGACACCCTTTGTCATGTGTTGGTGCTTCATCATGAGTTGGTTTGTAACCCAACCCCTGGCGATCCATCATCACTGAAACTCAACGTGTTGCATGCTGTGATGTTGGCCACTACTGAATCAAACTGACTGAGAGAAATATCTTTTGTTACATGGGTCTGTCTCAATACTTTTTGTAATGCTTCCCTGTGAGCCAGAGAATTTATCAAGAGCGACAAGATTGATATTTTAGATGGCATCTGATGAAGCTGATCTATCACTTTGTAATCACTTCTTCAAATAATTCTTAAAAATTCCTCATCATTTCCTTCTCCTGTGCTCGGAGTTTCTCTGTCTCTTGTTACCACGGCAGGAATAACCTCTTTGGGAACCAGAACCGCTACTTTCGATTGATAGATCCGACCGCTGCGGGTCATCTAGCTAGTACCGGCAATATTTGTTACATCCGCCTGATCATCTGTATGAGCAACCCTTCTTGATTCTTGGTCTACTACGGTTACGTCGTATTTCCATGGAACAACTCTTGTATTATCATAAGGAAACGGTCTCGGCTTTTGGATCACGATTGGCCGAGGTTGACCGATAGCAGCTCTGTTGAAGACGGGCCTCACACTTTTGTTGAATACTGGAACTTTCTCTCTTTTCCTGGTCAGATCGAAAACTGGCTCAATCACAGAAACTTCTTCTTTCCTTACCTTACCACTCACTTGCAATGTCCCCTCATTCATCAATCTTTGTACATCTTTCCGTATCACATCACACCCACTGGAATTATCCGAACATTCTTCACAATTATTATGAATACTTCCCAGTAGCCCTGCTTTTGACAACTTCTCATGTAATGTCTTCAGCGGCGTTCTGATTTTTTACACATTATCAATTATCTTCTCCTCTGACTCTTCTATGGCATTAACCCCTCCGTGGTTTGGTAGTGGATTACTTTTAACATTGGGTGGTACATCATCAAAAGACAAGATTTTCTTCTCCATCAATTCTCTCACAAGATGTTTCAACACAAAGCACCCTTCTAGGTCGTGGCCAGCGGCACCTTCGTGAAAAGCACAGTGAGCATTTGGGTTGTAATGGGGAGATGTTTTATCTGGATTCAGTGGTCTTGTTGTTATCAAACCTTGGTGAACTAAAGAAGGGTATAATTATGTGTATGTCATTGGTATTTGTGGAAGTGGAGGTTTTGTGGTTGGCCTCCGGTTTTGATAATTCTATCTGGGTTGTTGAACTCTCTGCTGATGGTTTTGTTGATAGGGTGGAGCGTTGGGCGCTCGTTGATACCCTTGTTGATTGGGCTGATATGCAGGCGCTGGCTGCCCTAACTGATAACCTGAGACATGATGGTTAAATGTTGGGGCTACAGCTGTAACGCCCCGATTCTGAATTCCCATTAATTGTTGAGTCTTTTAATTTATTTATTTGATGTTTGTTTTAAATTGAGAAATTATATATTGTTATTATGTGGTGTTTGCTTATTTTATCTAATTTACCGATTCGGAGAGTTTTCGGGGAATTAGAGTAAAAAGGGCATTTTAGACATTTAGCACTTTAGTGTAAGAATTGATTAATAAGTGTTGGAAAGAATTTGAGAGGAAAGAAATAGAGATAGAAATAGAATAAGAGAGGAAAAGGAAGAAAGATAGTAACATAAGAAGAAAAACAAGAGAAAGAAAAGAGGAGAAGAGAAAGAGAAGAGAAAGTGGAGAGGAAAACCTAGAATCATCAAGGAATCATCACCAAAGCTTGTAATCGATCGGTAAGGGTGTGAAACTCCATCATCTCTTTAATATGTATGATTGTGTGTGTATGTGTGTGGATTTTGTAGAGTTTCTACTCTTTTTCCACTTAGGTTAGAAGTTGGTTTTGTGTGTAGAACGAAGTTTTAATCGGTTAGAACTCGGATTAGACGATGTAGTTTAGTCAGGTGATGGTTGGGTTGTGCTACTGTGATTGGTTTGGATTTAATCGGTTGGTTGTGTGGAGTTTGGGCTTTGAGACAGCCATGGAAGTTCTGTCTTCGCAAGTTCGCCAGGCGAATGGCAGCGAAGCTTCGCCAGGCGAAGCCCAGCGAGCTGTAGCGAAGCAAGTCAGAAGCTAATACCCTGTATTCGCTGGCAAGTTCGCCAGGCGAGGTGAGTTGGCGAAGGTTCGCCAGGCGAGTGGGTAGCGAGCCTCAGCGAGTAATTCCAGAATTACTCCCAGTGGACTTCGCTGGGGAGTTCGCCAGGCGAAGGCCAGCGAGCATTCGCTGCGTGGCTTCGCCAGGCGAAGGTTGGCGAACCTGGCAGTGCTATTTTGTTTTGCTGTTTGTTCATAGCATGATGTTTGGTGGATTCAATTATGATTAATGCCTATATGAATGATTGATGTGTGAACTGTTTCAACATGTTGTGCTGTGGGTGGCCGAAAGGCGTGAATCCTAGATTGTAGAGTAAATGATAAATCTTGAATATTTGATAATCTTGTGTATTTACTCGAATTGAATAGAAACGCATTGATGGGCTGATATGTGTGTAAACCATGTGTGGAATGGTGCATAATGTGAATGCATGATAGATATATGCGATGTATGTGATAAATGCAATGAATATGTTTGTGAGCATAGTATGCATTTTTGTGTCGATTGATCCCTCGGAGGATTTGCAGAACCTCGTATGATACGATGGTTATATTTGATTCCTTGGAGAATCGGTTGCATTGTGTGATTCCTCGGAGAATCGGTCATAACATGTAATCCCGTGGAGGATTGGTTAGAGTATTTGATTCCGTGGAGAATCTGCTGAGTACTTGATCCCGTGGAGGATCTGCTGAATATTCGATTCCGTGGAGAATCTGATGAATATTTGATTCCGTGGAGAATCTGCTGAGTACTTGATCCCGTGGAGGATCTGCTGAATACTCGATTCCTTAGGGAATTTGTTTAATGAGTCGGTACCGCATTTGCATCTGCATAGGGTCGTGTGTCGGTCTCTATGAGTTGCATGAGTCATCTGTGTATGATGCATTGGTTGTGTGAATATAACTGTGTATGTTATATGTGATTGTTTGGAGGAAATATAGTGAATGTTCATGTGTATGTGTAGAGACATGATTATTTGTATATGCTTAATGTGGTGAGAACATAACTTGAGTATAACTTGTATAATTATGGAGTTATGTATATATACAATTTTATGCATTAACTGTTATGATGTTGTTTCTCACCCTTCTGCTGTTTTATAATGCTCTATGAGGCATTGCAGAGTAGGAAGCTGGAGGTTCTTTTTGTGAAGCGATGTCTTCATTTCTTTTGGTCGATGGCTCTGATATGTAACATCTGGGTAGTTAGGAAGTCTTTGACTCTTTTGGAGTTACATTTGTTTTGATTCTTTTGTGATACATATGTGTATGTATCTGCTGTGGATATGTTGTAAAGCATGAATTAACTGTTGGTTGTATATACCTTTATGAATGTGATTGATTCAATATTTGGATGTTTCCGCTTTATTCTAAATATTGAGATGTGGGTTACCCATTGTTGCATATCTATTTTGAGCAGGTATCGTATGTGTTTAATTTCATGATAATGTGATGCGCCTCTTTTATACCATGTTTTAATTAAACTCTGATGAAATAAATTTTCTATGTGCCTAATTGATTTATCTAATTTATTTGGGGTATAGAAAGGGGGTGTTACATTAAGTGGTATCAGAGCCAGTGTTGAGTCAGTCGTGTCTGTCTTGTTGTTGTGTTGGTTGAACGGTTGTTTAACCTTGTTGTTGATTTTTGGGAATCCTCAGAATATGGCAGGTCGTAATGACAATGCTATGGCAGCGGCGTTAGAGGCTATGGCCAGAGCTGTGCAGGGTGCACCTAACGTGAATGCGAATGATGAGTTCAGGAAGAACCAACCACCGGTGTTTAAAGGGAGATTTGATCCGGATGGTGCTCAGATATGGTTAAAGGAAATTGAGAGAATTTTTAGGGTGATGGATTGTGCTGAAGGGAATAAGGTGAGACTAGGGACTCACATGCTGAGAGAAGAGGCCGATGACTGGTGGGTCAGCATGAGGCAAGTTCTTGAGGTCGACGACGAGGAGATTACGTGGGATTTATTTCGTGCTGAGTTTCTAAGGAAGTATTATCCCGAAAGTGTTAAAGGGAAGAGAGAAATGGAATTTCTGGAATTGAAACAAGGTAATATGTCGGTGGTGGACTACACCGCTAAGTTTACTGAGTTAGTGAAGTTTCACCCTCACTATGATGCGGTTACGGCGGAATTTTCCAAATGTATCAAGTATGAGAATGGTTTGCGTCCGGAGATAAAGCAAGCGGTGGGTTATCAAAGGATACGAAGATTTTCGGATTTGACTGAGTGTTGTAGAATTTATGAAGAAGATAGTAGAGCTCGTTCTACTCATTATAAGGGTTTGAGCGAGAGGAGAGGGAAGCAGCAAGTACGAAGCGGACCTTATGTGACGCCTGCTGATAAGGGCAAACATAGGGGAAACTTTGATAGGAGACCCGGAGGAGGTTCCGGTGCGATCAAATGTTTTAAGTGTGGCGTGATGGGCCACAAGTCTTATGATTGTGGAAAGTTCAAGGCGAAGTGTTCCAACTGTGGACTCTTTGGTCATGATGCAGCAGAGTGTAGAAAGAATGCTGTGAAGTGTTTTAATTGTGGCGAGGTGGGTCACATTAGCCCGAATTGTACCAAACCGAAGCAAGCTCCGGCGGGCGGAAAAGTATTCGCATTAGCAGGTTCAGACGCCACTAATGCGGCAGATCGTTTGATTAAAGGTACATGCTTTATTAATGATATGCCTTTAGTTGCTATTATTGATACTGGAGCGACTCACTCGTTCATTTCTCTTGCGTGTGCTAAGCGGTTGGATTTGTGTATGGTTTCTTTGAGTAGTGGTATGGTTATTGGGACTCCCGCTTCGGGGTCGGTAACTACGTCTTTGGTGTGTGCAAGTTGTCCTTTGACCATGTATGGTAAGGACTTCGTTATGGATTTAGTGTGTTTGCCGTTGGAAGGTTTGGACGTAATCTTGGGTATGAACTGGTTGCAATTTAATAGAGTTCATTTGGATTGCTATCACAAGTTGGTAAGGTTTCCTTCTTTGGAAGATGGTGAAAACGAGAGTTTTCTTTCCACTAAAGAGTTGAAGAAACTTTTAGCGGACGAAGCTCAGTTGTTTGGTTTGTTTGCATCGTTGTCGGTGGAGAGCAAAGTTGAGCTCGACGTGTTTCCTGTGGTTTGTGAATTTCCTGAAGTGTTTCCGGAAGATGTTGCGGATATGCCGCCAAAGAGAGAGGTTGAATTTTCTATTGATCTAGTTCCGGGTACTAGACCGATTTCGATGGCCCCGTATCGGATGTCGGCATCGGAATTGGTGGAATTGAAGAAGCAGTTGAATGATTTATTGGATAAGAGATTTGTAAGACCAAGTGTTTCTCCTTGGGGTGCGCCGGTATTGTTGGTAAAGAAGAAGGATGGTAGTATGCGATTGTGTATTGATTATCGGCAGTTGAATAAGGTGACAATTAAGAACAAGTATCCGCTTCCAAGAATTGATGATCTGATGGATCAATTGGTTGGAGCCCGTGTTTTTAGTAAGATTGATTTAAGATCCGGTTATCACCAGATTCGGGTTAAGGAAGAAGATATTTCGAAGACGGCTTTTAGAACACGATATGGTCACTATGAGTATACGGTGATGCCATTCGGAGTTTCTAATGCGCCGGGTGTTTTCATGGAATATATGAACCGTATCTTCCACGAGCAGTTGGATCGTTTTGTGGTGGTGTTTATCGATGACATTTTGATTTATTCTAAGTCTCGTGTGGAACACGAAGAACATTTAAGGATTGTGTTGCGGATTTTGAAAGAGAAGAAGTTGTATGCAAAGTTGTCTAAGTGTGAGTTTTGGTTGTCGGAGGTGAGTTTTCTTGGGCATATTATTTCCGGCAATGGTATTAGTGTGGATCCATCCAAGATCGATGCGGTAATGCAATGGGAGACTCCAAGATCGGTTACGGAAATTCGAAGCTTTTTGGGCTTGGCTGGTTATTACCGAAGGTTTATCGAAGGATTTTCAAAGTTAGCACTTCCGTTAACGCAGTTGACTTGTAAAGGAAAGGCTTTTATTTGGGATGTTAATTGTGAAGAGAGTTTCATGGAATTAAAGAGAAGGTTAACGACAGCGCCAGTTTTGATTTTGCCGAATCCTACGGAACCTTTTGTGGTTTATTGCGATGCTTCTTTGTCAGGATTGGGTGGTGTATTGATGCAAGATGGGAAGGTCGTGGCGTATGCTTCTAGGCAGTTGAGAGTGCATGAAAAGAATTATCCTACTCATGATTTGGAGTTAGCGGCCGTGGTGTTCGTTTTGAAAATTTGGAGGCACTATCTTTATGGTGCAAGATTTGAAGTTTTTAGCGATCACAAGAGTTTGAAGTATTTGTTTGATCAAAAGGAATTGAATATGAGGCAAAGGAGATGGCTAGAACTTTTGAAGGACTATGATTTTGGTTTAAATTATCATCCGGGTAAGGCGAATGTGGTAGCCGATGCTTTAAGTCGGAAGTCGTTGCACGTGTCTACTTTGATGGTTAGAGAGTGGGAACTCTTAGAGAACTTTAGAGATTTGAGTTTGGTTTGTGAGTTAACGCCGAGTAGTGTGAAGCTTGGTATGTTGCATGTCACGAATGATTTCCTTGCTGCAGTGTGTGAAAAGCAAAAGTTGGATTTGAAATTTGTGGATTTGATGACGAATGGGAATGAAGATTTCAAAGTTGATGAATTAGGAGTTTTGAGGTTTCGAGGTCGTATTTGTATTCCCGATGACGCGGATTTGAAAAAGATGATATTGGAAGAGGGACATCGGAGTAACTTAAGTATTCATCCGGGAGCGAATAAGATGTATCAGGATTTGAAGAAGATCTTTTGGTGGTCTGGAATGAAAAGCGATGTTGCTCGTTTTGTGTACTCGTGTTTGACTTGTCAGAAGTCTAAGGTGGAGCATCAGAAGCCTAGTGGATTGATGCAACCGTTGGATATTCCGGAATGGAAATGGGATAGTATATCGATGGACTTTGTTACGGGATTGCCGAATACGCAAAGAGGACATAATGCTATTTGGGTGATTGTTGATAGGCTTACTAAATCGGCTCATTTTATTCCGATTGATATTACTTATTCTTTGGAAAGGTTGGCCGAGATTTATGTTGGCACTATTGTGAAGCTTCATGGAGTTCCTAAGAGTATTGTGTCGGATAGAGATCCTAGATTTACTTCAAGATTTTGGGAGAGTTTGCAAGGTGCCTTGGGTTCTAAGTTGAGATTGAGTTCAGCATATCATCCGCAAACGGATGGTCAAACCGAGAGGACGATTCAATCGTTAGAAGATCTGTTGCGTGCTTGTGTGCTTGAACAAGGTGGTGCGTGGGACGGTTATTTAGCGTTGATTGAGTTCACCTATAATAACAGTTTCCATTCGAGTATCGGTATGGCGCCATTTGAGGCTTTATATGGTCGGAGATGTCGAACACCTCTGTGTTGGCATGAGACGGGTGAAAGGTCGGTAGTTGGTCCTGAAATGGTACAGCAAACGACGGAAAAGGTGAAATTTATTCGGGAAAAGATGAAAGCTTCTCAGAATAGACAGAAAAGTTATCATGATAAAAGGAGAAAGGATCTCGAGTTTCAAGAGGGCGACCATGTGTTTTTGAGAGTTACACCGGTTACGGGTGTGGGTCGTGCTTTGAAGTCGAGAAAGTTGACTTCTCGTTTTATTGGTCCGTATCAGATTGTCGCACGAGTTGGTGCTGTGGCTTATCGTGTGGCGTTGCCTCCGAATCTTTCGAATTTGCATGATGTATTCCATGTCTCGCAACTTCGGAAGTATGTTCCGGATCCGTCACATGTGATCCCGATGGATGAAGTGGAAGTAAGAGATAACCTTACAGTTGAAGTTTTACCGGTTAGTATTTTGGACCGTGAAGTTAAGAAACTAAGAGGCAAGGATATTGCGCTTGTGAAAGTGTCCTGGGGAGGTGCCGCGGAAGGCAACATGACTTGGGAATTGGAAAGCAAGATGCAAGAATCGCATCCAGAGTTGTTTGAATCAGGTGATATTTTCGAGGACGAAAATTTCTAAAGTGGGGGAGAGTTGTAACGCCCCGATTCTGAATTCCCATTAATTGTTGAGTCTTTTAATTTATTTATTTGATGTTTGTTTTAAATTGAGAAATTATATATTGTTATTATGTGGTGTTTGCTTATTTTATCTAATTTACCGATTCGGAGAGTTTTCGGGGAATTAGAGTAAAAAGGGCATTTTAGACATTTAGCACTTTAGTGTAAGAATTGATTAATAAGTGTTGGAAAGAATTTGAGAGGAAAGAAATAGAGATAGAAATAGAATAAGAGAGGAAAAGGAAGAAAGATAGTAACATAAGAAGAAAAACAAGAGAAAGAAAAGAGGAGAAGAGAAAGAGAAGAGAAAGTGGAGAGGAAAACCTAGAATCATCAAGGAATCATCACCAAAGCTTGTAATCGATCGGTAAGGGTGTGAAACTCCATCATCTCTTTAATGTGTATGATTGTGTGTGTATGTGTGTGGATTTTGTAGAGTTTCTACTCTTTTTCCACTTAGGTTAGAAGTTGGTTTTGTGTGTAGAACGAAGTTTTAATCGGTTAGAACTCGGATTAGACGATGTAGTTTAGTCAGGTGATGGTTGGGTTGTGCTACTGTGATTGGTTTGGATTTAATCGGTTGGTTGTGTGGAGTTTGGGCTTTGAGACAGCCATGGAAGTTCTGTCTTCGCAAGTTCGCCAGGCGAATGGCAGCGAAGCTTCGCCAGGCGAAGCCCAGCGAGCTGTAGCGAAGCAAGTCAGAAGCTAATACCCTGTATTCGCTGGCAAGTTCGCCAGGCGAGGTGAGTTGGCGAAGGTTCGCCAGGCGAGTGGGTAGCGAGCCTCAGCGAGTAATTCCAGAATTACTCCCAGTGGACTTCGCTGGGGAGTTCGCCAGGCGAAGGCCAGCGAGCATTCGCTGCGTGGCTTCGCCAGGCGAAGGTTGGCGAACCTGGCAGTGCTATTTTGTTTTGCTGTTTGTTCATAGCATGATGTTTGGTGGATTCAATTATGATTAATGCCTATATGAATGATTGATGTGTGAACTGTTTCAACATGTTGTGCTGTGGGTGGCCGAAAGGCGTGAATCCTAGATTGTAGAGTAAATGATAAATCTTGAATATTTGATAATCTTGTGTATTTACTCGAATTGAATAGAAACGCATTGATGGGCTGATATGTGTGTAAACCATGTGTGGAATGGTGCATAATGTGAATGCATGATAGATATATGCGATGTATGTGATAAATGCAATGAATATGTTTGTGAGCATAGTATGCATTTTTGTGTCGATTGATCCCTCGGAGGATTTGCAGAACCTCGTATGATACGATGGTTATATTTGATTCCTTGGAGAATCGGTTGCATTGTGTGATTCCTCGGAGAATCGGTCATAACATGTAATCCCGTGGAGGATTGGTTAGAGTATTTGATTCCGTGGAGAATCTGCTGAGTACTTGATCCCGTGGAGGATCTGCTGAATATTCGATTCCGTGGAGAATCTGATGAATATTTGATTCCGTGGAGAATCTGCTGAGTACTTGATCCCGTGGAGGATCTGCTGAATACTCGATTCCTTAGGGAATTTGTTTAATGAGTCGGTACCGCATTTGCATCTGCATAGGGTCGTGTGTCGGTCTCTATGAGTTGCATGAGTCATCTGTGTATGATGCATTGGTTGTGTGAATATAACTGTGTATGTTATATGTGATTGTTTGGAGGAAATATAGTGAATGTTCATGTGTATGTGTAGAGACATGATTATTTGTATATGCTTAATGTGGTGAGAACATAACTTGAGTATAACTTGTATAATTATGGAGTTATGTATATATACAATTTTATGCATTAACTGTTATGATGTTGTTTCTCACCCTTCTGCTGTTTTATAATGCTCTATGAGGCATTGCAGAGTAGGAAGCTGGAGGTTCTTTTTGTGAAGCGATGTCTTCATTTCTTTTGGTCGATGGCTCTGATATGTAACATCTGGGTAGTTAGGAAGTCTTTGACTCTTTTGGAGTTACATTTGTTTTGATTCTTTTGTGATACATATGTGTATGTATCTGCTGTGGATATGTTGTAAAGCATGAATTAACTGTTGGTTGTATATACCTTTATGAATGTGATTGATTCAATATTTGGATGTTTCCGCTTTATTCTAAATATTGAGATGTGGGTTACCCATTGTTGCATATCTATTTTGAGCAGGTATCGTATGTGTTTAATTTCATGATAATGTGATGCGCCTCTTTTATACCATGTTTTAATTAAACTCTGATGAAATAAATTTTCTATGTGCCTAATTGATTTATCTAATTTATTTGGGGTATAGAAAGGGGGTGTTACAACAGCTGCCACATATTGTTGTTGGGCATACTGTACCGGATATATTGGTCGCTGTTGCTGAATTTGCTGAGCATAATTTGGTTGAACTTGCTGGAAAAACCCTTGTTGAGGCTGCTGGTAATGCTGATATGGCGGTCTCAAAAGACGATTCCTTCTTCCCATTATTGCATTTGTCTCACCTTTTCTCTTTTTGTGAAAACCACTACTAACCTTCTTGACATTGCTGTTACTGGAACTGCTGGTACTGTTGGCTACCTTCCCACTCTTCATTCCCAACTCTACTCTTACTCCCACGGCTACGATATCAGAAAAACTTGCAGACACACTACTGATCATTTTTTTCATAAAACTCTGGTCTTATTGTGTCAACAAACCAGTCTATTAATTCTTTTTCATTCAGAGGAGGTTCCACCTGAGATGTTGTCTCTCTCCACCGTTGCGCGTACTCTTTAAACGATTATGTACTTTTCTGTGACATGCTTAACAATTGTCTTCTATCCGGGCCCATATCCATGTTGTACTTATAGTGCTTCATAAAAGCGTCAGCCAGGTCTTAGAAATTGTGAATCCTCGATTGGTCCAAACTTAAATACCACTTGGCCGAAGCCCCTTTTAAACTATCTTGGAAATAGTGGATCATTAACTTGTCGTCTTCAACGTGCGCATCCTTTCTTCGATAATACATGATTAGATGTGTGCGAGGACAGGTTGCACCAGAATATTGATCGAAATTTGGGACTTTAAACTTGGGTGGAATCACCAATCCAGATACTAGACACATATCTCTGGCGTCAGTACCAAAGATATCGTTCCCTTCCATTGCTCGGACCTTTCTTCATATAGTTTCAACACTTTCTTTTAACTTCTCATGTGACTCATTCTCCTCTTCATATGTCTCAAGACCTTCGTATACTGGTGGAGGATTGTGAAAGACAGGGCGTGCCTGAATCTGTACAGCAGCTGGAGTATATGTAGGAATTGCCTGAGGAACTTCTCCCCCTAGGGAAACTGTCTGCTGAGTGACTCTTGGTGGAGGTACAAAGCCTGGAGGTAACCCATAGGTTGGCATATTTGCAATAGTAACAGCCGTCGGGATTGGATCTGCAGTGATTTCAGAGACAACGGTGGCTCGAGTGTCCAACATTGCACGAATGACTTGTAAGGCTTCCCTGATCTGTCCTATGCCTCCTCGGAGCTCTCCGAGTTCATTGTCGATTCTGTCCACATCTAAGTTCTGTTCTTCCATCCTTAAGCGAGCTTGGGCTCGGGTGTTGTATCGATGTTGGCGGTTCAGTGTGATTCTCTCTGGAGACAAGACAGTGAGATGAGACACAACACAAGAACATGCACATGCAATGCTTATGAATGTAAAATGTAACAATGCAAAATTAATCATTCAAGGAATCCAAAGAAATATTTGCAAAAATTATAACAATGGAGAGATAAGCAAATTCAAAGTCTTCATAGATTAACAACTGAAAGTTTTACAACAACAAATCTGGAACTGAAATACAAGTCTTTAATACAAAATACATGATGAAATGAAATGGAAAGCAAAAGGATTCTAAATCTTCTGGTTGGATGGCCCTTCGTCTTCTGGCTAACTTCTCTTCCCACCTTTACGGATCAATTCTTGAAGCTCTTCCTTCTCTTGCATAGCCTTGAAATACTTATCTCTCCACGTTTTCCCTTCTTTCTCAGCTTTTGCCAAAGCAACTTTCAACTCTTCTACGAGAGTAGGCTTGGGCGAGTCGGGCTCAAAGCGAGTATAGAACATCTTCATTGTTGCTTCTCTTACCCATGACAGGTAAGATTCTGAAACAGTAGTGTCGTGGAGGCCTAGGGCAGTTACTCCCCTTGTGTGGACATAACGCCAAGTATACGCAATTCGAGCCCTATAAGCGGGATTCTTCCCTTCCTCCAAGTAAAATCTTCTCAAAAAGTCTGGATCTGGTTCATCTTCCATGGGGTGCCCCAACTGTCGACGAGCCAGAATAGGATTATTGCTAATGCAACCATTGACGCTGATGAGCGGTACATTCGGGAAATCTCCACAGCTTTGGATCATGGCAATTCCTCCATACATAGGATCATACCACTTAATATCTGAGTGTTTGAGCAATATCAGCTTTTCTGGCCATGAGAGTCCATTTTGCTTATCCCAGATGGCTGGAATTTCCGACAAGTGCGAAATAAACCACTTGTGCAGGAGAACGGTGCAACATTCAATTCGTCCAACCCCATAACGGTTCCTTCGGTGGAGGGTAAAGTAAGTGTCAGCCAGCAAGGTAGGTACAGGATTTTTGATCAAGAAAAGATTGATCGCATCTGCGTCCACAAAATCACTAGCAGTTGGGAACAGGAACAGTTCGTAAATAAGTAAAACCAGGATGGCCTCAAATGCTTCAGTATTTTTTGACAAGGCATAGCTCTGAGCTTTTTCATATAGGAACATAGATGAAAATCCATACAACCCTCCCTTAGCACCCATATGAGATCGCACTTCGTCCAACTCTAAATACACGGCCTCTGCAATTGCTCTTTCATTAGGAGTCCCCTCCCTTCCAGAAAATGGGCTAGGAGTAACGCCTACTCCCATCAGGGCGGAATACTCTTCCAAAGTTGGTAGCAACTGATAATTTGGAAACGTGAAACAAATGATAGGTTGAATCATAGAATTGCACGAGTGCGAATAACATCTCTTCATACACTTGAACTTCCAGCAATGACAGCATGTTCCCATGTCTTTCTCTAAATGCCTCGGGGTCTTCTACTAAACTTACCAGTTTCTTCAAGTTCTCCAATCTTGGTCTTTGGAACACAACCTCTTCTTTCTTTCTAGAATCCATCCTATAATATCTGCAAAACAATCTTTAGTTCCTTGAATGATTAATTAATGAAAATGCAAATGCAAAGGTTTCATGGCACTCAGATTAAAACATCATTTCATTTTCATTGATTTTCAAGATTGCATTACAAAACATCTAGTACATTTTACAAAAGTCCTAAATATAAGGCTGACAGTATTCTAAATAGAAGTCTTCTTTTGCTTTGAGTTTCTTGATTTCTTCTTCCATCTGAGTCTTCTCGAGAACGAGTTTGTCCACGACCAGTTTCCATGGAGTTGGCTGAGAGCTGGAAGAAGGTAAGCCTTCCTGTGTCTTCCTCTTCTTATAAGCAACCACTTCCTCATCCTTCACCTGCAGTTGTCTACGGAGTTCTTCATTCTCTTCCACGGCTACTTGGTACTTATATTTCCAGGCTACTTCAGTTTGTTGTGATTTCCTCAATGAAACTTTTAACTTCTCCTCTTCAGACATGAAAATCATTGTGTGCTCTTCCTCTAAAGCCATGGGTTTCTGCTGAGAATAAGGCATCTTCAGCTGAATAGCTCTCTTTCGGACCCATTGGAGATAAGGCTCGAGAGAGATGCAATTAGTTTTCCCCAAGTCTTCCTTTCCTTTATTGTGTACATGTCCCCAAGCTTTTAGAATTTCCTCCTTCAATTCTGATTCTCCTTTAAAGAAAATATTCTCCACATGAGCGTTGTTTGGTTTGTCCTTCAGAGGATACCCAAGCTGACGGCGAGCGAGAACAGGGTTATAACTAATTCCTCCACCTGTACCCAGAAGAGGTACGTTACCAAAGCTTCCACAATTGTCAATGATTTTTATCCCATCGTAACTACGGCTGTACCAATCAATATCCGAATGAGTAAGAGCCATAATCTTCTGAGACCACCATCCTTCCTTCCAAAAAGCATGAGCTTTAGATAAGTGAAAAATAAACCACTTATATAACAACGGGACACAACAGAAAATCATTCCTCCTTTATGCAGATTTCTCAAGTGAACAGAATGATATGCGTCAGCTAGTAAAGTAGGCACAAGGTTTTTCTTCAAGAATATCTTGATGGCATTGAGATCCACAAAGTTATTAAAGCTTGGAAACAAGAAGATTCCATAAATGAGCAAGGTAAGAATAGCTTCGAATGTATCTATACTCAAGTGATCAGCATAATACTGTGCCTTTCCGATCAAGAACTCTGCAGTCAAACCAAAGACTCCTCCTTTAGTAACCATATTTTTCTGAATATCTACCAATCCCAAACGCGTTGCTTTAGCAATTTCTTCTTCCTTAGGGTCCTTCTCCATGATTGGAAAAGAAGAGTCTTCAAGAATAGGTAAACCAATCAAGCAAGAATATTCCTCAAGTGTAGGTACCAGCTGATAATCAGGGAAAGTGAAACAATGATAGAGTGGATCATAAAGCTGGAGGAGTGTGGAGAGAAGTCTCAGATCCATCTTTCTTTTTACCCTTAACAATGATAATAAGTTCCCGTACCTGCTCTTGAATCCTTCTATATCTGTTATCAAAGTGCTCAACCTTTCTATGTCAGCCAAGTTAGGAATTTTGTAAGTGTACTTCATGGTTTTCTTTTTTCCATTATCCATGATGATCCTATTGTTTACAAACAAGAGATCTGAGTTCCATGAAACCTTTATGATATGATGTTCATGAATGCATGAATGCACAAACACAGGTAAGCACAGATTCACATATACACATGGATAAAAACAGATAAAGGTTTTGGTTTGGAGAATATGAGCAAGGAGTCAAGGTCTACCCTCCCCAAAGGTATGTACTAAGGTTCCCACAACTGCAGAACAAGGTTCTAAAAGAGTTCCTGGAGTCCTCGACCCATCTTTCGGATATTATCAATTTCCCAAATACTTGGTGGTCGATAATATTCTCAAGAGAGTCTCGTCCAAGTGTAGTATCGCATATCAACTACTTTGGAATTACTTCCTTATAGTCATCGCACTACATCCTAATAAAGCCATAGTGGGGGAAAAGGTAAACTAAAGGTCCTCAGTGTCACGGGCTCCTACGTAGAAAGTAGCATTGTTTTCACGACTACTCGATCAACAATACTAACTCTCATAAGGGCCTCTACTGAGTGGTGGTTTTCTCAAGTCAACTTGGTCGAGAATCAACTCCCTATAAGTCTCCTTGAATATACCACCGTCCTATCATAAGTACGCTTAAACACGGGTATAGTGTTGTCTCACCATTCAAAGTCCCCAAGAACCAACAGAGCACATATGCACATATTTACAAGTATTCACAAATAAGCAAGTATTCAAACAAGATAGGATAAACCCTCAAAACAAAAAGATCATCCCCAGTGAAGTCACCATTTCTGTTGCGGTGAAAATTGGATATCAAGCTATTAATTAACTTGAATCTTATTTCTTTTTACAACCGGACTTTATTTTATCCAAAGGATAGGTCTAAAGAGAGAAAAACCTTTTTCACGATGTAACGACAATGCTTAAGAGATTCGGGGATTGGGGGTTAGTTATATCTCGGGAAGGTATTAGCACCCTAAATATCTGTAGTACTCTACAAGAACCTTTTGTTTGATTGATTGCTAAGTTTGTGAATTGTTCTATGGTTAAGGGATAAGATAAAAATAAATAAAGTCCTAAGTGGTTTCCTAAGTTTGCTCGCAAAGACGTCGCATCTTCTGCCTACGTATCCTGACTAGGATAGAATCAGAGCAATCGTAGTTCACCTCACAAGGGAAAAGAACACTTGATGACGATCAAGGCTCAAAGGGGGAAACAAACATGACAATGTTTGTATGGAGTTTGACAAAACTCCCTAATCTAAGTTGTATTAAAAAGGGGAAAGTAAGAAATCATGACGATGATTCTTACACAGAGTTGACGAACTCTTTCCTAGGGTTCTAGTTGAAGAACGCTCCTAGTACAGGTGGGTTTCTTAGACTTAAAGAAAAGTCTAATGGCTTTTAAGCTAGGGTGAAAATGACTTAACAAAGTCAAGAGAGTGTGATTGAATTGTCCATGACATTGAGGGTCAAGTGGACAGACCTTCCTTTGGAGGGAAAACGGGGGAGACGACTTGGACGAGAACTAACGAGTTTCGTCACTTGGGGAAAAAGAAAAGAAAAAGCTAACAAGCTAACAAGATGAGATGGGAATATATTCATGATTTCAATCAAATAAATAAATGATGAGGATAAGCACATGAGGATAATAGTTTAACAGATGAAATAATCGATATTGTGACAACAGTTCGCACTTGACGAAAATTAACAGATGAAAAATGGTAACCACCGAGAAATAAATCCTAGCATGTTGACTAACATGTATGGACATGGATTTAAGTGAAAGGCAAGAAAAATATTATGAAGAACCACATAAACATTCATCTGCAACTACGTAAACGATCGCGAAAACGCGCACAACTTGCACATAAACAAACTTGATGATAAAATATGCAAACATAAAAAAAATAAAAACATGGCATGAAAGTAGACATTAATACGAACACAATGAAAAAAGAACGGGCGAAAAATGATGAAAAACGAGTGAGATACGAATTTTTGAAGTTTGGCAAAAAATCACAAAATTGTACAAAAGAGTTGCCCTCCTCAGGGGTCGAACTAAGGTCACAAGGGGTACAAGGCGCATGTTCATACAAATGGGGTGGCTATACATCCATTGATGAAGCCACCCCTAATAATTAATAAGGGTAACATGAGTTCATGGCTGGGCAAAAATACATAAATAAACCAAATACGTTTTATGCCGTAACTTTCTAACCGCTTATCGAAACGAAACAAATTTTATATGGAAATGGGGTAGAATCAAACAAGGAAGATGATGGTGGTGGCCATTTTTCAAAATTCTCTTCCTAATGTAAAACGCGACAGCTGTTGCATTTGTATGTCATGTGATGCATTTTGAACCTCACCTCTCAAACCAAGTGTTGTTTTACTCAAGAAAGAACATGGACATGTTTCAAATGATGTATTTGAGGGGATTCAATAGTTAGTGTAATTAAAACCCAACAGAAATGTAAAATGACATGTTCATGCTAATGTGGTACTTAAAAAATGCATTTTGATGTGTGCAGCTTATGTTAAACATTTCCAAACAATACCAAACATACATACAGACCATATAATTGATGTGGAATGTTTCTAACCACTCAAACATGTCCAAATGCTAACAGTTGTGAAGATTGCTTACAAAATGCAAGTTTAGTGAACAAATGTACTTTGAAAATGGCAAGTATATGACAGTTGGTTTTGAATTCAAGTGATGCTGCTAACAGTTCATAAATGATGAGCATGAAGTGTTCAAAGTATGGTTTTAGTGGGAAAAAACTTTGTGCAAAGAGTGGTATGTGAGTAGCAAAATGTATATGAAATGTGCATGATGATTCTCATATGTAATTCAAAACAGTTTCATGTCATTCTAATTATACACACAACACACATACATGGTAAGAGAATGTTTCAATCATTAAAATCAGCTAGAATCAGGTTGCCATGAAGAATGTCATACCAGCTGCAAAAATGATGATGTATAGATGCATGATGAAACTCAATTCTCATTTTATGCACAAATTGGTTGGTTCAAGTATACAGACACCTTATATACATGATATAGGTCATAAGTAATCACTCAAAAAGGTTCAAGACAGGTTGCTTCAGAATATGGCATTTAAGTTGCAAGATTTGGCAAAAATGTATTTTCAAAGTGTATAGCTCTTGACAGTTTGTTTTAAAACCAAATGAGGGTGCAAACAGTTTACAAATGGTAAGTGTGAAGTGCTCAGAAGGTGGATTTGATGCAAAAGAATGTGTGTGAAAATTTGGCATACCAGTCACTTGGTGATATTTTGAAAAAGATGCATCATGATGCCTACCACATAATTTGATTGTTATTTCCCTTGAGTGAAGGCATGAGCAGGTTATACATGATATTTTTAATGAATCCCAACAGCTATTCTATGCAAAATCAAAACAGAAATGGAAATGACATGTGAGGTGTCAATTTTGTGAAGAAATGTGCATGTGAGAGTGTCAATCTTGATGCAGTGTGTTTTGATACTCAATGATCATGTAAACATCTCATAAATGACCAGCATAAGGTGCTTCAAAAGTGGTTTTGAGCAAAAACACTCTCATGTAAAAAATGGCATATGAGGTTAAGGAGGTGTCTTTTGAGAATTGCATTTTATGGTGAGAATTTCAGGACAGTTAACTTTGACACCAAGTATTTATGCAAACATCCTCTAAACAACTGGTATGAAGTGTTGGCAAAGAGATTTTGAGCAGAAACAAACCTATGCAAAAAAGTCATGACAGTTGCTTGTTGTGTTTTAAAGAAAATGCATTTTGAAAAAGGGAATCTCATGACAAGTCAGTTTTTGAAAAAAAAGAAAGAAAAGCTATCCCAACAGTTCACAAATGATAAATATAGGGCATTCCCAAATGAGTTTGATGCAAAATCAGTTTGTGACAAAAAATGGCATTTGAATGATTGATGAATTTGAGGTATCTATAGAAAACATGTGAATATGAATTTTATGCACAAACCAACCAAAGTAAATATGTAGACATACTCTAAATGTATATTGGAACATGTTCAAATGGTGAAAACAGGCCTCTAAAGCTCTATGCCAAAAATGATATTCCTACTGCTATGGTTTTGTTTTTGGCAGCATTTTGAAAGGTAAGCAGGTAATGTTTCATCAATGCTGCCAGCATACTGTTTTGACAGAGGCTGCTAAAATTCATGTAAAGTGAAGCACATAAAGCAGTATTACTGATGCACCAGAACAAGATTCATAGAGGGTTGCTACCTATGTGCCAATATGCAGACAGTTTGAACTAATAATCCTAATGCATAGCCAGATGAATCCCAAACAGTTTGAATTTCCAAGTTGTGAAAATGTTAGAAAGACAATGCTATACATTGAATCTCAACAGAGGTACTTGTTATAAAACTTTGCAATGTAAACTAGCTTTGTAACTGGGTCCTGGCAGTGTTCTTGTGACAGAGATGAATCTTTTGGTAATCATGCTTTAAATACCAACAGTCATATGTAAAACAGCAAACACACCATTGAATGCACACAGGAATTTCACTTAGGAATCCAAGTTAGTTTAAACAGTATCTGTACAGTCCTATCCTTTGGAGTACCCTAGCAGTCTCAAAATAAAACAAAACAGTTTGCATACTATGTTGAGGTTGTTTATGAATCAGGACTTAGAACCAATCCTAATCTGAGCATCAAAGTTAAATCTAGACAGGGGCAGCAATATACCTTAAGGAGGGTGATGAAAGCCAACTTAAAATGCTCCATATGACAGTTAGTACATTCACAAACTTATACATTCTAACATCTAGTCTTTTTAAGAATAACCATGATGGTCTCCAAGCCACACATATGGTAGACAAGATAACATGGTTCCCTTGTAGATAGTATGTAACAAACTCACATATCATAATCAACATTTTAACAAGAGCACGTTTATGTTAACACTCACAACAAATCTACCATTCATCACATACCAAATATCATGAAAAATCATCAAGTGCTCATAACTTCAAAAATGCACCAAAATGCTCAAAATGCCAAAATCATGAAAAATGATACAAGATCCAAAGTTCACAAGTTACATACCTCTTGTAGACCCTTTAAAGCAAGCTAGAGCAGTCAAGAAACCCAGAGACCCTTAATTCACTTCTTTGCCTTGAATCTTACTTCACTTTTAAGCAACAATACACTTATGATGCCAAATGAGAAAATATGAGTATCCAATGGTTGCTAATGGTTTTGACAGTTGAGAAACATCATTGGTGAGGTGTATGAATGATCAAAATCTCAAGGAAGGGCTTAGAACAAAGTTTGGTGATTTTTGTGGCTTTTGGTCAAAGTAGTGTGGGAAGGAAGTTGACTTTTTGATTCTTATGGTGTCTTGATGGTTCAATGGATTATACACCTTCTATATGTCATTTAGAATTTGTGTGGAGGGTGGTTGAGGTGGTTGAAAGTGTAGAATTGATTTTGGACAGAATTCACTTCATGACCAATTTTAGGTGTTTTTGTGAACTTTGGTGATTTTGAGAATTTTGATGCAAGATGAGGGAATGGTGATGACAGAAATTTTCTTTGGTTTTTAGCAGATGAATTGTGTTTCAAATGAGGTGGATGAACCCTCCTTTTATAGGAAAATGACTTGAGGTGCTTGCTAGAGAGCTTTCTTCACCATGAAGCAAAATTGGGATATTTTGGAGGAAACCTCCCTTGGAGGGTTTTCCCATTGGTTCTGATGCAAGGCTCTTTTGACAACATTTCCTACTGATTTCTGATGTTGTTTGCAGGCTAGAAACCACTAGGGGAGGGGCTGGTGCAGCCTTACTTTCCACCTCATGCTTGGAAAATTCATCTTTGGCAACTTGCCCACTTGTATGGCAATGGGCTCAAATCCTTGATTTTGTGATATTTCTGCATAACTTGCTCTTGTTTCATGCTACACACATCTGATATGTCACACATAACAAGTTGAATCAAGAAAAATTGGCAGATTTAGTGAAGTAGGTCTCTTGGAAAATTTGGCCAATGTGGGACTTAACATGTGAAACCCTTAAATTTGAACACATGTAACTTTCTGCTCATAACTCCTCTTGAGATGTTCTAGTACAATTTAGAAAACCCTCACATAGCTCTAAAACATTCATGTTTTCATGAGTTTCAATTTCTCAAAGTAACTTGGCCAAAAAGCCCTCCAAAGTTGCTAAAAATGAGCTTAAAAAGTGAAATTTTCCTAAGACTTTTTCCCTTCTTGAAATGAATTTGACCATAACTCAAAATCTATGCATTTTCTGATCATGAACCACTTAGGGACTTTTGTAGGACTTGTCAAGAGCTTCCTAATGAGTTTTGAACCAACTCAATTGGATGTGTGGTTAAGGAGTTATGGTTTATCCCTTTTCGAAACCCGAATTTCTCGATTTCTTGATTACTCCTTCATCCTTGATCCAGTGGTCATGAAAATTGATATGCAAGTCCAATATGGCATAAGGAACAACTTTGTTTCACAACTTGAAGTCCAATTCATAAAATTTGGAGAGTTGACTTTTTGGTCAACCGTACGACCGATCGGTGATTACCGAGTCGCCTGTTGACATTCCGGACCTCCTGAGACTTTGAAAATTCTTGGATGAACCTTATTAAGCTATATGAACTTCATGAATCACAATCCCACCATTTAAACACCTTTCAACATCAAAGTCAAACTACGGTTGACTTTTACTACTCAAAAACCCTAATCGGGTGCTCTGAAATGTATTGCTCTGAATTCTGGGGTAACAACCTCACATTGGCTTCTCAATTGACATTATGTAATATCCTTGACCTTGTTTCTTATTTGAATGAGCCCAAAACATTGACTAATCACAAACCCTGAAGTTTTGATTTTGACAGTACGAAACCCTGATTCATCTGCAATTTGACAAAGACAGACTTGCACTGGATTAAGGTTAGACAGTTCATGAGTATGCTCCTAAAATGGTAATGAGAATCTAAAGGGTCAAAATTTGGGGTGCAACACTTGTGTTTCATTGCATTCATTTTAACATTATCATCTACATTGCATTGACATGTGGGCAGGGATCACGAGGTATGACTACCAACAAGAGGCTACCAAGAGATGAAGCTATCTAAGAGTCCTTATTCAAAGGGCTAGACAACTATGTGCATATCTCATAACTTGAAGGCTATGGGAAGTCATCAGATGATTCTGAATCCATGGAGTTGGACTTGAAGCCTTGAAAGAGCTCAAGAGAAGTATTGAAAGTCATTTTGAAGCCTAGACAGGTCATCATGTGAAGGATATGAAGCTACAACCAAGATGGGTGCAACTAGGGTTTCATCTGGTCAACCATAGGTCAACAGATGATTTGAAAAAGGTTGAGACCTAATTTCAAGGCCATGTGATCATGGATTGATGTATTAAGATGCCCAAGGGATGATTCCAAGGTCAATTCATCATGAATCAAGAGTGTGAGGAGTTCCGAGGCTAGGGTTTCTAAGTTTGACAGTGTAAAATCCCCTAGTTTAGTGCCTAACTTCAAGACCACATAACTAAATATTTGATTTTCATCTCACCTTGACCCCAACATGATTGTTGTAGAGCATGATCATAACTTTAATTTGAGTACTAGAAGTCCTTGATAGGGTTTGTAGAACTCAAGTTATAAATCAGACAAGTTACAGGTCACCAGATGAATGTGATTTTGGTACTTGAAAGTCAACCAAATTCCATGCCATTTTTGACCAAGAAGGAAGCTTCTCCTCACCTTTTGGCCAACATGAATGTTGTTCCTTATCTTCTTAGATTTACAAAAAGTACTAGAAGTCCATGATTGGATTTGTAGAACCCGATATATGATCTCTGCAAGACAGGGGCATTTTGGGAAGTTGAGATTATAGGCCATTTTGATTATGGGTCAATTTTCCATCTGGTATACCTCAAGTGAAGATTTTTCCAACTTGAATGTTGTTCAAAATGATGTTATTTGTCCAACCATGCACAATGAATCCATTAATATGGGTTAGAATGGGAAATGTGTGAAGAAAAATTCATGAATGAATCATTAAAGGAAGCTTGAAATGGGCTAATTCAAACCAATTCATTTTGGAACCAATTCATGCCATATTTGTGCTTGTTTTGAGTCCAATTGATGTTTTAAGAACATTGGAAAAATCCGAAATCAAGTTTGAAGTCATTTGCTATGCCAAATCCAAGATTTCTTCATCCTTAAGCAACAAATGCAAAATCAACCATCCATTCAGTTTCAAGGCCTCAATCCTATCCACACACTATCCTTACATCACAAGCAAGGCAATTGGATCAATTTGCAAGTGTTTTGGCTTTGTTCTCACCATAACATAAAAGCTTCGAACTTGGGAAAATGGATTTTGAATTGGGCTGCCATGGGCTTCAATTGGGCTTCTAATCACTCAATATCCATTGCATATAACCTCTTGGATGATTCCCAGCTACCATAACTAACTTTTGGTGGAAGATAATGATCACGACTTTCTATGTCTAATACAACTTAACTGCAAGTGCACAGTCTATCGCGTAGTAATAAAAGATATCGATCCCACAAGGACTCGTAATCAAACTAGTGTTCTCAGGAGTTACTATGTTTAGCTAGGTAGATAATGTTTAAGGGAATAATTTATATCACTAAAGGGAACTAAAAATGTTACTTGAATTATGATTACGCGAATCGATATGCAATAATTATGTTTTTCGGGGATTTGACAAGTTACCGGTATATAAAATATTTTTCAGGATTTATTCAAGAAGAAAATAGTGATCTAAAGACTTTCGTCTCACGATGGTTGTTGACGCTAGTCGCAACTTTAAGGCGGAACGTATGCTGTCGCTATCCCGTTCGGGGTTAAAATCGCTTTTTGGAAATCTCTAAGTTCTAATCTATTTTAAAGTGCTTTCGCTGTTATTAAAACAAATGCCTAGTGTTTACTATCTGGTCTTAGCCGCAGCTGTCGCTTGTTGGTTCGTACCTTAATTAATTTCCCACTGTCGTGGCAAAACTACGTTTAAATAAGTTCTCGCTGTCGCGACGAACGATTATTCAGGAAATAAGTTTAAACACTCAGGCCATAAACAACTTTTGAAAAAGAAAGTTTTCAACCGGTTATTATCAAATCCCGTCTGAATTATTATTACATATGATTACTCTGGTTTAGCTAGACATGGATTTGGAATAAGTAAAACATAAATAAAAGCAGAAATTTAGAACATTCATATTACTGGGAATTAAAGTTACAATTAACGAAATAATAAAAACCTGTAACGTATCCAATTGGATTTTGGCCAAATCCCAACGATGTCGGCAGGATTGTGTCTTCAAACCAATAGAGCGCACAAATAAATATTGTAGAAATGGAATACAGGAAAAAGGAAAGGAAACAAAAACAACAAGAATGAAACTAAATTTGCTCTTGGAAAATAATTTAGGCAGCACTTCGTTATCTGAATGCGGCTCTCCTTCTCAGCTCCCCTCCTTCGTTATCTGGTTTTTGCACGTTTAATTGAAGCTTTGCGTTTTTGCCTGCATGACGGTCGTCATGGAGGTGTGACGATTGTCACAGCAGCAAAATGTGCATTTGCTGTTTTTCATGTTGTTTTCATCTGGTTTTCGTCCATATTTCATCTGTAATTGCTTCTTTTCTTCATATTGCTTTGTTTAGACATGATCTTCAAATACCTGCAAAATATCAGACAAATAACATGGAAAGAACCCGAAATCGGATTGAAACCAGTCAAACATTAGTTGAATTATGCGTCAATATATATATACGATTTCGCGTTATCAAACTCCCCTAAGCTTGAATCTTTGCTTGTCCTCAAGTAAAACAGAAAGAATAAAAGTCAGCAAGCACGAGGCAACTTCCTCATTCAGAAAGTTGGGAAAAACCGGGATTCTAAATAGGAACAAAACGAGTACGATGACGACACTGAACTATAAGTCTTCGGAGGTCTCCTTTTTATGCAAATCGGTCCCAATCACGCTACTGCAGCTTGGTATCAAGGTTCTCGCGTCAAGTTTACCCTTTTTGTTCTAGCGCAATCACATTAAGCCCGTTGTCCATACACTTTCATGGCAAGTCAACCTGTTAGTGAATATGATCTCATTGTTGTTTTGATCTTTTCATTGCTCATAAGCTTATACTATTGATTTTTCAATGAGTTTTTGTACCGTTGGGCTAAATGCTCGGGTGATGAGCACCTAACTTAGAGGGAACATGTCTCTATACTTGGGCTATATGGCTTTCTTTTCATGATTTTTCATCTTTTTAGAGATCATACACTTATTTGCATTGGTCGCTCGCTTAGAAGTGTTTAGGATGGTGCTGACTGCTTGTATAAACTACTTGGGGCTGAGTTTGCGTAGAAACTTGAAACTTCGGTACACGTAGGTAGTGAAACCGACTCGCATAAACCAGAGGTCTAAGGTGTCAGGACGGTACTGGTTTTGTTAGAATTTTCGTCTCGGAGTTTCAAAACTTGGTTTGAACTTTGGCGCATTCTCGTGATGCTTTTGCTTTTGAGGAACGACTGAAAAATTTTGTTTATGTCGAATAAAGTGGGGATATTTGCGTAACGGAAGAAGATATATAAAAGAGCTTTTATTTGCTAAAATGTGTTGCACCCCAAAATTTGCCCAACCTTTTTCTAACCTAGGTTTATGTTTCAATTGCATTGTCATTTGCATTGTCATCATGTACATAGTACATTCATCTGCATAGCATAGCATAAGCAAGCTATCTTAATCAGGGGATCAAGTGCCATTCTTGTCTCAAGAGGCATATTCAGAGGGTTTCATTCATATTCAAGACTATTCATGTCATCAGGGAAGAATTTGAGTCTTGAAGAGTTGACAGATCAATCATGGGGTTCTCTCCTATCTTGAGGTTGTTTGGGGATCATCAGAGGGTATATGAGCTATGAGCCAAGAGCATGGAGTGTGTATGGATGTTATGGAAAGTCTAGATGATCATTGTGAAGAAGAGCCAAGTCATTGGAATGATTACAAGAGCCTCAGTTGAAGACAGTCAACTAGGGTTTTATCTAGGTCAATCCTAGGTCAAGGACTTGATTTGAAAGGTATCAAGGCTCATTTGAAGGATGTGGGATTCGTTATTTGATACATGGATATGGATGTGGTGTTGTGCCAAAGAAAAATCAACAGGAGTCAAGGAGAAGAGGAGTTACCAAATTAGGGTTTCAGTGTAAAATCCCCTGATTTAGGTCAAACTTCCAAGCAATGTAACTCAAAATGAAAGCTTCATATGAACTTTTGGTCCACATGAAACTTGTAGAGTATCTTCATAGCTTTACTTTGAGTGGTGGAAGTCATCAAGGTGATTTATAGAACTCAAGTTATAGCTCTTGCAAGTTACAGGTCATTTGAGGACACTGAAATTTGTCTGTGAAAGTTTCCTGTCTTCCAGGCAACTTTTGACCTTCAAGGAGTTTTCAAATGAATTCTTGGGAAAAATAAGAGTTGTTTCTCATGATCTCCCCTTTCCAAAAAGGTATGGTATGCCTTCATCTGATTTGTGAAGCTCAAGTTATAGTTTGTGCAAGTCAGGGGTATTTTGGGAAAGTGAAATTATAGGTCATTCTTAGCATATGCCTAAAACTCATACAAGGAAGCTTCAAATGAAAAACATCACAACATAAAAGTTGCTCAAAATGGCATTTTAAGTCTAGAAAAGAGGTCATGGAAGTTTGGAAATGCATAGAGCAAGAATTGACCAAAGTTGGTAAAAATGACTTAAAAATGGACATAAGTTGAAAAAGTTGAGATTGAAAATTGGTATGAGCAGTCTATAAATCCAAAATGGGGCATATGATTTATCAAATTGAGTCTAAACAACATTTTAAAGACATTGGTTCAGCCATAATTTTGAGATAGGTCTTTAAAAATGAGGTTGCTTTGTAAATCCATTACTTGCATAATAAGGTCTTCATGTGAAACTTAACACAAGGCAAGGGATTAGCTTGGTAAGCATCATACACTCTTCAATAACTCATGTAATGAGATTTTCAAAGGGCTGTAAGTTGGTTTGAGGTGAGATGTCATGAGATGTGAGATTACTTCAAAATACCATATCATGAGAAATTCTTGAAGTTTCTAGAATCATCCTAAACTGATCTAGAATGCTCTAGATTCTTCCATGCTCTCCTATATATAGGATTGAGTTCATTAAGAGAAAAGGTTGGTGAGAAGAGAGAGAGGAGAGAGAAGATTCCATTATTGCTTCAATTGCAAGAAAGAGTGAAACTCCATATTCAACATCAATTCAATTCATTCTTCTCATTCATTGATACTCCATTGATATTATTGGTTGCATACAAGTTGATTCAGAGGCTCATCCATGGAGGATTGAAGATCTAAGGTTGAAGTTTCAAGAATCCATACCAGATTCGAATCCCTCCCTACAAGCATCCTACATCTAGTTTGTTGCAAACAGAAACAAGATCACCATCTGAGGAGCATTTGTAAAGGATTGCAAGCACTGAATCAAGCCAATTCTCATCTGTTTCAACAAATATTGCAGGTATGCATATTGCTCCCTACACCATTAATTATGCCCTGGTAGTTGAGTTTGCTAGGCTAGAATTGTTAGGGATAGGTAGAAGATGATTTTCAGAGACTTAAGGCTCCATTGATGAAGATTGACCTTAGGGCAGTGGAACTTTAGTGATCAAGAACTTGGTGTATGGTTAGTTTTAATCTTAGTATATTAGCTTAAAATAACCAGGGAGAGGTGATGAGTAGTTTAGTGCCAAGATTTACAAGAATTGAGAAGGTTCCATCATGAGTACAGTTGGTGGATCATGGAGTTCTAGCTATCGGGTTTCACACTAGGGGAGGTTTTAAGAAAAACTAAAGACATGGCTGTGTTCAGGAGAGAGAATGGAGTGTTTTTGATTTTTACAAGATTGAATTTCATGGAGAGATTAGGGAGAGCAGAGGGAGAGAAGGAGCGTGCATGGAGACTGGTTCTTGCATGGAACCCTAGCTCAAGGTAGAAGACAATAGGTGGACCGTTGGATGGTAGGAGGACTTTGACCTGGGGAAAGGATCTAAGGGCTCAGATTCAAACAGAAATTAGAGAGGGAAATCTGGATGCGCGAAACGCATCGTTTCACTTAAAGCCTCATCTGGGCTTAAGGATCCAAACACTATCCCCACCCCCTATCTCAAGCCCATTTCAAATTGAACTAAAATCCTCTGCTATTCACACCGTTGGTTTTTCATTTTTGTTTTAATTTTTCATTATGATTTTCTGAAGCTACTATGGGCCTTGCGCGCTATGCTCTCTACACCCCCAGCTTCTGGCCCACCAACCAAATGCATTAGGCGCTTGTGCTAGTAACACCCCCTCCCCATTTTCTTTAATTTCTTTTATCTTTTATTTTCTTTAATTGTTTTTTGATTTTGTAAAATCCATAAATAAATGAAAAATGAATATTTTTAATTGCTTCTTTTTGTACTAGTTTTATAATTTTGTATAGAAAATTAATAGAAATAAAAATGCCATTTTATTTTTAGTTTAGTATTTTTGGTATATTTTCCATTTAAATAGCTCTTTTAGAAGTTTAAGTGTACACCTCATTTTGTAGAATTTAATTAGGGACTTTCCCTTAGGTATTTTGATCCATTCTTTTTAGTATGGTTAGGTATTGATCTTAACTCCCCCTGGTTTTTATACCAAGATTTTTAGGTAAAATTTTAGTTAGTTTGATTGATTAACATTAGTGCATCAAATTAGGGTTTTTAGGGTGAACATAGGTGAGATAGGTCATTTTCTTTTAGGATTTTTAATTTGATTTTGGGGTATGGGCATATAGGGATATTATGGGTAGGTATATAGACCATTGTAAATAAATATTAGATTTTTCCCTTTGACTTTAGTATTTTCAGAGTATTTTCTGAATTGACTGTTTGTGTGGAATGTTTTATGATGATTGTCTGTCTTTGGGGTTTCATTTGGGGTTTCATTTGGGAGATTTGTTTTGGGGGCTTTGCTTGCTTGAAGACCTTGTTGAAGAAGCATGATGAGGAGAAGATTGAAGACTAGAGATCCAGGAATTGAGGATGATTGAAGCTTGGCTGGTAGCTGTTGAAGACTTTAGGGTTTAGGAGCTAGGTAGAGCTCTAGATTAGAGATTTGATTCATGAAACATGGAATGCTTCCTGTGCTTCCATTCTTTCCTAGTGACTAAAAGTCCCTCTAAGAACTCACCTCCCTCCTTTGGAGGGATAAGTGATTGGTCTTAGAGGTAGAACTTTGAGGGAACCTGTCCCACTATGCTAATCCCTTGTGAGCTTCCTTTGGTTGTTCATGAGCTGCTTAGCATGCCAAACTAGATCTCTTGATTCTTTTCTGTTATCCTGGAGTGCTTGCCTTTGAAGATGGAGATCATTGAAGATGAATATTGTCAAAGCAAGAAGCTAGCTAGAGCTTGGGGGTCTAATGATGAGAAAGAGTTTGGAGATTCTTTAAAGGATGTGCTGTGCATCAACTTGGGAGTTTGCTGTCTGAGCTTGGGTCTTTTTCTGTATTGTGTGTATTAATTCCCCTAGGTTTAAAGTGAAATGTGATTCACTTTTACCTATTTTGTTCAGGACGAGGTGGAGTTTGGTCTCCTTGCCTAGTTTGTTTGCTGTATTCCTCATATTTTACTGTTTACTGTATCTGTTTTTGCTTTCCGTTTATTCCCTTAGGAGCTATGTTTCTCTCCGTGCAAGAGAGTAACATGACAGACATTAGGAGCTAACCCATGTATGATAACATTAGGGTAGATTTTATTCCCTTTTTAACCCAAGGACTTTAGAGTGTCATCTCTTCTTTCTTCAAACAACAGAAAAACATTAATAAAGGTTATAACAAAATCAATTCATTTCTTCCGTCAAAAGATTTGAACAAACAAACCTTTTTGTAATAAGAAAACCCTTGTTTAAGGTGAGATTTTTCATAAAAGACATTTGAACAGCTTGTGTCGTGCGTAGCCCGAACTACGTTTGCTCTGATCTTTCATGCCGTATGAAAGTACGTAGGCATAGCATGCGATATCCTAGCGAGCAACCTTCCCCACCTTCCCCCGTAGTTAGGCGAACTACGTTGACTCTGATTTCTCGTTCCAGACGAGAATACGTAGGCATAAAGTGCGATGCTTTGCCGAGTCATGTTTTCTTTTTTCTTTTCAGACCTCATCCTTTAGTTTAGATAGAAGTGTAATTCGTACAAACAAGCAAGCGTGGATCCCATCGAGTACGATGGACGTGAGGGGTGCTAATACCTTCCCCTTGCGTAACCGACTCCCGAATCCAGGTTTTGGTTGCGATGACCATACCTTTTCCCGTCTTTGCGTTAGGTTTACTTCAAGCGTTTCCTTTCCCTCCTTTGGGATAAATAACGCACGGTGGCGACTCTTCTGTATTGCCGGCGCCGATTTTCGCAGTAGCGGCAGCTGGCGACTCTGCTGGGGACTCCAACGGTTCCCTACGCGAGTCAATCCTAGCGCTTGTTTTCCCGTCGTGGGCTTTGTATGGATTTACATTTCTGTATTTACATTTCAGCATTTTATTATCATTATTATTGCTGTATTGTGGGTTTGAGGGGGTTCTATGATTGAGAGATAAGCTGGACCTGGGCTTGAGTGCACCTAGAATTAGAGTAGAGATTAGTGGGGGTGTGCATGCTTTGCATGTACTAGCTTCCCGCGAAATCTACGCTCGGACGAGGTCCTTCTGGTTGACTTCCTGTTTCACCCTTTGGATGCAGTGGGCTGTTGGTTAGTTGGATTGTCGACTCCGGGGACCGATCATTTGGAAGTTGGCTAAGTGAGGCCTCTTCAGGATTTGATGATGCCACTCCTTCTGGGAATCGTATCATCAATCCTGAAAGTCTGTGACGCCGACGACCGCATAGGATGCCGTACCTTGTGCCAGTTATAGGGACATCTACCTGTGAGAGGGACTTGGGGCATGCAGGTAACTTGACCTTCAGACTACCGGTTTATTTCTCATGAGATACAGGGTTGTGGATATTTTATGGGCTGTTATCTAGGTCTGTCAGAGACCAGGTGTGGGTTATATTATTGGGTCTATCCGAGACCAGGCTGGAGTTCTTTGTGAGGTCTGTCTGAGACCAGGGTTTGATGAGTATTGGAGGGTCTGTCTGAGACCTGTTCTTGGTGTGACTTGGGCCTCTTATTCAGGGCACTTGATCCCCTGTTGCAGCTGTTTGCATTGCATTGTTTGCATACCCATTTATCATTGCATTTCATTAACGTGTGTCTGTGCTGCAGGTGCATTACATACTTCTATGTTCTAGTGCTCCGGACTTCTGATTGTTGATATGGGTAGTGTGCGGAAGACAGTTGCGTATAAGATGCCCACTCCGGATGTGAATTCTATATTGAGTTTGATTGCCCTTGCGGATGATGAGGTTAGGGCTAGCTTCAAGAAGAGTTATGGGAGACTTTTGAGCTTGGTTTATAGACCTAGTGCATATGATTTGAATGGATTGTATACATTGCTGCAGTTTTACGATCCTGCTTTGAGATGCTTCACGTTTACAGATTTCCTTATGGGTCCTACTATGGAAGAATATGCAGAATTCCTTGGTTTGCCAGTACAGAACAAGGTCCCGTTCATCCATTTTGACGCTAAGCCTAAGTTGGAGGATTTAGCGGTAGCTTTGCATATGGATGCTTCTGAGCTGTTAGTGACTTCTTGGTACGGGATTCCTGGATTCGCTCTTAATTTTCTGGTTAGCAAGGCGCGAGAGTATGCCAAGAGTGGCTGCTGGGTGGTATTCAACGCTTTGTTGGCTTTGTGTATATATGGGATAGTGCTATTCCCAAACCTCCCAGATTTTGTTGACTTTGACGCACTTCATCTGTTTGCTGCCGGTAATCCAGTACCGACATTGATTGGGGATTTCTACCATTCCCTCCATTACAAGAATGAGAACCGGAGAGGAAGAGTGTTCATTGTTGTGTGCCATTACTGAAGATGTGGTTTGATAAACACTTACCGAAGAAGGGTCCTTTCGTAGAGCTTGCAAATGAGTCTGATTGGTCCGAGCGCCTTATGAGATTGACTTTTGAGGAGATGGTTTGGTTTGATAGGAATTTGCTGGGTTCCGAGATTATTTTTAGCTGTGCAGGATATCCAAACGTGCCCTTAATTGGGAGGAAAGGATGTATCAATTACAATCCTTCTTTACTTGTTCGTCAGTTTGGATATGCATTGAAGAGCCCGCCGAAGGCAGAAGAGGTACAGGAATCTCTGTACTTCACAGGTGACCTGAGTGGAGACTTATTGGCCAAGTTGCAGCACGCTTGGAATCACATCTCTAGAAGGGGAAAACCATTGTTGGGAAAGAACGACTGTCAGGCTTATCCTCCGTACAAAGCTTGGATGCGAGAAAGGGTCAAGCAGATTCAGATGCCCTATCCTTTTGTGTCATCTCCTGTTCCTACTCCGGTAGAGGAACCCACGACTGTTCCCATTGAGGTTTATGAGCAAGTGGTGAAGGAAAAGGAAGCTTTGTTGGTGGTTAATGAAGATCTAGAAAGGGAATTGGCCCAGATTCGAAGTGAGAAGAACGAAGCTGCGTACTCCCTTCAACAACAAACTGAGATGGTAACCTTGTTGAAGACTAAGTTGGTTAAAGAAAAGCAGAAGCGGGAACGCCTGGGACAAGACTTTAAGAGCTCTCATGACATGATGGAAGCTAAGAAGAAGTCGTTGGACATCGCTTACCGAGAGATCGCTTCATTCAATAAGACGTGGAATGCCACTCTTACTAACAACAAGGAACGGGAGGATAAGTTGAAGCAACAGATCTCCGATCTTCAGGACCAATTGAAGGCCACCTGGAGGCAGCATGAAGAAGAAGTCATGACTAAATATGCTCTTCAAGATGCACTGAAGCAAGTTGATGCCCGCAGAAAGGAAGCTCGATCCCAGAAGAGGAAGCTAGATGAGTGCTTTGGTGAAGGCACATGGGAAGAGTCCATCGACGACTTGCGGCGAGTTCTTAAGCAGAGGAGTCTACTCATAGAGGGATTGCTTGTTCAGCCTGATCATCCCAAGACCAAGAAGCTGTTAGGGGAGTATAGGGATTATGGGCATACCTGATTTGTTCATGCTTTATCGTATGGTGACCATCACCCGGCTTGTGGGTTGAGGTCATTCTTTTGTTCGTCTTGTGATACATTGGTGTTATACTTTTGCCTTTGAAGGCCTGTTCAATATATGAGTTGTTTTCTCTTTTGTGATTGAATTTCAACTTCTTGCAACTTTTGTCACCGCACTGTCACGACGCTACCCCGTATCAAATGTATTAGCACTAGAATGGGGGGAGTAATATTCCCTAATGCACAGGCACATATTGCATTTTGCATACACACTCATATTTGCATTACAGGTTTGTGATCCGTGTATCTTATCTCCTGCATCCATTCCAGGTACTTTCAGGATTGCAGATCAACGAATCCATCGTTATTCCACAAGGACTAACCAGAAGAAGATCATGGACAATGTGCAGAGTGAAATGCAAGAGATGCGTGACAGGATGGCCCTGCTCATGCAAACCATGGAGACCATCGCCAAGGGACAAGAGCAGCTGCAGAATCTGGTTCAACCGATAGTCGCACGGGCTGAAAACAACGGGACACCGCATGGTGAAAATATTGCTGCTTCTCCCCGAATTGAGAATCGTCAAAGTGCTGATGCTATTCCCGTAACCAGTTTGAATGCTGGAGAAACTGGTCCTGTAGGTGGAGGTGGGAACACCGGTAATATGAATGCCAATGCAGATACTGCTGGGGTATTTGTGAGTAATGTCAACCAGGGTTTCAATGGGGGCGTTCAGAATGTCGGAATGAATGGTATTAATGGTAACCAGGGCTTCAATGGTGTGAACATGGGGTATGGCAGCATTGCTGGCGCCAAGGCTGGGTTGGGTGGCTATGGTTATGGTAATCTTGGATATGGAACTGGTGCATACAACGCTCAAGAGATGGGCAATCTGAGGTATGACCCCAGGTACTTCCAAACGGGTCCAGGCCACGATGCAGATTATGTTGGATACGATGCAGTACCTCGCTGGGAGGATCGTCAGGAGGATGTGTTCTCTGGTCAGAACGAGGGTTATGAAAGAGCTAGGGATGACAACCATCGGATGAGATTGCTAGAAGAGAAAGTGAACGGATTGGCCAGCCAGAATGCTCTTGGGCTGGATATGTCAAATATGGGGCTGGTCCCAGGGTTGAGGGTCCCGCTGAAATTCAAAGCGCCTTCATTTGATAAGTACAAAAGGGATACATGCCCTAGGGTGCATGTGCGCGCATTTTACAGGCGTATGTCCGCGTATTCTGAGGATGAAAAGATGCTAATGCACTTCTTCCAGGATAGCCTGTCAGGGCCATCGCTGGAGTGGTACATGAGCTTGGAGCCTACTCAGATCAGGAGTTGGAAAGAGCTGGCAGAGGCTTTTGTTCGACATTATCAGTATAATAGTGATCTCGCCCCTAACCGAGTCCAGTTGCAGAACATGTCTCAAAAGTCTAGCGAGAGCTTTAAGGAATACGCCCAGAGATGGCGAGATCTGGCTGCTAGGGTACACCCTCCAATGGTGGAGCGCGAAATGATGGATATGTTCATAGGAACTTTTTCTGGAATGTACTATGACCGGTTGCTCAATTTTTCGATGAGTACTTTCTCTGAGTTGATCTTGATGGGGGAGCGCATTGAAAACGGGGTAAAGATTGGTAAAATTCAAGCGGGTGAGTCCAGTTCCGCAGGAGGTAATAAGAAGACGTTTGGTGGTAAAAGGCAGGGTGATACCAACGCTGTATACAATGCTCGACGGAGGAATAGAAGTCAGAACTGGCATCAGCAGTCGCAGGTTGCAAGTGTAACCATTCCAGGGCCTCCTCAGCAGCAGAGACAACAACCACAACAGCAGGCTCAGCAGCAGCCTAATAATAATCAACGCAGACTTCAGAACCCACGACCGAGGAGAGTATTCGAGGTACCGTCGGTATCATATGCAGAACTCCTTCAAACTTTGTTGAAATTGCAGCTAGTCGAGAAGAGAACCTTAGCACCACCAACTGGCCAGCCACCAGTCGGGTATGATGTTAATGAGCACTGTGACTTCCATTCGGGTGCACCAGGGCACAATATTGAAAATTGCCTAGCTTTCAAGCATAAAGTACAGGACTTGCTTGATAGTACAGCTATTAACTTCGGGAAGGACGGTCCCAATATCACGCAGAAACCAATGCCCAAGCATGGTGGGGCTGGGGCCAATGTAATCCTGCTAAATGATGAGTTGGACTTGGTTTCGGAGGTGAGCGAGCTGAAAACCCCTTTGAGTTACGTAAAGCAGCGTTTATTGAAAGGAGGTGTCTATCTCGGTTGCAGTGAAGAGTGTGTTGACTGTTTGGTTCAACCTGGGGGCTGTGAGAAGTTGAAAAGGGGAGTTCAAGGTTTGATTGATGAAGGAACCTTGCAGTTTGACAGGGCTGTGGGACAAGAGAAGTCTATTGAGACAGGATCTAAAAAAGAGCGCAGCGAGGTTGCTACAATCACTATTCCGTTCAAATCAGTGACGATCTCGGCATCATCGAAAAGGACGACCATTACTATTACCAAGGCTAAGCCAGTCCCTTATGAAAGCACAAAGGCAGTCCCGTGGAGTTATGGTGCTGAAGTGTATTGTAATGGGGAAAAGATTGACTTGAATGATCCGCCAGCGGGATCCGTAGGCAACATAGTGGGAGCGGGTGGTATAACCCGGAGCAGGAGAATTTTCACTTCACCTGAGGTCGAGGCAGAGAGGCTCGCCAGGGGCAAGAACAAATTTGTTGAGGGGGAATCTTCGGGGAGTAAGGAGAAAGAACCGATAACCAAAGATGTGGAAGAATTCATGAGGTTGATCCGCAAAAGTGATTACAAGATTGTAGATCACCTGCAGCAGACCCCGTCAAAGATCTCCATATTATCGCTGTTGTTGTGTTCTGAGGCGCATAGAAATGCCCTGTTGAAGGTACTTGAGACATCCTTCGTGCCGCAAGAGATTTCAGTTAATCAGCTGGAGGGAGTTATGGCACATGTTAACGCTGGGCATGGCCTGGGATTCACGGATTTTGACCTAACGCCTAGAGGGCGTGATCACAATAATGCCTTGCACATCTCTATCGAATGCTGGGGCACTATTTTATCCCATGTGCTGGTAGACACTGGGTCTTCGTTGAATGTGTTACCAAAGAAAGCCCTGTTGAAATTAGATACCAGTGGGTTGTTGTGCACCCCTAGTGATTTGGTGGTGAGGGCCTTTGACGGAACGAGGAGGTCGGTATTCGGATCAGTAACGTTACCCATCCAGGTAGGACCGGAGGTGTTTGATACAGTGTTTTACATCATGGACATCCAGCCTGCATATAGCTGTTTGATCGGGAGACCTTGGATTCATGCCGCTGGGGCAGTTACTTCTACACTCCATCAGAAGCTGAAATATATGGTTGAGGGGAGTATTGTGACGGTGTGTGGTGAAGAGGATATCTTAGTCAGTCATTTGTCTTCCTTCAAGTACGTGGAGGTAGATGGAGAGATTCATGAAACGCTGTGTCAAGCGTTCGAAGGGGTGAAGGTTAAAGAAGAGGCTCCGTTAAAGAGTGAAGGGCAAGAGGTGGTCATCTCCTCATATAAAGAAGCCAAGGCGTTGGTACAAGCAGGAGAGACTCAGAAGTGGGGGCAGGTTCTGGACATCCCAGTGAAGCAAGATAGGTATGGCTTGGGGTACCGCCCATCTCCCTCACAGAGCACGCCTAAGTACAAGGAACCTGTGGTGTTCACGCCCGGAGGAGTTAGCTTCGAAAGGATTAATGTCGTGTCTGATACGGAGGAAGTGGATAGCGACTGCGACATGGACGCATGGATTCGACCCAGCACGCCGGGGCAAAGCCTATGCAACTGGTCCATCCAGGACGTCATCCAAGTCACCAAACAGTAATGCGTTATTTTTTCAATCATTGTATGATCACATGCCTTGCCCGGGGCATCGTTGATCTTGTCTTAGGGCCGAACTGTTTACCTGTATGTTTGGATGATCAATAAATGACGACGTTTTTTACATTCAAATGTTGTGATCCTTTTCTTTCTGTTTTCTTTATTTTTCAATAAAATGGCAGCGTGGTTATGCATTTTGCTTGTACATCATTTTTGAAGCACTTAACCGTTTCCCTCGCAAGACTCATGAATTTTCAGATGACATCGACCAAAGACTTCCTATGACTCGTTTAGACTTCGAGCACCCGATCTTCCAAGCTGAGGAAGAGATTGTTGAGGATAGTGACTTACCAGAAGAGCTGAGTCGGTTGTTGAAGCAAGAGGAGAGAGTCATTCTGCCTCACCAGGAAGAGATTGATATTGTCAACTTGGGGTCTGAAGAATGCGTCAGGAATATCCGTATAGGGGCCGCGTTGCAGGTTGACATCAAGCAAGAGCTCGTCGAGATGCTGCGTGAGTACAGCGATATATTTGCTTGGTCCTATGAGGACATGCCGAGTTTGGATACTGATATGGTTGTTCATCATCTACTGTTGAGGGAAGATTGCCCGCCTGTGAAGCAGAAACTCAGAAGGACTCGTCCTGACATGGCCGTAAAGATAAAGGAAGAAGTGCAGAAGCAATGGGATGCTGGATTCCTGGCTGTCACCACTTATTCCACTTGGGTCGCTAATATCGTGCCTGTGCCAAAGAAAGATGGCAAGGTTCGAATGTGTGTTGATTATAGGGATCTAAACAAAGCGAGCCTGAAAGATGATTTCCCACTGCCGCATATTGATGTGTTAGTTGACAACACGGCTCAGTTTTCAGTGTTTTCCTTCATGGATGGCTTTTCAGGGTATAATCAGATCAAAATGGCTCCTGAAGATATGGAGAAAATGACCTTTATCACCCCGTGGGGAACCTTCTGTTATAAGGTGATGCCCTTTGGTTTGAAAAATGTTGGGGCAACGTACCAGCAGGCTATGACAACGCTTTTTCACGACATGATGCACAAAGAGATTGAGGTGTATGTTGATGACATGATTGCCAAGTCTCAAACGGAGGAAGAGCATTTGGTTAATCTGCTGAAGTTGTTCAAGAGGCTGAGGAAGTTCAGGCTGAGGCTGAATCCTAACAAATGTACCTTCGGAGTGAGATCCGGGAAGCTACTGGGGTTCATTGTGAGCAAGAAAGGAATCGAGGTCGATCCTGCAAAAATAAAAGCAATACAAGAGATGCCAGCACCGAGAACAGAAAAAGAAGTCTGTGGATTCTTAGGAAGATTGAACTACATTGCTAGGTTCATCTCTCACCTAACGACCACGTGTGAACCATTATTCAAACTGTTAAAGAAAGATCAAGCGGTGGTCTGGAACGACAATTGCCAGAGGGCATTTGAAAAGATAAAAGAATACTTGCAGGAACCTCCGGTGTTGATACCCCCAGTAGCGGGACGACCACTGATTATGTATCTGACGGTTCTGGAGAACAGTATGGGTTGTGTTCTCGGTCAACATGACGAGACAGGAAGGAAAGAGCATGCAATTTACTACTTGAGTAAAAAGTTCACAGATTGTGAATCTCGATACTCTATGCTCGAAAAGACGTGTTGTGCATTGGCGTGGGCTGCCAAACGTCTAAGACAGTACATGCTGAATCATACAACCATGCTGATATCGAAGATGGATCCGATCAAATATGTGTTTGAAAAGCAAGCGCTCTCTGGAAGGATTGCTAGATGGCAGATGGTATTGACAGAATACGATATCCAGTACGTTTCCCAGAAGGCCATTAAGGGAAGTGTTCTGTCTGAATATCTTGTCGAACAGCCGATTGAGGATTATCAGCCTATGAAGTTTGAGTTTCCTGATGAGGACATAATGTACTTGAAAGCTAAAGATTGTGATGAGCCGTTGCCTGGTGAAGGTCCTGAGCGGAGTTCCCAGTGGCAATTGATTTTTGATGGGGCTGTCAATTCGTACGGTAGCGGGATCGGGGCGATCATTACCACTCCCCACGGGTCGCACATCCCGTTCACAGCCAGATTGACTTTTCCAGTGACGAATAACGAAGCAGAGTATGAAGCTTGCATTATGGGGTTAGAAGAGGCGATTGATCTGAGGATCAAGAATCTGGATGTATATGGGGATTCAGCGCTAATGGTGAATCAGATTAAGGGAGAGTGGGAGACCCGCCAACCTAATTTGGTGCCTTACATGAATTATGCGAGAAGGTTGTTACCTTTCTTTGATAAAGTAGAGTTTCATCATGTACCCCGGGCGGAGAATCAAATGGCAGACGCCCTTGCAACGTTATCCTCGATGTATAAGGTTAACCACTGGAATGAGGCTCCCAGGATTGTCATATCTCGCCTTGATAGGCCGGCCTTTGTGTTTGCAATTGATGAAGCATCTGACGGTAAACCTTGGTATTTTGACATACAGAATTTCTTGAAGAACAAGGAATATCCGGCTGGGGCATCCAGTCGTGATCAGAAGACTCTAAGGAGATTAGTAAGCAACTTTTATCTGAATCCCGACGGCGTTTTGTATAGAAGGAGCCATGATTTGGTACTCCTCAGATGTGTAGATGAGAAGGAAGCCAACTTGCTCATGGAAGAGGTCCATGAGGGAACTTTCGGTACGTATACCGGTGGACATGCTATGACCAGGAAATTGTTGCGAGTAGGGTATTACTGGTTAACAATGGAGACGGATTGTTTCAAATTTGCCAAGCGGTGTCACAAGTGCCAGATCTATGCAGATAAGATCCATGTGCCACCCAGTCCACTGAATGTTATGGCTTCTCCGTGGCCTTTCTCCATGTGGGGGATTGATATGATTGGCAAGATTGAGCCTACTGCTTCTAATGGGCATCGCTTCATCCTGGTCGCGATCGATTACTTCACCAAGTGGGTGGAAGTAGCATCTTACGCCAATGTGACGAAGCAGGTGGTGGCCAGATTTATCAAGAGAGATATAATTTGCAGATACGGTATTCCTGAACGGATCATTACTGATAATGGTTCAAATTTGAACAACAAGATGATGAAAGATATGTGTCGGGATTTCAAGATCGAGCATCATAATTCATCTCCCTACAGACCCAAGATGAATGGCGCTGTTGAAGCGGCCAACAAGAACATAAAGAAGATTGTTCAGAAGATGGTGGTAACGTATAAGGATTGGCATGAGATGCTGCCATTTGCTTTGCACGGTTATCGTACTACAGTGCGTACATCAACTGGGGCAACACCGTTCTCACTAGTATATGGCATGGAGGATGTCCTGCCATTGGAGGTTGAGATACCATCTTTGAGGGTTTTACTTGATGTTCAGCTTGATGAGGCAGAAAGGGTGAGAAATAGATTAAATCAGTTGAGTTTGATGGACGAGAAGAGGTTAACCTCTATAGCACATGGTAGGCTGTATCAGAGCCGGATGAAGAAAGCGTTCGACAAGAAGATTCGACCTCGAAGCTTTCAGACGGGCGATCTTGTGCTGAAGAAGATTCTCCCACCACAATCGGATCACAGGGGCAAATGGACTCCCAATTACGAAGGTCCATACGTCGTGAGAAAGGTATTCTCTGGGGGAGCCTTATTGTTATCCACCATGGATGGTGAAGACTTTTCGTCCCCTGTGAACTCGGACGCAGTTAAAAAATACTTTGCTTAAAATTGACCCGCTGGACAGTAAAAAGAGAGTCCAGGAAAAAATGGGGCATCCTGGCGAACCAAAAAACAGAATAAAAAGGTTCGGGAAAAAGTTAGGGATATAATTGAAAAGAATGTACACCCGCGAAGTCGAAAACCTACACTGGGCGGCTTCGGCAAAAAAGGGTATCCTGGTGAATTGAAAACCCGCAAAGGGCGATTCACGCAAAAGTTAGGGATTTAAGAAGCAAATGATTGCGGTCCAAGTTTGATTATTTAGTGGTTTGGGAGCATCTGGGGGTCGGCTATCCAAAGCAATCTCTTTCGAAGACAGAGATCAGGAAAGCGTCAGAGTTTGGCGAGTCATAGGAGGATCGGTTCATGGTGTTCGTCTGTAACACGTTGCCGACATGTGTACAAATTTTATTCTGTATATTTGTATACTTCTGCATTTTGTTTATGTGTGACTACCTCTTTTCAGGAGTTGCATCTGATGTACAAATCTTGCCTATTCACAGGCCGTTATCAATAAAGTGTTTTATTCAGTGTAGTGTGTGACTTTGGTTTTAATTTTTACAGTCTTGTTTGTAAAAAACGCCGATGTTTTTGATAAACTTACATGCGTGTAAACAGGCGGGCCTCGGCCGATGATTGTTAAAACCGGAAATTACCTGAATGGTTGTCGTGGGTGATTACCAAGATGTTTCTTTTTTTGCATAGATTGCCTTGTGTTTGCTTGTTGACTTTTGCAGGTATTCAAAAGCTCGCAAAGTTCCCCGCCAGAGTCCATGGCAGGCCGGTACCCTCTCTAGAGGATGAACGTTGTGTCCTTCCCCAGTGAAGTCGCCCCAGGAAAAATTGAATGTTGTCTCCCCAGAAGAGTGGAGATTGCATCAAAGGAAAAGATCAATGCACCTTCAGTAGTTCAGAATTGGCTTATCAAGCAGAGCAGAGTCCTCCCCAGCGAAGGTCGAGATGGATATGATTAACTTCCCCAAAGAGTTTCTTGCGTAGTGCGAATCAGAGCACGCCGGTCAGTCCCCAGCTCAGTGATAGCAGGATGAAGTATCCTCACAAGGCGTAATCAGAGTGTTGATACCTTTTGAAAGCAGTTTCCAGGATTGCTTTTCTCTTTCCCCAACAAGTTGATCCTTCCTCGTCAAGACGATCATCTTCAGCAGAGTTTAAAGTTTTCAGTTTGTGAGCTACTTTCCCAGCAGGATGGTTATCCCCAGCGGAGTTAGTTCACCTTATCAACATTTATTTTGTTGGAAGGGTATCGGTAGTGTTCCGGTTATCCCCAGCGGATCCAGTTTGTCTTCAGCATTTATTTTGCTGAAGTAACTCTTTGCATAAGCATGCATCATCATACTTCGCATTTTACCTAAATACGTAGCATTTCCATGCTGTGTGGAAGCATTACGTCATTATCAAACATGCATTTTTGAAACATAAGCCAGGTGGTTACCTCTTCAGTTTCAGATGTGTTGTTCCCTGCCGATAAGAGAAATCGTGATTCAGGAAGATGCTGTTTTATGGTCAAAGTACGCAGTGATCGTATTTATACCATATACGGGGTTCATGTTGTAAGGCACACAGTGATCGTGTTGATTTTGAGATGTTGATTTGTGGTCCAAGTACGCAGGGATCGTATTTGTACCATCTATGGGGTTCATGTTGTAGGACACGCAGTGATCGTGTTGATCTTCGTATGCGTATCTGTGGTCGAATGGCGCAGTGATCGTGTTCGTCCCGATCTAAGAAGATTGTTTTGTAAGGCACGCAGTGATCGTGTTGGTATCGTCTCGGGGGTTTATTGGGCAGGACACGCAGTGATCGTGTTCACTCTATTGGTGGTGTGAAACACGCAGTGATCGTGTTTACCGTATCATGTGGTGTTTGTTGGTCGATATGCGCAATGATCGTATTCGTCCGTTATACGGTTTGGTTATAGGGTGAGGCACGCAGTGAACATGTTCATCTGGTTGTTTGTGGCCGAAGTACGCAGTGATCGTATTCGTCCCATGTTTGAAGTTGTGTCACAAGGCACGCAGTGATCGTGTTTCCTCCAGTCAAGAGGGCCGTGACATGAAACGCGCAGTGATCGCGTTCACCCTATGTATGGTTAGAATATGCAGTGATCGTATTCGTCCAGTTATGTGGGTTAGTTGAGACACACAGCATGCAGTGATCGTGTTTTCTCCTGTCAAGAGAGTTGTGGCGCAGGGCACACAGTGATCGTGGTCATCGTTATGTTATGGGGTTTTTACGGAAGGGGTACGCAGTGATCATATTCATCCCGTATGTTTTGTTTGCGGCACAGAACACGTAGTGATCGTGTTTCCTCCTGTCAAGAGGGTTGTGGCGCAAGGCACGCAGTGATCGTGGTCATCGTTATGTTGTGGGGATTTGTGGTAGAGTACGCAGTGATCGTATTCGTCCTGAATGTTTTGTTCGCAACGCCAAGACGCGCAGTGATCGTGTTCATCTTGTTACAGAGGGTTGTTGTGCCAGGCACGCAGTGATCGTGTTCGTCATGTCATATTCCCCTAGCAGAGTTTGCTTGGTCAAGCACCTTTTTCCCCAGCTAAGTCTTTCTCAGGATGCTGTGGTGTCAGCATTAGAAGATGGTAATGCAGATTTTTGGGTGGTCACCCGTAGTTTCCCCAGCAGAGTTATGTTCTCCAGCAGGGTGTTACTTCAATGAGTTACTTGGTTAAGTTCCTCGTAGCCCCCAACAGGGTATTCGCCACGGGGTTGTTTGGTTAAATTCCTCTTATTTTTCAACAAGGTTATTCTCATCAGGATGCTTGGTTAAGTTCCCAATTTCCCCAGCAGGTGTTTGACGACCGTCGTTAGACTTGTCCCCTCAGAGTTGCTTGGTTAAGTTTCTCGTACCCCCGCAGGGATGCTCGTTCGGATACGAACGAAAGGTTGGTAAGAGAAATCACCATTTTCTCGCCGATTAGTGAATGCTCGTTCGGATACGAACGGAAGGTTGGTAAGTGAAATCAACATTTTCTCGCCGATTAGTGAATGCTCGTTCGGATACGAACGGAAGGTTGGTAAGTGAAATCAACATTTTCCCGCAGTTTAGTGGATGCTCGTTCAGATACGAATGGAAGGTTGATAAGTGAGATCAACATCGCCCCGCTTGCTTAAGCGTTTGCTCGTTTCTTCAGGATACGAAAGGTTGATAAGTGAAATCAACAGTGTCTCGTTTGGTTAAGCGTTTGCTCGTTTCTTCAGGATACGAAAGGTTGATCAGTGAAGTCAACATGACAAGTGAAGCCAATATTCTCCCGCTGGTTAGCGTGTGCTTGGTTGATAAGTGAGATCTACAGAGGTTGATAAGTGATATCAATAATTAATCGTTGTTTGGTGTATGCCCGTTTCTTCGGAATAGAGCGGTCTGCAGACAATATCAGATTATTTTACAAAAACAGATTGACAGATGGATGGTTAGTTGTTGCCATGGCAACGGAAGCCAGTGCCCTGGGGGGGCTCTCCCCAAGCAGTAGTCGTATACGCAATTTATTTTGCGGTTGGCAAATTTCCGGGTTCTTTCGTATTCAACCGTCTCGTACCTCGAATGTCTGAAGGCTGCGCGCTCTTTATCCAGTCGGGTCCAAGCCGCTTGAATAGGGGCAGCTGTTGCACCCCAAAATTTGCCCAACCTTTTTCTAACCTAGGTTTATGTTTCAATTGCATTGTCATTTGCATTGTCATCATGTACATAGTACATTCATCTGCATAACATAGCATAAGCAAGCTATCTTAATCAGGGGATCAAGTGCCATTCTTGTCTCAAGAGGCATATTCAGAGGGTTTCATTCATATTCAAGACTATTCATGTCATCAGGGAAGAATTTGAGTCTTGAAGAGTTGACAGATCAATCATGGGGTTCCCTCCTATCTTGAGGTTGTTTGGGGATCATCAAAGGGTATATGAGCTATGAGCCAAGAGCATGGAGTGTGTATGGATGTTATGGAAAGTCTAGATGATCATTGTGAAGAAGAGCCAAGTCATTGGAATGATTACAAGAGCCTCAGTTGAAGACAGTCAACTAGGGTTTTATCTAGGTCAATCCTAGGTCAAGGACTTGATTTGAAAGGTATCAAGGCTCATTTGAAGGATGTGGGATTCGTTATTTGCTACATGGATATGGATGTGGTGTTGTGCCAAAGAAAAATCAACAGGAGTCAAGGAGAAGAGGAGTTACCAAATTAGGGTTTCAGTGTAAAATCCCCTAATTTAGGTCAAACTTCCAAACAGTGTAACTCAAAATGCAAGCTTCATATGAACTTTTGGTCCACATGAAACTTGTAGAGTATCTTCATAGCTTTAATTTGAGTGGTGGAAGTCATCAAGGTGATTTATAGAACTCAAGTTATAGCTCTTGCAAGTTACAGGTCATCTGAGGACACTGAAATTTGTCTGTGAAAGTTGCCTGTCTTCCAAGCAACTTTTGACCTTCAAGGAGTTTTCAAATGAATTCTTGGAAAAAATAAGAGTTGTTTATCATGATCTCCCCTTTCCAAAAAGGTATGGTATGCCTTCATCTGATTTGTGAAGCTCAAGTTATAGTTTGTGCAAGTCAGGGGTATTTTAGGAAAGTGAAATTATAGGTCATTCTTAGCATATGCCTAAAACTCATACAAGGAAGCTTCAAATGAAAAACTTCACAACATCAAAGTTGCTCAAAATGGAATTTTAAGTCTATAAAAGATGTCATGGAAGTTTGGAAATGCATAGAGCAAGAATTGACCAAAGTTGGTAAAAATGACTTAAAAATGGACATAAGTTGAAAAAGTTGAGATTGAAAATTGGTATGGGCAGTCTATAAATCCAAAATGGGGCATATGATATATCAAATTGAGTCTAAACAACATTTTAAAGACATTGGTTCAGCCATAATTTTGAGATAGGGCTTTAAAAATGAGGTTGCTTTGTAAATCCATTACTTGCATAATAAGGTCTTCATGTGAAACTTAACACAAGGCAAGGGATTAGCTTGGTAAGCATCATACACTCTTCAATAACTCATGTAATGATATTTTCAAAGGGATGTAAGTTGGTTTGAGGTGAGATGTCATGAGATGTGAGATTACTTCAAAATACCATATCATGAGAAATTCTTGAAGTTTCTAGAATCATCCTAAACTGATCTAGAATGCTCTAGATTCTTCCATGCTCTCCTATATATAGGATTGAGTTCATTAAGAGAAAAGGTTGGTGAGAAGAGAGAGAGGAGAGAGAAGATTCCATTATTGCTTCAATTGCAAGAAAGAGTGAAACTCCATATTCAACATCAATTCAATTCATTCTTCCCATTCATTGATACTCAATTGATATTATTGGTTGCATACAAGTTGATTCAGAGGCTCATCCATGGAGGATTGAAGATCTAAGTTTGAAGTTGCAAGAATCCATACCAGATTCGAATCCCTCCCTACAAGCATCCTACATCTAGTTTGTTGCAAACAGAAACAAGATCACCATCTGAGGAGCATTTGTGAAGGATTGCAAGCACTGAATCAAGCCAATTCTCATCTGTTTCAACAAAAATTGCAGGTATGCATATTGCTCCCTACACCATTAATTATGCCCTGGTAGTTGAGTTTGCTAGGCTAGAATTGTTAGGGATAGGTAGAAGATGATTTTCAGAGACTTAGGGCTCCATTGATGAAGATTGACCTTAGGGCAGTGGAACTTTAGAGATCAAGAACTTGGTGTATGGTTAGTTTTAATCTTAGTATATTAGCTTAAAATAACCAGGGAGAGGTGATGAGTAGTTTAGTGCCAAGATTTGCAAGAATTGAGAAGGTTCCATCATGAGTACAGTTAGTGGATCATGGAGTTCTAGCTATCGGGTTTCACACTAGGGGAGGTTTTAAGAAAAACTAAAGACATGGCTGTGTTCAGGAGAGAGAATGGAGTGTTTTTGATTTTTACAAGATTGAATATCATGGAGAGATGAGGGAGAGCAGAGGGAGAGAAGGAGCGTGCATGGAGACTGGTTCTTGCATGGAACCCTAGCTCAAGGTAGAAGACAATAGGTGGACCGTTGGATGGTAGGAGGACTTTGACCTGGGGAAAGGATCTAAGGGCTCAGATTCAAACAGAAATTAGAGAGGGAAATCTGGATGCACGAAACGCATCGTTTCACTTAAAGCCTCATCTGGGCTTAAGGATCCAAACACTATCCCCACCCCCTATCTCAAGCCCATTTCAAATTGAACTAAAATCCTCTGCTATTCACACCGTTGGTTTTTCATTTTTGTTTTAATTTTTCATTATGATTTTCTGAAGCAACTATGGGCCTTGCGCGCTATGCTCTCTACACCCCCAGCTTCTGGCCCACCAACCAAATGCATTAGGCGCTTGTGCTAGTAACACCCCCTCCCCATTTTCTTTAATTTCTTTTATCTTTTATTTTCTTTAATTGTTTTTTGATTTTGTAAAATCCATAAATAAATGAAAAATGAATATTTTTAATTGCTTCTTTTTGTACTAGTTTTATAATTTTGTATAGAAAATTAATAGAAATAAAAATGCCATTTTATTTTTAGTTTAGTATTTTTGGTATATTTTCCATTTAAATAGCTCTTTTAGAAGTTTAAGTGTACACCTCATTTTGTAGAATTTAATTAGGGACTTTCCCTTAGGTATTTTGATCCATTCTTTTTAGTATGGTTAGGTATTGATCTTAACTCCCACTGGTTTTTATACCAAGATTTTTAGGTAAAATTTTAGTTAGTTTGATTGATTAACATTAGTGCATCAAATTAGGGTTTTTATGGTGAACATAGGTGAGATAGATCATTTTCTTTTAGGATTTTTAATTTGATTTTGGGGTATGGGCATATAGGGATATTATGGGTAGGTATATAGACCATTGTAAATAAATATTAGATTTTTCCCTTTGACTTTAGTATTTTCAGAGTATTTTCTGAATTGACTGTTTGTGTGGCATGTTTTATGATGATTGTCTGTCTTTGGGGTTTCATTTGGGGTTTCATTTGGGATATTTGTTTTGGGGGCTTTGCTTGCTTGAAGACCTTGTTGAAGAAGCATGATGAGGAGAAGATTGAAGACTAGAGATCCAGGAATTGAGGATGATTGAAGCTTGGCTGGTAGCTGTTGAAGACTTTAGGGTTTAGGAGCTAGGTAGAGCTCTAGATTAGAGATTTGATTCATGAAACATGGAATGCTTCCTGTGCTTCCATTCTTTCCCAGTGACTAAAAGTCCCTCTAATAACTCACCTCCCTCCTTTGGAGGGATAAGTGATTGGTCTTAGAGGTAGAACTTTGAGGGAACCTGTCCCACTATGCTAATCCCTTGTGAGCTTCCTTTGGTTGTTCATGAGCTGCTTAGCATGCCAAACTAGATCTCTTGATTCTTTTCTGTTATCCTGGAGTGCTTGCCTTTGAAGATGGAGATCATTGAAGATGAAGATTGTCAAAGAAAGAAGCTAGCTAGAGCTTGGGGGTCTAATGATGAGAAAGAGTTTGGAGATTCTTTAGAGGATGTGTTGTGCATCAACTTGGGAGTTTGCTGTCTGAGCTTGGGGCTTTTTCTGTATTGTGTGTATGAATTCCCCTAGGTTTAAAGTGAAATGTGCTTCACTTTTACCTATTGTGTTCAGGACGAGGTGGAGTTTGGTCTCCTTGCCTAGTTTGTTTGCTGTATTCCTCATATTTTACTGTTTAATGTATCTGTTTTTGCTTTCCGTTTATTCCCTTAGGAGCTCTGTTTCTCTCCGTGCAAGAGAGTAACATGACAGACATTAGGAGCTAACCCATGTATGATAACATTAGGGTAGATTTTATTCCCTTTTTAACCCAAGGACTTTAGAGTGTCATCTCTTCTTTCTTCAAACAACAGAAAAACATTAATAAAGGTTATAACAAAATTAATTCATTTCTTCCGTCAAAAGATTTGAACAAACAAACCTTTTTGTAATAAGAAAACCCTTGTTTAAGGTGAGATTTTTCATAAAAGACATTTGAACAGCTTGTGTCGTGCGTAGCCCGAACTACGTTTGCTCTGATCTTTCATGCCGTATGAAAGTACGTAGGCATAGGATGCGATATCCTAGCGAGCAACCTTCCCCACCTTCCCCCGTAGTTAGGCGAACTACGTTGACTCTGATTTCTCATTCAAGACGAGAATACGTAGGCATAAAGTGCGATGCTTTGCCGAGTCATGTTTTATTTTTTCTTTTCAGACCTCATCCTTTAGTTTAGATAGAAGTGTAATTCGTACAAACAAGAAAGCGTGGATCCCATCGAGTACGATGGACGTGAGGGGTGCTAATACCTTCCCCTTGCGTAACCGACTCCCGAATCCAGGTTTTGGTTGCGATGACCATACCTTTTCCCGTCTTTGCGTTAGGTTTACTTCGAGCGTTTCCTTTCCCTCCTTTGGGATAAATAACGCACGGTGGCGACTCTTCTATATTGCCGGCGCCGATTTTCGCAGTAGCGGCAAAATGGGAAAATGTTTGAACTGAAATTACTGAATTAAAAGTACAAGGGAACGGGAAATAAACGCTCCGCTCCCACACTATTTCAATCAGTGTCCCCACTGATTTGAAAGAATGCGAGAGGGAAATATAAGGGAAATGAAAAGACAAGAAACAGAAAATATAGTAAACAAATAAGGAAAGAGAGAACTAGTCACGGCCTCTGCCTCGGTCACGTCCTCTGTCTCGTCCTCTACCTCTGGCTTGGTCGACTCGGGCCTCAAAGTTCAGCGCTCCGGTGTGATAGACATATTCTCGGAGTCCTTCGAACTGCAAGGTAAGATTCGCCAAGTTCTCAGTGATGGTTTCCTGGCTAGTTTGGAGTTGTTGCATCGTGGTCCGATGCCAAGCCTCGAATTGCTCTGCTTGCTGATTTTGTTGCTGCATCATAGTGAGTATCTGTGCTTGCTGGTCGAGGGATCGGCGGAGGTCTTCTTCAGAGAAGTCGGGCTCTGGACGGTGGCGGCGGCGACGGTAGGATGTGCCTTCAGAAGGAAGTGGTTGTGATGCCTCAGGTTGCTCAGTTATGTCCAAATCATCTTGCATTTCGTCAACAGAACCTTGGGTGTTGGTTTGAGTTGGGGCAGCGGTAGCAGCAGGGGCATTGAGGTCAAAAAGCCAGTTGGCACGACCCTGTGGGTGCATCCGGGTACGTGACGGCATGATGATACTTCTGACGGTTTTGCCACGCACGACCGAGTGGTACTTTCCATCGGCCCTGGAGCGGATGAGGTGACAAGCTCTGCAATGGTCGGTGTCGAGAAATACCGAAGGAATTGTATGGAGATTCTGGAGTTGGTTTCCGAGGTTCAGCCCGAGTGCAATGGAGGTAACAATCCCACCAAAGTAAAATGGCTTAGAGCCACGGTTGCAGTTGGCCTGAATGTGGGCCAGGAGGAACGGAGCGGCGTTGATGGGCTCGGAATTGAACACGCAGCGGAGAAAGAAAAGTTCTTTGGAGTTCACCTTATGGTTGCTATCCCTTGCGAAGATGGTATTGCTCAGTGTGTTGTACCCCAAAATTTGACCAACCGGGTCTCGTATCTAGTCCTATGTTTCAACGCATGACCGCATTCGCATATCGCATACAGCGCATATTTTCATTTGTTTTGATTTTATCGGGATCACAACTCTCGTCTCGCGTCTCAGGTGCTTTTAATCAGTTCAGATAGATAGAATCGTATTTTTGGGATATTTCGGTGCCCGTTGATTTTTACCGGCTATTTTGGTGCGCTCTCACGGTATTTTTGGTGATTTTGTGCTATTTTTGTCCCTTCGGGAATTATTGTGATTTTTCTAGAATTTATTATCTATTTTTAGATTTTTTAATAGCTTTTAAATCATTCTTAGAATATTAATAGGATTTTTAATAGTTTTAATTCATTTTTAGAATAATAGATATTAATTAGTTTAGTAGATTTTAATTAGGGATCTTAGAATATTAGATATTAAATAGATTTTTACTATTTTTTTAATAGAATAAATAGATTTTTCTTTTATTAATAATGAATTTTCTTTTATAGAATTTAAATAGATTTTATCATTTTTTTAGGATAATGTAGACTTCCATTTAGATATATAGATTTTTTCTTTTATTAATGAGAGAATTTCTTTTAAATAAATAATATAGGTAATATAGGAAATTTAATAGGGATTTAATAAATTTTGAATTAGTGGGTTTATTAGAATTTTTTAGAGATTTATTAGAGTATTAGGATAATTCTCTTGTTAGGTTTAATTGAGATCTTATTAGATATTAATTAGGTTAATCATCAGTTAGTTAGTTAATTAGGATTAGATATTAATTAGATTTTTAATCTGGTTCTTAATTCAGTTTTTTTTCCAGAGTCCATGTTAATTCATTTTCGTATTGGGCCCAAATTCGTAAAGCCCAGCTTGCAGAGTTCAGTCCAGAATACTCCAGAAGGATCCAGAAATTCTCAGCCTATATATTCATCAGTGCCACGTGTGGCCGAGCAGAGGACCCCACGTTACTCACTGCCACGAAGCCACATCACAAGCACATTCCCCCACTCACTGCCACGATACCCACACGTGGGACTCATGCAGTCCCTCTCTCTCCACTCACCTCACCACGTGGCGCCACCTCCTCCCTCACCGGACTACATGCAAAGTCCGGTGACCACCGCACCTGATCCCATCCGACCACCCTAACCGTTCATCGTTGGCGACTGTAACTCCTTCCGGCCACCATCTGCTTCACCGGAAAACTCAAAAATTCCATAAATCATCACCAACATTCATCTTCCACCTTCAACCGATCATCGTCCAAATTCATCATCCTCCTTCAATCTTCATTTCATTCCCAGAAACCACCGCCAACCTCCATCTCCTCTGATCAACACCACACTCAAAACCTTCAGGAAAAATTCCCAGAAATCTTAGTGAAGGCCTCAAGAACTATCATCACCAATGAAGTATCTTTCATCGTTTTTCCCGAAGAATCTTCTGCAACAACCTTCATGCTCTTCATCTGTAGCGTTTTTTCCAGAAATGTTCATCACCATCGCATGAACCTTCAAAGCGTACAAGAATCATCATCTCCAGAAATTCCTCATTCATCAAGAGCTCCAGCAACCATCTGCATTCATCACGATCTCCAGAAACTACCAACGAACCATCAATCTTCATCAGCAACAATACTCGACTGTTTTCAAGAACAATCGCCAGCAACAAGAACATACAAGATCTTCTTCTTCTGGAAACTCTGAATCTTCAGCAACAAATGCAAGAACTTCATCATCCAAATCCTCCATGAAACATCCAACTTCATCGCTTCATCAACCTTCAAGAGGCGTCCAAAAGGAATCTCACATCATCGCGAACATCCTCACGAACGCAACGACTTCAAGAGCCTCCATGGGTTTCTTCCAACCATTTCCAGCGAAAATGTTTCAAGATCGTCCCTCTTTCCTGATCCATCAACAAGGTTCGTGAACCTTCATCGCTGCTCAAGACCGTCGCACCTTCGATGAATGAGTTGAGGAGGCAGATTGAAGAGAGGGAGTTAGGGTTGGGAGAAGGGACGAGAGAGGGAGGATGGTAGGTGACGGCGGCCATGAACAGTAAAAAAGGATCTTTAGGGTTCTGAGAATGCATTGAGAAAGAAGGGAAAGAGACTTCATGTGGACTGGGCTTTGGGTCCCATCAGCTTGTTACCGTCCGTACCCCCCAATTTTCTCTTTCGCCCCCCGTTTTCGCTTACGGATGGATTGGGCCAAGCCCAATGCGTTTGCTGGGCATCACCCTGATTCACGTCCGTACACCCCCTCCCTGGATTTTTGTTTTGTGAGTGAGTTGCTTTGGGCTGGGCCCAGTCTGTTTTTGTTTTTCTTACTATATCTCCCCCTTGTGTCCATACACCCCCTCCCCTCTTTTGTATTTTTTTCCATTCTTTTATTATTTTCTGTATTTGGAGATTGGAAAAATAGGAAAAGATATAAAGAAAAATATATTGAAAAAAGGAAAAAGAATATGAAGAGAAGTATTGAAAAAAATAGAAAAAAAAGAGAAATATTGAAAATGAAAAGAAAATAGTAAAGAAAATATGGGAAAGATAAAAGAAGAGGAAATAGAAGTATTTTGAAAAAGAAAGATACTTGAAAAAATAGTAAAAAATATTAGTGTAGATTTAATATTCTTTTAAAGTGCATTTTGTCATAGATTTTCTTTTACACCTTTTTAGAGGTAATTTTAGAAGTCCACTTGTTAGGGGACTTTTTCATTTGATTTTTTCCATTATAGATGGATAGAATAGGATAGTATTTTCTAGGAGATTTATTTTTCAGTATTCAATCATTGTAACCATTTTTTAGAATGTTAATAAAACGAGATTTGAGCTGTGGTCCCGAAGTAGCCGAACTACAGCTGCTCTGATTCCTCGTACCAGACGAGGATATGTAGGCATGGGATGCGATATCCTAGCGAGCACACTAACGACTAATCTGTTGCTCTCTCGCTGCTGTGCGATCGAGACTTTCCCGCTGACGACTAATTGTAACCCTTTTTCTCTCTTGCCCGAGTGCATTTGAGACCAAACCATAGTTTTGCCCATAGGTTCCCATACCTTTGAAACCAGTTGATTTTCTCACTGCTGTGTGAGAATACCCTGTTTAGCCGTAGTTAGCCTGAACTACGTAAAGCTCTGATCTTCCATGCAGTATGGAAGTACGTAGGCACAAGATGCGAGGTCTTGGCGAGCCAATTTCCCTGTAGTCCCGAACTACGTTGACTCTGACTTTCTCTCTTGAGAATACGTAGGCATAGAGTGCGACGCTCTATCGAGTCAGTTCCCTTCCGTTTAGATTTAGCAGCCGTAGATAGATTGTTTTGCATCCTTTAGATAACCCAAGCAAGCGTGGATCCCGTCGAGTACGACGGACGTGAGGGGTGCTAATACCTTCCCCTTGTGTAACCGACTCCCGAATCCAGGTTTTGGTTGCGACGACCATACCTTTCCCGTGTTGTGCGAGGTTTACTCTGAGCGTTTCCTTTCCCTCCCGTGGGATAAATAACGCATGGTGGCGACTCTTCTGTTCAGCCGGCGCCGATTTTCGCAGTAGCGACAGCTGGCGACTCTGCTGGGGAACCAACGTCCCCTGGCTGCTAAGGACTGCGATAGTCCTTATGCATTTGGGATCCAACGTCCCCCAAAGAGAGAGTCAATCCTAGCGCTTGTTTGCTTGTCTATTGGGGTTTATTTATTGATATTATCTGTTGCTGTTGGGGGGTTACGGGTGTTCTATGATTGAGAGAAGCCGGACCTGGGCTTGAGTGCACCTTAGACTTAGAGTAGAGATTAGTGGGCGCCCGCATGCTTTGCTTGCCTTGGTGTCCCGCGAAATCTACACTCAGACGAGGTTCTTCTGGTTGGCCTCTTGACCCACCCTTTGGGTGGCTTGGGTTGCTGGTTAGTTGGATTGTCGACTCTGGGAACCGATCATTTGGAAGTTAGCTAAGTGAGGCCTCTTCTGGATTTGATGATGCCACTCCTTCTGGGAATCGTATCGTCAGTTTTGAAAGTTTGTGACGCTGACGACCGCATAGGATGCCGTACCTTGTCAGATATAGGTCCATACCTGTGAGTGGGGGGGTTTTTTGCAGGAAACTTGACTTCCAACCTACCTGTTATTTTGGTCTCCACTTCAGAGCAAACGTCTCCGTCAGCAGCGCAGCAGTATTCAGATTGTATGGGGGCCGTGGTCCCGTTGTTTGCTGCATCTTGCATTGCATTTGCATAAACAGTGTTGCATCATATTGCATATCATCTTCCAGTTAGCCAGAGTTCTGATCCAGCCATTGTTTCCTGGAGGTGATTACCCAGAGTTTAGATTGAGCAGCTGTTGACTGTCAGAGGACCTACCTAGGGGTCGAGTAGTGTCGCTACAGCGAAAATCGGCGCCGGCTGAACAGAAGAGTCGCCATCGTGCGTTATTTATCCCACGGGAGGGAAAGGAAACGCTCAGAGTAAACCTCGCACAACACGGGAAAGGTATGGTCGTCGCAACCAAAACCTGGATTCGGGAGTCGGTTACGCAAGGGGAAGGTATTAGCACCCCTCACGTCCGTCGTACTCGACGGGATCCACGCTTGTTTTCGGGTATGGATTGTTATTTCTATCTAAACTAAAGGTCAAGGGTTAAAAGAAAAATAAAATGAAAATGACTCGGCAAAGTATCGCACTTTATGCCTACGTATTCTCGTCTGGAACGAGAAATCAGAGTCAACGTAGTTCGCCTACCTACGGGAAAGGAGGGGAAGGTTGCTCGCTAGGATATCGCATCCTGTGCCTACGTACTTTCATACAGCATGAAAGATCAGAGCAAACGTAGTTCGGGCCACGTACGACACAAGCTTGTCTTGGTTGATTTTATTCCTTCTGAAAAAGGGTTTTCTGAATAACAGTCCCAGCGGACAAAAATGACGTTTTGATGAGTTCACATTCTTTTACGGAAGAAGTGTCTTTTATTGTGTTCGAAATCTTATTGTATTTTTCTGTTTGTTTTGGAGAAAGAAGAGGCAGAACTCTAACCTACGGTTGCGAAGGGAATCAAACTAACCTAATGTTATCATGCATGGGTTAAGACCTAATGTCTATCATGCTCCTCTCTTGCACAGAGAGAAACAGAGATCCTAAGGGAATAGACGGAAACAGAAACAATAGCAGATATATACGGTAAAGCAGTAGAATGCATGGATGCAACAATACAAGCGAGGCAAGGGAGTCCCACTCAACCTCGAACCTAGAAAACAATAGGCAAAAGTGAACAGGATTCACTTTCAACCCAACAGGGTAAACAGCAAGCAATACAGTCCAGAAAACCAATCAATACATCAGAAATGAAATACAGCAGAAAAATAAACAGCCACAACAGCTCTGCACCATATCAGTCTTCAAGCTTCAGCAAGCATCAATCTCCATCTCCACTGCCTTCAAGCAAGGTCTTTGTCATCAATCTTCAGTCTATAATGGCTTTTCTTCAAGTTCTATCCTCCAAGCTGAGGGATCAATCACAAGAGTGAATTGGGTGTTAAGCAGTCCATTGCCTACCAAGGGTGGCAAACCAACTGCTACTAACACATAAGACATTTTCTCTCAAGAGTTCTATCCCTTGGACAGTAGCACCAAGCCTTCCAAAGGAAGGGGGTTAGTGTCTTAGAGAGACTCTGTATCACAGAGAGGAATGGAGGCAGTCAAAACCTTCCATGTTTGAGAATCAAACTTTCTAATCTAGAGCTTTGCCTAGCTCCTAAACCCTAATCTCCTCCACAGCTGCTAGCAGGAATCTCCTCATCAACTCTGGAAGATGGTCTTCAAACTCTGGATCTCCAATGGCTTCATCATCACAAGTCTTCAGCTCTCCCAATCCCCAGACAATCCAAATACCCATACAGACAAACAATAATCCCCAGAGGGCACACCACACCAATAAATCAAATACAGACAGTAATATACCAATAGCAGTAGGGGAATCCTAGTGATTTCTAAGGTATCTAATAACTACCCATAGTCCCTATAGTCCCATAGCTAAAGTATTCAATCTCTAAGTCCTAAGGGAAATGAAATAATTCACCTAAATCATCACTTAAACCCTAATTTTATTCATGTTGTTCACACTTACACTAATCACCTAAAATTAATTCCTAAAAATATGAACTAAATTGTATGTACAAGTTAACAATGCCTATTAATCAACCTAAAAAGAATGGACAAAAAATGTTAAAGCAACTATTAGAACCAAAATTATCAAATTCATGTATCAAACAAAATATTAACAAAATGCTATTTACCAAAAAAAATGCATGAAAAATATTAAAACAAAATAAAATGCCAATTTTATTTTTCTATATTTTTCTAGACAGAATAATGAACCTATACCAAAAAGAAGGAATTAAAAATCTCAATTTTCCTATTTTTATGATTTTTTTAAAGATGTAAAAGTATTAAAGGAAATTAAAACACACAAAATGGAAATTAAATGGGAGGGGGTGCGAAAAGTAGAAGCGCCCAGTTGTATTCCAGGTGGGCTCATATCAGGGGGGCGTGAAAAGTAATCAGGCTAAGCCCACTAACATTCAGAAAAAACAAAAACAGACAAAATTGCGCTGGGGTGTGGAATTCAAAGATTTCACGTGTGTTTTAGTTTGGGCCTAGCATGAAGGTGTGTGAATAACAATCAGACTTAAGCCCAAGGGTTTTTACTAATTGAAACGGTGCGTTGCACCTTGAAACTTCCCTCCGTTTTTTGAAATTAAATGGGGACCGTGCGATCAGATGAAGAAGTCAAGTATCTGGGACGATCTAACGGTGGGAGTTCATCGTCCCCAAGTGAGCTAGGGTTTGCAGAAAAAGCAGCTCCCATGCACAACCTTCGAGCTTCTCATTCTCCCTCAATACGCCATGAAAACGAAACTTGTAAAGACCAAAATCACTCTATTTCTTCCCCTCTAAAAGTCTATGCTCTTAGTTTTCTCTAAAACCCTCTCTATGATTAAACCCGATAGATGGAACTTCATAGCATACCTACTGCACTCACCAGTGGAGCCTCACAATTCTCCAATCCAACTGTCCCATCTTGTTCATTATGCTACACTGATCTCCTCAAACCATTTCATGCTCATTAATACTCAAAATACCACCTATCCTCGATCATCCAAGTTTCAACACTCTGCCATGGAAACTCACAGAAGTCTCTCTAATTCTCAGAATTCAATCAACTAGGGTCTCTAAACATGCTGATCCTAACCATATGATCTAGAAATGCATAAACAGAGAGTTTCGAATGGTTTTGCATACCTGCAAATTGATGATGGCAGGTGTAGTTGTGCTGCACTTCAAGACTTGTTAACCTCCAATATTGATCTCCAATGGATGTTGATTCTTCTGTTTGCAATGGTTGTGGCTCAAACTTCTTGAATCACCTTATCCCCTTCTTCATGCAACTTGGAGTGAAGATTAGAATCTCATGAACCAACCACCTTTCTTTCTAGTTTTTTCTTGCTTTTCACTCTATAATGATGGAGGAAGATGATGACAAGAAGAATTATGGTGGTTGATGAGGTTTCAATGGAGTTTGAAAGCAAAATTCAATTTGGATGAAGGAATTCAAACTATGGTATGCAAGCACAATCAGTCACCAACCCCTGCACAAATGGCTTCATTTCATTATATAGATGATCACTAACAGCTTGAGAAGTTTCTAGATTGATCCTAGAGGGATCTAGAAACTTGTGGAAATTTCATGAACTTATCATTTGATGGTATTTTGAATTCTCTTATCTCATGCTTGCACCTTTGTAAACTTGAGTTAAAATCTCCTTTCATGAGATATTGGGAGTGTATGTATGAAAAACCAAGCTTTTCCTTGCCTTGTGTTAAGTTTTACCAAGTTGCCTTATGATGCAAGCATGAACTTTACAAAGTAGCCCCCATTTTAAGACCTCAAATCAAAAATATATTTGAACCATTGTTTTTAAAATGATGTTTGGATTCAAAATGACATATTGGATGACCCATATTGGATTTGTAGATCTCTTAAACCAATTTTTTATTTCAACTTTTTCAACTTATATGCCTTTTTTAGGTCATTTTTCACCAACTTTCGTCAAGTCTCATTCCATACATTTCCAAACTTTCATGACTTCTTTTCTTGACTTAAAATGGCATTTTGAGCAACTTTGATGTTGTGAAGTTTTTCATTTGAAGCTCCCTTGTATGAGTTTTAGGCATAGGCTAAGAATGACCTGTAATCCTCAGATGACCAAAATACCCTTTGCTTGCCAAGACCATAAGTAGAGTTCCACAAATCATATGAAGGCATACTATACCATTATAGAAATCTAAGACAATTAGGAACAATTCTTATGTTTACCAGAAATTCATTTGAAATCTCCTTGGGGGGTAAAAATAGCTTGGAAGTCAAGTCACTTTCACAGACAAAATTTCAGATACCTCAGATGACCTGTAACTTGCAAGGACCATAACTTGAGTTCTATAAATCTCCTTAATGTCTTCCACCACTCAAATTAAAGGTCTTTAGGTCCTCTACAAATTTGATGTTGGCCAAGGATCCATTTGAAGCTTGCATTTTGACTTATCTTGCTTGGAAATTTGACCTAAACTAGGGGATTTTACACAGAAACCCTAATTTAGAAACTCCTCTTCTCCTTGATTTCTCTTGATTTATTCTTAGAATATCATCATATCCTTATTCTTCATGTCAAATGATGAACCCCACATCTCTTCAATAGACCTCGATGCCTTTCAATCAATCAATTGACCTAGAGTTGACCTAGGATTGACCCAGATGAAACCCTAGTTGACTGTCCTCAACTGCAATTCTTGTGATCATATCAATGACTTGTCTCCTTCTAAAAATGACTTTCTAAGTATCCCATGATGCCCACATACTCTCCATGCTCAGCCCACAACTCACAATTTCTTTGTTGATCCTCAGATACCCTCAGATAGGAGCTAGATGCCCTGCTTGATCCATTGACTTCTCTGCTTTCAAATTCTTTCTGATGACTTGAATGAGATTGAATTTGGATAATGACCTCTTGATAAGCCTATAGAGATGAGAATAATGATTGGTCCCCTGTTGGATGACTTGCTATGCTTATGCTATACAGATGGTTAGACTATGTGCATGACCTTATATGCAAATGTTAATGATATTGAAACATAAACCAAATGAATAAGGTTGGGCAAATTTTAGGGTGCAACAGCTGCCCCTATTCAAGCGACTTGGACCCGATTGGGTGAAGAGCCCGGAGCCTTCAGACATTCGCGGTACGAGGCGGTTGAATACTAAGAACCCAGAAATTTGCCCACCGCAGAAATAAACTGCGCCCCTGCTTGGGGAACGACATTCATCAGCCGAATCTGACTGTTACGGCAACCCACTGATTTCGTAGCGACCGTGCTGGGGATTATTTATCTGCGTTTCATCAGGAATAAATCGTCCACGTTAGGATTAAACTCTTGACCAAGTTAGGAATAACATTGCCCATGTTAGGACTCACCCTTCCACGTAAGGAATAACCGTTCCACGTTAGGAAAAACACCGGCCACGTTAGGACTCACCTTTCCACGTAAGGAATCAACTTTTCTGCATCTGTCCCCGTCAGGACTAACCTCTTCCACATCAGGAATACATCGCTTTTCCCCGTCAGGAATAACTTTTTCTCTGCTTCGTCAAACTCTTCCATGTAAGGAATACATCTTCTTTTGCTTTGTCCACGTAAGGACTCTTTCTTTTTCCACGTTAGGAATCACAAATTTTCCACGTAAGGAACCCCAATCTTTCCACGTAAGGAACACAACTTGATGTGTCCACGTTAGGACTCCAACCCTTCCACGTGAGGAATACTATATCAATCTTTCTTTCCACGTTAGGAATGTCATCTTTCTTTCCACGTAAAGAATACATCATCCACGTTAGGACCCGCCTGTCCACGTTAGGAACACAATCTCTTTTCCACGTAAGGAATCATTTTTCTTTTTCCACGTTAGGAATGACTTCTTTGATCTGTCCGCGTCAGGACTAAACTCTTCCACGTCAGGAATACACTTGTTTCCCCGTAAGGAATCCATCTCGATATGTCCGCGTAAGGACTCAATCTTTCCACGTAAGGAATGTCCGCGTCAGGACTAAACTTTTCCACGTAAGGAACAAACTTCTTTCTCTGTCCGCTTAAGGACTCCAATCTTTCCACGTAAGGAATAACTTTCTTTCCACGTAAGGAAAGCAATTTGATATGTCCATGTAAGGACTCAATCTTTCCACGTAAGGAATACAAATTTTTCCGCGTAAGGAATCAACTTCTCTTTCCACGTAAGGAATAGACCTGTCCACGTCAGGACTCACGTTTCGTCTTGATTTGTCCACGTCAGGACTCAGGCATCTTCGACCCGCTGGGGAAATAAACTTGTCCACGTCAGGACTCACATCTTCATCTGATGAAATAATAGAACCTGTCCCTGTTAGGACCTGCACGTCTTCTACTTGCTGGGGAAATACGACCGTGCCCCCGTCAGGACTAACACGAAGAAGGATAAATTTGTCCACGTCAGGACTCTCGCATCTTGCCATCACAAAGAACTACAAACTTTTCCTCGTCAGGACGCACATTTCACCATCACGTGTAAAGCTATCTGCTGGAAATAAATGGTCCACGTCAGGACACCAACACGAAGAATAACCAACTTTGTCCACGTCAGGACTCCACCTTCGATCAATACCAAGAAATCAAATCCGTCCACGTTAGGACTAACACATATCGTCAAACTGAGGAAATGTCCACGTCGGGACCCCCACTTCTCTTAACATACAAAAAACCTGTCAATAAACCCGTCCACGCTAGGACTCATCCTTCCATTGGTCCGCAAACTTCTTACCACTGACGTTACAGCAGCTTTGAGGCTGACTCTACTGGGGATATTTGGGAAACCAAACCTCCGGACGCCCGTTCTGATAACCGGCGGTAGTCTCTGAAGTTCTGGTTCATGAAACCTTTTAATGCTGATGTAACAACAACTTTGAAGGAAACAATCCGCTGGTCGGACTAGAGAAACTTCAACAGGAAATCCTGGCGGGGAAGTAAGTAACTCTGCTTGGGGACAAAGAGAAACTTATCCTGCTGACTCTGTGGGGAGTAGTGCCAAAGCTGACACTTTCGTTGAACATCTCATGCCGAGACCTCGAATGTTTATTGATTCACCTGAGCGAGGGCTCTCTCTACCTGCAAGAGAAACAATACTTGAAACAAAAGGTTAGCCAACCTGGTTTATGTTTCACAATGCATGCGCTTGTCAATGATGCAATGTTCCATTTGACATGGAAATGCTACGCCTTTTTATTTGGTGAATGCAAGTATGACACTATATGCCACTGCAATTGCAGACTCGAACTGCTGGGTACAAAAACTGCTTCAGCAAAATAAATGCTGAAGATAATGCCAACTCCGCTGGGGATAACCAGATGATATAGAACTATTCCAGCAAAATAAATGCTGGAAGAGGGAAGTCAACTCCGCTGGGAAATTGGGAACTCGAACCAAACACATCATTGAAGTAACACCCTGCTGGGGAACATAACTCTGCTGGAGAATAACAGATGCGCCTCTGCTGGAAAGTGAACGGATATCACACGGTATTTTGACAAAATAAATGCCAGAGCGCACCAACTCTGCCGGGGAGAGCCTTAATCTTCGATTTTCACTGGGAGGAAAACACTTGCTGAAAAGAGAACCCCACTGAGGATGGGACGATTCTCTTGGGGAAAATCAACTGACCCCGCTAGGGGAGAGTAAATGACCCTGCGGGGAAAGGTAAACTGTCTGAATACAGCTCACCAATCTGAAATATTAATCTTCTGAGGCTAAACCCCTCTGCTTGAGATAAGGAATCCTCCTGGGGGATACCACACTGTCTGAACACAACCTACAATCATGGAATCGCCAACTCTGCTGAGAATAAGTGCCTTTGTTGGAGCATGCCTTCTGGATATGCTATGACTAGCTAGGGAATTCGATCCTTCTTCAAGAGGCGCATGCATGACCTGCGTGGGGGTCGAGTCTTTCGTTATTGCAATCTTTTGATCATCTTCTTCGTACGGCTATGAAACCTGCAACAACACAAACAAGACAAGACAAGCCTATGCAACCAAATCGATTCAGGTTAGTGACGTTATTTTTAGTTAATTCAAAGCTTTTAGCAATTGTTGGCAAGGGCCAGTGATGTTATACACATGCTAGTTTCAATAAACTTAGGCGTTTTATTATGCACAAAACAGTAAAGAACCAGCATCAAGTACTGAATAACATATTTTATTGATTGGGCCCCTGAATGGGCGGAGTTTTGTACACGGGATGTAACTCCTGAAATGAGGAAGCTACGCAAAGCAGATATACAAGTATGCACAGGAAGCATAAATATTTTGACAAATTAAATTTTGTACACATGTCGGCAACGGGATGCAGACGAACACCACGAGCTGATCCTCCTATGACTCGCCCGACTCTAATGCTTTCTCGGTATTCACACCTACGACGAGATTGCATCTGATAATCGACCCCTCAGGTATATTCTCCCGCACTGATGCTCACTGTAATCAAATTCGGACCGCAGTCATTTGCTTTTCAAATCCCTAACTTTTGCGTGAACCGCCCTTTACGGGTTTTCAGTTCACCGGGATACCCCTTTTTGCCGAAGCCGCCCAGTGTAGGTTTTCAACTTCGCGGGTGTACATTTTTCATTTTATCCCTAACTTTTGCCCGAACCTTTCATTCTGTTTTTGGTTCGCCAGGATGCCCCATTTTTGCCTGGACTCTCTTTTTTTTGTCCAGCGGGTCTATTTTAAGTAAAGTATTTTTTAACTGCGTCCGAATTTACAGGCGACGTAAAGTCTTCACCGTCCATGGTGGACAACAACAACGCTCCTCCTGAAAAGACTTTCCTGACAACGTATGGCCCCTCGTAGTTGGGGGTCCACTTGCCCCTGTGATCTGCCTGCGGCGGGAGAATCCTTTTCAGCACAAGGTCGCCCGTCTGAAAGCTCCGCGGATGTATCTTCTTATCGTATGCTTTCTTCATTCGGCTCTGGTACAAACGACCATATGCTAGAGAAGCTAGCCTCTTCTCGTCCATCAAACTCATTTGGTTCAACCTGTCTTTCACCCATTCTGCCTCGTCTAGCTGAACATCTCGCAATACCCTCAGAGAAGGGATCTCAACTTCCAATGGTAGTACCGCTTCCATTCCGTATACTAACGAGAACGGGGTTGCCCCGGTTGATGTGCGTACCGTCGTACGATAACCGTGCAAAGCGAAAGGTAGCATCTCATGCCAATCCTTATAGGTCACCACCATTTTCTGAACGATCTTCTTGATATTCTTATTGGCCGCCTCGACAGCGCCATTCATCTTGGGTCGGTAAGGGGAGGAGTTGTGATGCTCGATCTTGAAATTCTGACAGAGCTCCTTCATCATTTTATTGTTCAGGTTTGAACCGTTGTCCGTGATTATCCGTTCGGGAATCCCATATCGGCAAATGATATCTCTCTTGATGAATCTGGCCACCACTTGCTTCGTTACATTTGCGTAAGACGCTGCTTCTACCCACTTGGTGAAGTAATCGATGGCTACTAGAATGAACCGGTGCCCGTTAGAAGCTGTCGGCTCTATCTTTCCAATCATATTGATTCCCCACATCGAGAACGGCCATGGCGATGACATCACATTCAGAGGACTCGGAGGCACATGGATCTTATCAGCATAGATTTGGCACTTGTGGCACTTCCTTGCGAACTTGAAACAGTCAGTTTCCATAGTCAGCCAAAAATAACCTGCCCGCAGCAGCTTTCTCGTCATAGCATGTCCACCAGCATGCGTACTAAAGGTACCTTCGTGTATTTCCTCCATGAGCAGCTTTGCCTCTTTTTCGTCTACACAATGCAACAGCACCAAATCGTGGTTTCTTCTGTACAAGACACCATCCAGATTCAAATAGAAATTACCCGCTAATCTCCTGAGAGTCTTCTGATCTTGACTGGATGCCCCAGCCGGATACTCTTTATTCTTCAGAAAATTAAGGATATCAAAATACCACGGTTTATCGTCGGATGCTTCATCAATAGCAAATACGAAAGCTGGTTTGTCAAGCCGAGAGATGACAATCCTGGGAGCCTCGTTCCAGAAGTTGACTTTGTACATGGAAGACAAAGTGGCGAGAGCGTCAGCCATTTGATTCTCGGCCCGCGGCACATGATGCAACTCAACTTTTTCAAAGAACGGCAGCAATCTCCTTGCATAATTCATGTAATGTATCAAATTGGGCTGACGTGTCTCCCATTCCCCTTTTATCTGATTCACCACCAGAGCTGAGTCTCCGTATACGTCCAGATGTTTGATTCGCAAATCAATGGCTTCTTCAAGCCCCATTATACAAGCTTCGTATTCGGCCTCATTATTGGTGACGGCAAAGGTCAATCGGGAAGTTAACGGGATGTGTGACCCGTGTGGAGTAGTGATGATTGCCCCTATTCCGCTGCCGTAAGCGTTCACAGCTCCGTCAAATATCATCTTCCATTTGGAACCCAACTATGGCCCTTCGTCTGGCAACGGCTCTTCACAATCTTTCATCTTTAGGTACATGATATCCTCGTCAGGAAAATTAAACCTCATCGATTGGTAATCTTCAATAGGCTGCTCCGCCAGATACTCAGACAGCACACTCCCCTTTATAGCCTTTTGCGAGACATATTGGATGTCATATTCAGTCAAGACCATCTGCCAACGGGCAATTCTCCCTGACAACGCCTGCTTTTCGAATACATATTTGATAGGATCCATCTTCGAGATGAGCATGGTTGTATGATTCAGCATGTATTGCCTCAAACGCTTGGCGGCCCAGGCTAGCGCGCAACAAGTTTTCTCGAGCATTGAGTATCGAGATTCACAATCTGTAAATTTCTTACTCAAGTAATATATCGCATGCTCTTTTCTTACTGTCTCGTCGTGTTGACCGAGAACACAACCCATGCTTCCCTCAAGAACTGTCAAATACATAATCAAGGGTCTCCCCGCCACTGGAGGTATCAAAATAGGAGGCTCCTGCAAATACTGCTTGATTTTATCGAACGCCTTTTGACAATTTTCGTTCCACGTTACAGCTTGATCTTTCTTCAACAGCTTGAACAATGGTTCACACGTAGCAGTTAGGTGAGATATGAACCGGGCGATGTAGTTCAACCTCCCTAAAAACCCGCGCACCTCTTTCTCTGTTTTAGGCGTCGGCATTTCTTGGATCGCTTTTATTTTAGCAGGATCGACCTCTATTCCTCTTTCGCTTACGATAAACCCCAGCAGCTTACCCGATCTCACCCCGAAGGTGCATTTGTTAGGGTTCAGTCTCAGCCTGAACTTCCTAAGCCTTTTAAATAACTTCAGCAGATTCACCAGATGCTCTTCCTCCGTCTGGGATTTGGCAATCATATCGTCAACATAAACTTCGATCTCTTTATGCATCATATCATGGAAAAGAGTCGTCATCGCACGCTGATATGTTGCCCCAGCATTTTTCAAACCAAAGGGCATCACTTTGTAGCAAAATGTTCCCCAAGGCGTTATGAAAGTAGTCTTCTCCATGTCCTCTGGCGCCATTTTAATCTGATTATAGCCTGAAAAGCCATCCATGAAGGAGAATACGGAGTATTGAGCAGTATTATCAACTAGCACGTCAATATGAGGAAGCGGAAAATCGTCTTTCGGGCTTGCTTTATTCAAATCTCTATAATCCACGCACATTCGAACCTTGCCGTCTTTCTTTGGCACTGGTACGATGTTAGCAACCCATGAGGGATATTTTGTCACAGCCAGGAAACCAGCGTCCCACTGTTTTTGAACTTCCTCTTTGATCTTCACTGCCATGTCTGGTCGAGTTCTGCGAAGCTTTTGTTTGACTGGCGGGCATTCTTCTTTCAGTGGCAGACGGTGCACAACCATATCTGTATCAAGCCCTGGCATATCTTCATACGACCAAGCGAATACATCACTATACTCTCGGAGCATTTCAACCAGTCTTCGCTTGATATCGCTCGGCAGTGCGGCTCCAATACGAATATTCTTCTCAACCCCTTCCGACCCCAAGTTGATAATTTCGATGACCTCGTCGTGAGGCAGAATGGCTCTTTCCTCTTGCTTCACCAACCAAGACAATTCTTCAGGAACGTTACTATCTTCGACAATCTCTTCTTCGGCCTGAAATACCGGGTGCTCGAAGTCGGGACGAGTCATAGGTGGTTCAAGGATGTCATCTGAAAATGTTATCCTGCAAAAGGAATGGTTAAGTGCTTCAAAATGCGTATAAAGCGAATAACCACGTTGCCATTTTATTGAAAAATACAAAACAAGAAAGACAAAGATTACAGTATTTGCACATGAAAAACGCCATTTATTTAATGATTAACACGCAATGTTCATAACAACACAGCCCTAAGCAAATCCTGATGCCCCGGGCAGGACATCAGATTATTCAACAATTAATAAAGTAAAGCATTATTGTTTAAGAGTCACAGGAACAAGCTCCTGAATAGACCAGTTGCACAGTCCCTGTCCTGGCGTGCTTGGTTGAATCCAGGCATCCATATCACAGTCGCTGTCTCCTTCGTCAGACTCCGAAGCAGCATTGATGGTTTCATGACATACTCCACTGGCAGAGATGGTTATTGGCCCTCTAAAACGGGGTGCCCCCACAGCAGGTGTTGACGACGACGGTTGATATCCCAGCCCGAACCGGTCCATCTTCACAGGAATATCCAGCACTTTGCCCAAGCCCTTTGCTTCTCCTGCCTCCACCAGAGCTTGAGCTTCTTTATACGATGAGACGGCTATCTCCGACACTTTGCTCGGCCCGGGACCTTGGTCCTTGATACGCAACCCTTCAAATGCCTGGCAGGGTGTTTCGTGGATCTCTCCGTCGACCTCCACATATTTAAATGACGACAGATGGCTGACCAGTATGTCTTCTTCTCCGCATACGGTGACTACGCTGTCTCCGACCATATATTTCAACTTTTGATGCAGGGTAGACGTGACTGCTACAGCCCCATGAATCCATGGTCGTCCGAGCAGGCAACTATATGCAGGCTGGATATCCATGATATAAAATTCAGTCGCGAAAACCTCCGGCCCCACCTGTAGAGGCAATGTTATCGATCCAAAGACTGTTCTCCGCGTGCCATCGAAAGCCCTAACCACCAAGTCACTGGGCGTGCACAAGATTCCTCTGACATCTAGCTTCATCATCGCTTTCTTGGGCATCACATTTAAGGATGATCCGGTGTCGACCAATACATGCGACATTACTGATCCTCTACACTCGACAGATATGTGCAGCGCCATATTATGATCTCTCCCCTTCGGGGTCAAATCGAAGTCGGTAAAGCCCAAGCTGTGGCCTGCATTCACATGTGCCAACACTCCTTCCAGCTGATTCACGGAGACGTCTTGGGGTACAAAAGAAGTATCCAGGACTTTCAACAAAGCATTTCTGTGAGCTTCAGAACATAGTAGCAATGACAGGATAGATATCTTGGAGGGCGTCTGTTGCAGATGTTCCACAATCTTATAATCACTTTTTCGAATCAAGCGCATGAACTCTTCTACGTCTTTCGATGCTGATGCTTTGTCGCTTGCTTGCACTGGGACATTCTCGACCATCTTCCCCTTTCCTTTCGCTAGTCTTTCGGCCTCCACTTTAGGTGATATAAAGATCCTACCACTCCTTGTCATACCTCCTGAACCAACAACATTGTCTACAGTCTCGGCTGGCTGCTTATTAACATCAATCTTTATCCCGTCACAATACACCTCCAACCCATATGACCATGGGACTGATTTTGTGTTCTCGTACGGGATCGGTCCGGCCTTAGTTATGGTGATCGGTGGTCGCTGGACCGGTGCTGCAATAGTGATTGTCTTTCGAGGAATCGTTACGGTGGCCACATCACTCTGATCATCTGCTACTGCCCCTGCAGGCTCTTCAGTTGCTGCTCGGTCAAACTGCAATGTGCCTCCATCAATTAAAGCCTGAATGCCTTTCTTCAAATCATCGCACGCCCCGGCTAGGGTCCAGCATTCTAAGAAATACTCGTCACATCCTGGATAAACACCCCCTTGCAACAATCTACTTTTTATCTCGCTCAGCGGCGTCTTTAAATCGTCGACATTCATAATCAGATTCAACCCTTCCTCAGTCAGAATGGCGTTTGCCCCATGATTAGGCATGGGTTTCTGCACTATATTCGGACCTGCCGTTCTGAAATTGATAGTTTTATTGTCCAAAAGATCCTGCACAACGTGCTTAAAGGCATGGCAACCCTCTATATCGTGGCCCGGAGCCCCAGAATGAAACTCACAGTGCCTGCTTGCATCATAACCATACGGAGGAGTTCCCGTTATCGGTGCCAGAGTTCTCTTCTCTACCAAATTTAGACCCAACAGCGTCTGCAACAAATCTGCATAGGTTGAGGGAGGCTTCTCAAACACTCTTCTCGGTTTACCACCCTGGAATCTTCGCTGAGTCTGTTGTGCCCCCTGTTGTGGCTGTTGCTGCTGCTGTGGCTGTTGCTGCTGCTGCATCGGCTGCTGCTGAAACGGTTGTTGTTGCTGAAATGGTTGTTGCTGATACGGAATAGTAACACTCGCCACCTGCTGCGGCTGATGATATTGGTTTCGTCCCCTGCCTCGGCCTCGGCCTCGGCCTCCAAATACTGCGCTTGCCTCGCCCTGACGGCGCCCACCAAAAGCCTTCCTATTACTGCCAGATGCAGTTGATTCCTCAGCCTGGAATTTTCCTTGCTTAATGTTATGTTCAATCTTTTCTCCCATCAGAATTAAGTCTGAGAAACTGGCCAGAGATGTATGAAACAACATGTCATGAAACAAGCCTGTGAATGTGCCGACGAACATGTCATTCATTTCCTTGTCTTCTAAAGGAGGGCGGACCCTGGCAGCCATATCGCGCCACCTTTGCGCGTACTCTTTAAAGCTCTCATCCTTTTTCTGAGACAGCCCTGTCAATTGGACCCGATTGGGCGCCAAGTCGCTGTTATACTTGTAGTGAGCTACAAATGCCTCTGCTAATTGCTTCCATGTCTTGATATTGGTTGGCTCCAATCCCATATACCACTCTAGGGAAGGGCCTGACAAACTATCTTGAAAGAAATGCATTAGCATTCTCTCATCAGTTGAGTATGCAGACATCTTTCTGTAATAAGCCCGCACGTGCACTTTCGGACATGTGTCTCCTTTGTACTTATCAAACGTAGGAGCTTTGAATTTGATTGGCACCCTCAAGCCAGGTACCAGACCCATTGTTGCCATGTCCAAGCCCACAGCACTTTGGTTCAGGACCCCCCTCATCTGCTCTTCTAGCATTCTGATCTTTTGGGAGTTATCCATCGGCCCTTCGAAACCTCCGCCGGAAAAAGCGTCCTCCTGCTGATCTTCTTGCCACATACCATCCCCAGCTCCATACCCATCATATCCATTATTGCGGCCAGCTCTAATCTGATTCATCACTGGGCCTCGGCCTCTGTTGCCGTATCCCTGAACACCTCCAGCAGGCCCAAAAGCCATTAACCCAGCGCCGTTTCCATTTCCGAAACCCCCGTAACCCTGATTGGCCACACCATAACCATCTTGCCCAAAGCCTTGAGCATTGAAACCATATTTCCCAGCATTATCGAATCCCTGATCATTGAACCCGAATCCAGTATTGCCGAAGCCGTTGCCTCCCATATTATCACCCAAGTTGACATCACCAAGCCCAACATTGTGGACAGCCGTCTCGTTCCCAACTCCGACGTTACCGTTCCCAGAAGCGGTAGCGTTGTTGACATTAACAGCAGGTATATTGACTACAGGTGGAGCCACTGGCGTGGGAGTGCCATCTCCATGAACCGTATCGACTCGTACAGACTGATGATCCTCGTTACCGTGACCGGCGTTTCTGGCCAACAAAGGTTGCACCATGGCTTGCAAATTCTCCTGACCTTTTGCAATAGCTTCCATGGTCTGCATAAAGAGAGCTAGCTTCTCGCGCACATCTTGCATCTCGTTCTACATTTGATCCATGATTCTTCGACAGTTGGTGCGAGTGGAGTATCTGTGCGGGCGTTGATCTGCAATCCTGAAAATACCTGGTACAGAGCAGGAAATAAGACACCATCCAAAGATTACCTGTAATGCAATATGAATATGAATGCAATGCAATGTGTGTGTCTGTGCATTAGGGAAATTCATTCCCCGATTCTAGTGTGAAGGTGCCAGTGCTAGTGATACAAAGATCGGGGTTGAATCATAGAAAGCCTCATATATTGCTGAGAAACCAATAAGCCAAGAATACAATGTCACTGAGAGTACAAAGAGAAGGCATGACCTCAACCAACAATCCTGGTGATGGTCAGCACTATGCAAATAAAGCATACAAGTTACTACATGAAATGATCAAACACCCCCATAAGTCTGGTATTCTTCTAGCAACTTCTTGGTCTCCGGATGACTTGGTCGAGCAAGCAGCCCTTCGACAAGTTGGTTTCTTTTCTTAAGAACACGTCGCACGTCTTCAGCAGTTTCTTCCCATGCTCCTTCTCCGAAGCGATCCTCTAGTTTACGCTTCTGAGACACAGCTTCATCTCTGCCTTTGATGACCTTGTTCAGTGCGTTCTGGAGACTATACCGGGTCATCACTTCTTCTTCACACTTCTTGATGTTGGACTTCAACTGCTCTTCGAGGTCGGAAATTTGCTGCTTCAACTTATCTTCCCTCTTCTTATTGTTGGTGAGCGTGGCATTCCAGGTCTTATTGCAAGAAGAGATCTCTCGGTGTGCTGCGTCGAGCGCTTTCTTTTTGGATTCAAGCATGTCATGGGAGCTTCTGAACTCTTGCCCCAGACGTTCGCGCTTCTTCCTCTCCTCAGTCAACTCAGCCCCTAATCTGTTCATTAGCTCAATCTGTTGTTGGAAGGCATGCACGGCCTTGTTTTTCTCACTGCGTATCTGGGCTAGCTCTTGCTCTAACCCTTCATTGATCTTCATCAAGGCTTCTTTTTCTTTCACAACTTGCTCGTAGGCCTCCCTAGAAACAGTAGTGGGCTCAGCTACCGGAATAGGAACAAAGGCTGGTGCATCTGGAAATGGCATCTGCAACTGACTTGCTCTTTCCTGGATCCAGACTCTGTAAGGTGCATAGGCCTGACAGTCATTCTTCCCTAACAGCGGCTTCCCTCTTCGGTTAATACGCGTCCAGGCATGCTGCAGCTTGGCTAGTAACTCCCCCTTCACGTCACCGGTGAAGTACAGAGATTCCTGTACTTCTTCCTCCTTTGGTGGGTTCTTCAACGCATATCCGAATTGGCGAATGAACAGAGAAGGGTTGTAATTGATACACCCTTTCCTCCCTACCAACGGAACATTAGGGTACCCAGAACAACTAAAGATAAGCTCGGATCCCAGCAGATCTCTATCAAACCATTCAACGTCTTCGGAAGATAGCCTCATCAGGCGCTCTGACCAGCTAGTTGTGGTTGCACTCTTCACAAAAGATCCCTTCATGGGAAGGTGGCTTTTAAACCACATATCCAGCAATGGTACACAGAAATGAACATTCTTTCCTCTTCCCTTCTCATTCTTGTAATGCAGTGAGTGGTAGAAATCTCCGAGCAAGGTCGGTACAGGATTACCAGCGGCAAACAAGTAGAAGGCATCGAAGTCCACAAAATCTGGTACATTGGGAAACAATATTATGCGGTAAATGCACAGAGCCAGCACAGCATTGAAGGCAATCCAGCACCCGCTCTTAGCGTACTCCTGGGCTTTACCAATCAAGAACTGGAGCGAGAAGCCTGGCACTCCACGGGAAACAGTAGTCAACAGTTCAGAAGCATCCACATGCAAAGCTTTTGCCAAGTCTTCCGGCTTGGGCTTAATGCCAGAATGAATGAATGGAACCTGGTTCTGCACGGGTAACTCGGTAAACTCCACATACTCCTCAATGGTAGGCCCCATAATGAAATCAGCAAACGTAAAACATCTCAATGCGGGATCATAGAATTGCATCAAAGCGTACAGCCCATCTAGCTCTATCTCCGTGGGTTTGCGCACCAATCTCAATAGTCTTCCATAGCTCATTCTGAAGCTCCTACGAACGTCCTCATCAGCCAGAGAGATCAACCCAAGCAGGGGAACAACATCCGGAGTAGGCAATTTGTAAGCAACTGTCCTTCTTAAGCTGGCCATGACCAATCACTCAGAAATCCGGACACTAGAACTAGGGAAATGCAAATGCACCTGCAGCACAGACACACGTTAGTGGGATGCAATGATGATGGGTATGCAAACAATGTAATGCAAGTAACATGCAACAGGGACCAACTGCCGTAGCTGAATAGCCTGAAACGTATCAAGAAGTCTCATATAGATTCTCTAGAAGTTCTCAAACCCTGGTCTCAGATAGACCTAAAACAAGGCCCCAACAATGGTCTCTGATAGACCTCGGAACTCTCCAACTGGTCTCTGGCAGACCTCAGAACTCTTCAACTGGTCTCTGACAGACCTCAGAACTCTCCAACTGGTCTCTGACAGACCTCATAACTCTCCATAAATACCCAGGATCTCTGATCAAGAAATAACCGGTGTCTGAAGGTCTAGTTACCTGCATAACCCCAAACCCTCTCACAGGTGGATGTCCTAGTAACTGACAAAGGTATGGCATCCTATGCGGTCGTCGGCGTCACAGACTTTCAGGATTGATGATACGATTCCCAGAAGGAGTGGCATTATCAAATCCTGAAGAGGCCTCACTTAGCCAACTTCCAAATGATCGGTCCCCAGAGTCGACAATTCAACTAACCAGCAACCCACGCCAACCAAAGGAAGGGGCAGGAGGCCAACCAGAGGAACCTCGTCTGAGTGTAGATTTCGCGGGACACCAAGGCAAGCAAAGCAAGGGGCGCCAACTAATCTCTACTCTAATTCTAGGTGCACTCAAGCCCAGGTCCGACTTCTCACTCAGTATCAGAACACCCGTCACACCCCAATACAACAATAATAATCAATATATATAATGCTGAAAATAAAGGTCAGAAATATAAATCCATACAAAATCCTCGACGGGAAAACAAGCGTTAGGATTGACTCTCTTAAGGGACGTTGGATCCCAAATGCATAAGGACCACCGCAGTCCTTAGTAGCCAGGGGACGTTGGATCCCCAGCAGAGTCGCCAGCTGTCGCTACTGCGAAAATCGGCGCCGGCTGAACAGAAGAGTCGCCACCGTGCATTATTTATCCCACGGGAGGGAAAGGAAACGCTCAGAGTAAACCTCGCACAACACGGGAAAGGTATGGTCGTCGCAACCAAAACCTGGATTCGGGAGTCGGTTACGCAAGGGGAAGGTATTAGCACCCCTCACGTCCGTCGTACTCGACGGGATCCACGCTTGTTTTCGGGTATGGATTGTTATTTCTATCTAAACTAAAGGTCAAGGGTTAAAAGAAAAATAAAATGAAAATGACTCGGCAAAGTATCGCACTTTATGCCTACGTATTCTCGTCTGGAACGAGAAATCAGAGTCAACGTAGTTTGCCTACCTACGGGAAAAGAGGGGAAGGTTGCTCGCTAGGATATCGCATCCTATGCCTACGTACTTTCATACAGCATGAAAGATCAGAGCAAACGTAGTTCGGGCCACTTACGACACAAGCTTGTCTTGGTTGATTTTATTCCTTCTGAAAAAGGGTTTTCTGAATAACAGTCCCAGCGGACAAAAATGACGTTTTGATGAGTTCACATTCTTTTACGGAAGAAGTGTCTTTTATTGTGTTCGAAATCTTATTGTATTTTTCTGTTTTTTTTGGAGAAAGAAGAGGCAGAACTCTAACCTACGGTTGCGAAGGGAATCAAACTAACCTAATGTTATCATGCATGGGTTAAGACCTAATGTCTATCATGCTCCTCTCTTGCACAGAGAGAAACAGAGATCCTAAGGGAATAGACGGAAACAGAAACAATAGCAGATATATACGGTAAAGCAGTAGAATGCATGGATGCAACAATACAAGCGAGGCAAGGGAGTCCCACTCAACCTCGAACCTAGAAAACAATAGGCAAAAGTGAACAGGATTCACTTTCAACCCAACAGGGTAAACAGCAAGCAATACAGTCCAGAAAACCAATCAATACATCAGAAATGAAATACAGCAGAAAAATAAACAGCCACAGCAGCTCTGCACCACATCAGTCTTCAAGCTTCAGCAAGCATCAATCTCCATCTCCACTGCCTTCAAGCAAGGTCTTTGTCATCAATCTTCAGTCTACAATGGCTTTTCTTCAAGTCCTATCCTCCAAGCTGAGGGATCAATCACAAGAGTGAATTGGGTGTTAAGCAGTCAATTGCCTACCAAGGGTGGCAAACCAACTGCTACTAACACATAAGACATTTTCTCTCAAGAGTTCTATCCCTTGGACAGTAGCACCAAGCCTTCCAAAGGAAGGGGGTGAGTGTCTTAGAGAGACTCTGTATCACAGAGAGGAATGGAGGCAGTCAAAACCTTCCATGTTTGAGAATCAAACATTCTAATCTAGAGCTCTGCCTAGCTCCTAAACCCTAATCTCCTCCACAGCTGCTAGCAGGAATCTCCTCATCAACTCTGGAAGATGGTCTTCAAACTCTGGATCTCCAATGGCTTCATCATCACAAGTCTTCAGCTCTCCCAATCCCCAGACAATCCCAATACCCATACAGACAAACAATAATCCCCAGAGGGCACACCACACCAATCAATCAAATACAGACAGTAATATACCAATAGCAGTAGGGGAATCCTAGTGATTTCTAAGGGATCTAATAACTACCCATAGTCCCTATAGTCCCATAGCTAAAGTATTCAATCTCTAAGTCCTAAGGGAAATGAACTAATTCACCTAAATCATCACTTAAACCCTAATTTTATTCATGTTGTTCACACTTACACTAATCACCTAAAATTAATTCCTAAAAATATGAACTAAATTGTATGTACAAGTTAACAATGCCTATTAATCAACCTAAAAAGAATGGACAAAAAATGTTAAAGCAACTATTAGAACCAAAATTATCAAATTCATGTATCAAACAAAATATTAACAAAATGCTATTTACCAAAAAAAATGCATGAAAAATATTAAAACAAAATAAAATGCCAATTTTATTTTTCTATATTTTTCTAGACATAATAATGAACCTATAGCAAAAAGAAGGAATTAAAAATCTCAATTTTCCTATTTTTTATGATTTTTTTAAAGATGTAAAAGTATTAAAGGAAATTAAAACACACAAAATGGAAATTAAATGGGAGGGGGTGCGAAAAATAGAAGCGCCCAGTTGTATTCCAGGTGGGCTCATATCAGGGGGGCGTGAAAAGTAATCAGGCTAAGCCCACTAACATTCAGAAAAAACAAAAACAGACAAAATTGCGCTGGGGTGTGGAACTCAAAGATTTCACGTGTGTTTTAGTTTGGGCCTAGCATGAAGGTGTGTGAATAACAATCAGACTTAAGCCCAAGGGTTTTTACTAATTGAAACGGTGCGTTGCACCTTGAAACTTCCCTCCGTTTTTTGAAATTAAATGGGGACCGTGCAATCAGATGAAGAAGTCAAGTATCTGGGACGATCTAACGGTGGGAGTTCATCGTCCCCAAGTGAGCTAGGGTTTGCAGAAAAAGCAGCTCCCATGCACAACCTTCGAGCTTCTCATTCTCCCTCAATACGCCATGAAAACGAAACTTGTAAAGACCAAAATCACTCCATTTCTTCCCCTCTAAAAGTCTATGCTCTTAGTTTTCTCTAAAACCCTCTCTATGATTAAACCCGATAGATGGAACTTCATAGCATACCTACTGCACTCACCAGTGGAGCCTCACAATTCTCCAATCCAACTGTCCCATCTTGTTCATTATGCTACACTGATCTCCTCAAACCATTTCATGCTCATTAATACTCAAAATACCACCTATCCTCGATCATCCAAGTTTCAACACTCTGCCATGGAAACTCACAGAAGTCTCTCTAATTCTCAGAATTCAATCAACTAGGGTCTCTAAACATGCTGATCCTAACCATATGATCTAGAAATGCATAAATAGAGAGTTTCGAATGGTTTTGCATACCTGCAAATTGATGATGGCAGGTGTAGTTGTGCTGCACTTCAAGACTTGTTAACCTCCAATATTGATCTCCAATGGATGCTGATTCTTCTGTTTGCAATGGTTGTGGCTCAAACTTCTTGAATCACTTTATCCCCTTCTTCATGCAACTTGGAGTGAAGATTAGAATCTCATGAACCAGCCACCTTTCTTTCTAGTTTTTTCTTGCTTTTCACTCTATAATGATGGAGGAAGATGATGACAAGAAGAATTATGGTGGTTGATGAGGTTTCAATGGAGTTTGAAAGCAAAATGCAATTTGGATGAAGGAATTCAAACTATGGTATGCAAGCATAATCAGTCACCAACCCCTGCACAAATGGCTTCATTTCATTATATAGATGATCACTAACAGCTTGAGAAGTTTCTAGATTGATCCTAGAGGGATCTAGAAACTTGTGGAAATTTCATGAACTTATCATTTGATGGTATTTTGAATTCTCTTATCTCATGCTAGCACCTTTGTAAACTTGAGTTAAAATCTCCTTTCATGAGATATTGGGAGTGTATGTATGAAAAACCAAGCTTTTCCTTGCCTTGTGTTAAGTTTTACCAAGTTGCCTTATGATGCAAGCATGAACTTTACAAAGTAGCCCCCATTTTAAGACCTCAAATCAAAAATCTATTTGAACCATTGTTTTTAAAATGATGTTTGCATTCAAAATGACATATTGTATGACCCATATTGGATTTTTAGATCTCTTAAACCAATTTTTTATTTCAACTTTTTCAACTTATATGCCTTTTTTAGGTCATTTTTCACCAACTTTGGTCAAGTCTCATTCCATACATTTCCAAACTTTCATGACTTCTCTTCTTGAATTAAAATGGCATTTTGAGCAACTTTGATGTTGTGAAGTTTTTCATTTGAAGCTCCCTTGTATGAGTTTTAGGCATAGGCTAAGAATGACCTGTAATCCTCAGATGACCAAAATACCCTTTGCTTGCCAAGACCATAAGTAGAGTTCCACAAATAATATGAAGGCATACTATACCATTCTAGAAAGATAAGACAATTAGGAACAATTCTTATGTTTACCAGAAATTCATTTGAAATCTCCTTGGGGGGTAAAAATAGCTTGGAAGTCAAGTCACTTTCACAGACAAAATTTCAGATACCTCAGATGACCTGTAACTTGCAAGGACCATAACTTGAGTTCTATAAATCTCCTTAATGTCTTACACCACTCAAATTAAAGGTATTTAGGTCCTCTACAAATTTCATGTTGTCCAAGGATCCATTTGAAGCTTTCATTTTGACTTATCTTGCTTGGAAATTTGACCTAAACTAGGGGATTTTACACAGAAACCCTAATTTAGAAACTCCTCTTCTCCTTGATTTCTCTTGATTTCTTCTTAGCATATCATCATATCCTTATTATTAATGTCAAATGATGAACCCCACATCTCTTCAATAGACCTCAATGCCTTTCAATCAATCAATTGACCTAGAGTTGACCTAGGATTGACCCAGATGAAACCCTAGTTGACTGTCCTCAACTGCAATTCTTGTGATCATATCAATGACTTGTCTCCTTCTCCAAATGACTTTCTAAGTCTCCCATGATGCCCACATACTCTCCATGCTCAGCCCACAGCTCACAATTTCTTTGTTGATCCTCAGATACCCTCAGATAGGAGCTAGATGCCCTGCTTGATCCATTGACTTCTCTGCTTTCAAATTCTTTCTGATGACTTGAATGAGATTGAATTTGGATAATGACCTCTTGATAAGCCTCTAGAGATGAGAATAATGATTGGTCCCCTGTTGGATGACTTGCTATGCTTATGCTATGCAGATGGTTAGACTATGTGCATGACCTTATATGCAAATGTTAATGATATTGAAACATAAACCAAGTGAATAAGGTTGGGCAAATTTTAGGGTGCAACATGTAGCTTTGAGCAGGATCGAGCATTGAAGTCAGCTGAAGACCACTGGTAGCTATGTCTGAAGGCAATTTCCAGTTTCCTAACGCTTTGGCAGGGTTCACTATGGCGTCTGACCCTCTGTATGATTCTATGGAAGACTTCCCGCAAGTGAACAACGTTGCTGCAGACCAAGTTGTACAGCTTTCTGTTGAGAACCGAGATCGACATGAGCAGTTTGTTGCCCGGAATGAACGTCCTCCTCCTGTTAACAATCAAGGTGTTGCTCTCCCTGTGATGAATTACCGAAGAGATAATCCCGATAGTCAGGACCGAAGATCCAAGAGCTCCCGAGAAGGATAGAAGACTCCGAGCGTTGGAAGAGGGAATGAAAGCTTTGAAAGTCAAAGATGCTGTCAACTTGGATGCTGTAGGCATGTGTTTGGTTCCTGACCTGGTGTTGCCTTACAAGTTCAAAGTGCCGAAATTTGAGAAGTACATGGGAGATAGCTGTCCGAAGCTGCATTTGACGATGTTCTGCCGAAGAATGACTTCGTTTGTGTGAAATGACAAATTGATGATCCATTGCTTTCAAGATAGTCTGACTGGGGCATCTTTGAGGTGGTATATGCAGTTAGAGAGAAATCAGATTCAGTCATGGATGGATTTAGCCAGAGCTTTTCTAAAGCAGTACGATTATAACCTAGACATAGCTCCCCATCGCATGCGACTGCAAGAATTGTCTCAAGAGAACGATGAACCTTTCAGGAAGTATGTTCAGAGATGGAGAGTTGCTGCCAGAGTAAAGTCGTCGTTCCTAGACCGAGAGTTAACGAGCATGTTTGTACACTCCCTGGAGAGCCCGTACCTTGAAAGAATGCTTGGAGTTACGTCAAACAGTCAGGCTAGTGAGGTTGAATCCTTGTGACTATCAGAATGAAAAGGGAGCTGTAATCAATGCAGTCATGCCAGATGTTGGGTATCCTCGAGATGAATCGGTGAAATTTGTTGGATCAGTATCTTCTATGCCTTGTTATGCTGGATAGACAGTGGTGCCTAGGGCACCATATCAGGAGTCTTATGACATTTCCATTGCAAAGCAGCAAACTCGTGGTCGAGGTTATCAGAATCAGCGTCAGAATCAGAATCGACCTCGCAACAACTTGGAACGAAGGAATGGTCCTTCTCACCCAGTGCCTATGCCGTATAGCCAGCTGCTACCATCTTTGATCCAGAGTTCTTTGATGGAACCGAAAGCTCTCAAGCCCGTGCCAGAACCTTACCCTCCTGGGTACAATCCCCAAGTTCGATGCGGTTACCATGGTGGCTCTCCGGGGCATGCAACTGAAGATTGTAAAGCGTTTCAGGCGAAAGTGCAACAGTTGATCGACCAAGGGTGCATTTCCTTTCCAGAAGGAGTTTTGTTTGTTCATGCCAACCTCTCAGCTGTCTGAGCTCGCAGATCCTTTTCAAGAAGCCAGTGGTCCAAACCGGCAGGCGCCCTCAGCATTGGCAGTCCTCAGACTTTATATCATCTGCATTTGTAGTTTCTTTTCTATTAGTTACTACTTGCTTTTAAACATTGTATGTTTCGAATGGTGATGTTAATAAAGTGACTATGCATTTTTCTGAATTAATCATGTCGCTGTCGCTCATTTACTGCATTGCACTGACACTTGCATTTTATTCATTCCATTTTGTCACTGTGACTAGCAAAGATTGGAGGGAGGATGACGAAACTGAAACTCGTAACCAATGATCGTATGCTTTCAGATAAGACCGTACCGATGACGTACAAGGCATTGTTTCAAATCCCCTAAACACCAGAGAGATAAGGAAGAGAATCCCTTATTAACCACTTCGAGCCGAGAAGTAGGAGTTTCTTTCGGATTTTTAAACCCTCACATCTTAACCCGGGGCAGGGTAGTTGTCAGTTAACTTGACCGAGCATTCAAGTCTTACAGAGGAGTGTTGTCTTTCGAGGACCGATATTAGTTTACGCCTTTCAAGAGGTCGTAATTCGTCAACCACAGTGGCTAAACCTCACCAATCAGGAGTAAGGCAGTTACAATCCCTTCGGAGCAATCAAGACAACCAGTGTCACACGACTTTGTTCCAAAAGAAAGAAAAAAGAAAGCCCGCTAAGTAAAAAGAAAAAGAAAAAGCTGGAAGGCTAATACTTAGGCAAAAATTAGGGCATCCCGCTGGACTTCAAACGAAATCGAAAAGAACTCAAAAGGAGTCAGTCCAGGAAAAAATTAAGGAATCAAAAGAACGGAAAAGAAAGGATATCAAAAGAAGAATCTTCGAACAAGTCACAAAGTCGTGTACACAGACACCGAAAATGAAAAGGAGTAGCTATCACTCCGAAAAGCCCTGTGAATTCCTCACTTATGGTTCTTACCATTCAGCATGCCTCTCGGAGAGGCGAGCGCTCGAGCCAGGTTAACTGAACCTTAGGATCGGAGATCATCACGTAGAAGGGGTGGGTACGAATCAAAATTTGAGCCAAATATCCTTTGTTTCACGAACCGTGAACCCGACCACGATACAGCCCTCAAAAGACCTAATTGAGGCAGGGTTTATTCTGAAAGCGCATTACGGTAAGGTTGAGTAACCTGACTCCCTCTTGATTTGCTAGTCATATCCTTGTTGTGTTTTTCACTGATCACATAAGCACTACGTTTGATCTTTGGTTCATTCGTCACTCACAATCATGACACATAAATGAGTGACAGCACAAAATTTTCAAAATCTGCATAAACATTGCATTAAGATTACCATTCGTGAACAGACGATTTTTACTTGCAGGTTAGTAGTTGACAGGAAAGAAATTCCAACAGGGAATAATCGAACAGGATTGAATAATTCAACAGTCTGGATCAGAATGGTGTATGTTGCGAAACCCTGTAAATCTGGGGCATTGACTTTCAGAGAGTTCGGAATCAATCAGTCAGAGGAAAAGTCCCGAAGCATCAGTTGATTATGGGGCAGAAGTTGATCAGAAGCGAATCTTCTCAAGAGCCAATCAGGGGCAGTTATCCAGAATGCTATATCAGGACAGGATAAGTCGCTCAACGCTCGTTCAGGGGCAAGTCACGATGTGGATAGTTGTTGAGTTAAGGGAAACACCGGGGTAAGCCACCGCAAGGTCGTATCGTAGCAAGTTGCTTTCGGTTCAGAGTGAGTTCTTTCCGAGAACCATATTGAGGCAAAGTCATTACAGACGGGGGCATGCCATCCCAAGAGTGCAGAGATTATTCTTTATTCGAGGGACGTTCGATTCGAAGTATCTCGAGGAAGTTCAGAATGCTGGGGCAGTTCATATTAAACCGTCAGGGTACAGATTTTCAGACTATCCCACAGAGGTTCCTGCAGGCCGGGGCATAGCAAAGGCGAAAGAGTTGTTCTCCTCAGTGTCATCAGAGTATTCAGAGCTACTTGAGCAGATCCAGCCGATCTTCAAGTTTGAGACAAATATCGGGAAATTGTAACCCTTCTACTTAGAAGTTGTGAATTTGGACTGGATATTGTCCAGCATCAGGGGTGTATGACCCACCACGGATGTACAGAAGTCCAGCCTACTTGGCACACTCGTTTATCCCCCAGTAAAGTCGTACATTCGAGAATCAGTTAATCTGGGGCAATTAGGTCGAGATTTGGCAAATCTCTCGCGGCTATGGGCACTGCTCCACGAATCAGTCGATCAGGGGAAAAAGATTATCGCAAGACCGGGGCAGAACACCCTAAAATCAAAAGATGTTGCTGGGACATTCTTTTGGGGTTTGACGTACAGAAACAGTTCCGATCTAACCGTCAGGGTACAGAGATCGAAGAGTCCTCATCAGAAGGTTGGTGCCGATTCAGGGGCCAGGTAATGTGATTAGCACTATGGCTAGCCTTTCTTTTCCGGACAAAATGCTAGGACTGGGGCATGTTGGTATTGGTGGGGCAAATTTCCGAGAAGGAATAGAGTTCATGTCGCCCTGACCAGAGGATTTTTGGTGAAACACTTGATCGTTACGTAAAGTGAATCCCCATGCAGGTCACGCTTTTGAGATAACAATGTCCCTTACTAAAGAAGGATCAAATTCCCCAGCTAGTCGTAGCTTATCCAAAGGACATGCTCCAACAAAGCCATTTATTCTCAGCAGAATTGGCGATTCCAAAATTGTAGGCTGTATTCAGGCAATGTGGTGTCCCTCAGAAGGATTCCTTATCTCAAGCAGAGGGGTTTAGCCTCAGAAGATTAATATTTCAGATTGGTGAGCTGTATTCAGACAGTTTATCTTTCCCCGAAGGGTCATTTACTCTCCCCCAGCGGAGTCAGTTGATTTTCCCCAAGAGAATCGTCCCATCCCCAGTGGAGTTCTCTTTTCAGCAAGTGTTTTCCTCCCAGTGAAAATCGAAGATTAAGGCTCTCCCCGGCAGAGTTGGTGCGCTCTGGCATTTATTTTGTCAAAATACCGTGTGATATTCGTTCACTCTCCAGCAGAAGCTCGATCATACCAGGCGCATCTGCTATTCTCCAGCAGAGTTATATCCCCAGCAGGGTGTTACTTCAATGAGGTGCTTGGTTTAAAGTTCCCGATTTCCCAGCTGAGTCGACTTCACTCTTCCAGCATTTATTTTGCTGGAATAATTCTGTAGCATCTAGCTATCCCCAGCGGAGTCGGCATTTGTCTTCAACATTTATTTTGCTGAAGCGGTTTCCTGTATCCCAGCAGCTCGAGCCTGCATTTGCATCGGCATATAGTGTCACATTTGCATCGGCATATAGTGTCATATTTGCATCGGCATATAGTGTCATATTTGCATCAGCATATAGTGTTATATTTGCATCGGCATATAGTGTCACATTTGCATCCACCAAATAAAAGTAAAAGCGTGGCGTTTCCATGTCGAAGGGAGCATTGCATTATTGTCAAACGCATGCATTTTGAAACATAAACCAGGTTGGCTAACCTTTTGTTTCAAGTATTGTTTGTCTTGCAGGTAGAGAGAGCCCTTACTCAGGTGAATCAATAAACATTCAGGATCTCGACGTGAGATATCTCACGAAGTGTCAGCTTTGGCACTACTCCCCACAGAGTTGTCAAGACGAAGTTCTCTTTGTCTCCGAACAGAGTTATTTATGAATTTCTCGTGTTTTCCCCGCCAGAGTGGGTAGGCAAGATTTCTCCTCATTCTCAAGCAGAGTTATTTGTCATTAAAGGGTTTCCCGAACCAGAATTTCAAAGGCCACCGCCGGTTATCAGAACAGGCATCCAGTGGTTTGATTTCCAAATATCCCCAGTAGAGTCAGCCTCAAAGTTGCTGTAACGTCAGTGCTAAGAAGTTTGTGGGTTGGGATCGATGGAGCAATAAGTCCTGACGTGGACGATGTATTCCCATATTGACTGGATTTCTTTGTGCTAGAGAAGTGGGGGTCCTAACGTGGACAGATTTATTTCCCCGGGCTGATAAGAGGTGTTAGTCCTAACGTGGACAGGGTCGATTTCTCAGAATTGATGGAATGTGAAGTCCTGACGTGGACAGATTGATTTCCTCAAATTGACGATATGTGCTAGTCCAAACGTGGACAGGTCTGATTCTTCAGAATTGATCGAATGTGGAGTCCTAACGTGGACATTTCTTCCAGTTGACGATGTGTGCTAGTCCTAACGTGGACAGGTCTGATTCTTCAGAGTTGATTGAATGTGAAGTCATAACGTTGACAAGATTGATTACTCTTCGCGTTGGTGTCCTGACGTGGACAATTTATTTCCAGCAGATAGCTTTATTCGTGATGGTGAAATGTGCGTCCTGACGTGGACAAGTTTGCAGTTCTTTGTGATGACAAGATGCGAGAGTCCTGACGTGGACAATTTTATCCTTCTTCGGGCTGATGGCAAAGTGTGAGTCTTGACGTGGACAAGTCTTATTTCCCCAGCAAGTCGAAGACGCGCAAGTCCTGACGTGGACAAGTTTATTTCTTCAGCAGGTTGAGATATGGGTCCTAACGGGGACATGTTTTATTTCCTCAGCGAGTCAAGAGGCGAGTCCTGACGTGGACAAATCAAGACGAAACGTGAGTCCTGACGTGGACAGGTTTATTCCTTACGTGGAAAGAGAGGTTTCAGTTCCTTACGTGGAAAGATTGTATTCCTTACGTGGAAAGATTGGAGTCCTTACATGGACAAATCGAGTAAAATTGTATTCCTTACGTGGAAAGCTTGGAGTCCTGACGTGGACAGATCAAGAATTTTATTCCTTACGTGGAAGAAGATTGGTTTCCTTACGTGGAAAGAAGACGAATTCCTTACGTGGAAAGATGGGGGTCCTTACGTGGACAGATCAAGATAATATTGTGATTCCTTACGTGGAAAGATTGGAGTCCTTAGATGGACAGATTAAGATGTATTCCTTACATGGAAAGATTGATTCCTTACGTGGAAAAAGGATTGTATTCCTTACGTGGAAAAATTGGAGTCCTTACGTGGGCAGATTTATATAGTATTCCTTACGTGGAAAGAAGATTGTTTCCTTACGTGGAAAGATAAAGGTGTTTCCTTACGTGGAGAAGCAAATTTTTTCCTTACGTGGAAAGAAGATTTATTCCTTACGTGGAAAGATTGAGTCCTTACGTGGACATATCAAATTGTATTCCTTACGTGGACAGATTGAGAAGGTGTTTCCTTACGTGGAAGAAAAATGGATTCCTTACGTGGAAAGAAGTTTATTCCTCACGTGGAAAGGCGAGTCCTGACGTGGACGATGTATTACTGGCTTGAAAGAGTTTAGTCCTGACGTGGACAGATCCAGACGAAGTCTTGTTCCTAACGTGGAAAGGTTATTCCTAACGTGGAAAGGGGAGTCCTAACGTGGACGGTGTTATTCCTAACGTGGAACGGTTATTCCTTACGTGGAAGGGTGAGTCCTAACGTGGACGATGTTATTCCTTACGTGGAAGGGTGAGTCCTAACGTGGACGATGTTATTCCTAACGTGGACGATGTTATTCCTAACGTGGACGGTGTTATTCCTAACGTGGAAGAGTTTATTCCTAACGTGGACGATTTATTTCTGACGAGAAGGCAGACGAGCCATCCCCAGCAAAGTTGTTGAAGTTTTCTCGAGTTGACGGCAGGTGGAGTCCTAACGTGGACAAAATTCTATCTCTGCGATGATAAAATCTTTTTCAGGCTGATGAAAATAATCCCCAGCACGAGATCAGTGGGTTGTCGTAACAGCTAGATTCAGTTGGTGAACGTCGTTCCCCAAGCAGTGGTGCAGTTTATTTCTGCGGTTGGCAAATTTCAGGGTTCCATTTGTATTCAACCATCTTCTACCTTTGAATGATCAAAGGCTGGGCGCTCTTCAACCATTCAGGTCCAAGCTGCTTGAATAGGGGCAGCTGTTGTACCCCAAAATTTGACCAACCGGGTCTCGTATCTAGTCCTATGTTTAGACGCATGACCGCATTCGCATATCGCATACAGCGCATATTTTCATTTGTTTTGATTTTATCGGGATCACAGCTCTCGTCTCGCGTCTCAGGTGCTTTTAATCAGTTCAGATAGATAGAATCGTATTTTTGGGATATTTCGGTGCCCGTTGATTTTTACCGGCTATTTTGGTGCGCTCTCGCGGTATTGTTGGTGATTTTGTGCTATTTTTGTCCCTTCGGAAATTATTGTGATTTTTCTAGAATTTATTAGCTATTTTTAGATTTTTTAATAGCTTTTAAATCATTCTTAGAATATTAATAGGATTTTTAATAGTTTTAATTCATTTTTAGAATAATAGATATTAATTAGTTTAGTAGATTTTAATTAGGGATCTTAGAATATTAGATATTAAATAGATTTTTACTATTTTTTTAATAGAATAAATAGATTTTTCTTTTATTAATAATGAATTTTCTTTTATAGAATTTAAATAGATTTTATCATTTTTTAAGATAATGTAGACTTCCGTTTAGATATATAGATTTTTTCTTTTATTAATGAGAGAATTTCTTTTAAATAAATAATATAGGTAATATAGGAAATTTAATAGGGATTTAATAAATTTTGAATTAGTGGGTTTATTAGAATTTTTTAGAGATTTATTAGAGTATTAGGATAATTCTCTTGTTAGGTTTAATTGATATCTTATTAGATATTAATTAGGTTAATCATCAGTTAGTTAGTTAATTAGGATTAGATATTAATTAGATTTTTAATCTGGTTCTTAATTCAGTTTTTTTTTCAGAGTCCATGTTAATTCATTTTCGTATTGGGCCCAAATTCGTAAAGCCCAGCTTGCAGAGTTCAGTCCAGAATACTCCAGAAGGATCCAGAAATTCTCAGCCTATATATTCATCCGTGCCACGTGTGGCCGAGCAGAGGACCCCACGTTACTCACTGCCACGAAGCCACATCACAAGCACATTCCCCCACTCACTGCCACGATACCCACACGTGGGACTCATGCAGTCCCTCTCTCTCCACTCACCTCACCACGTGGCGCCACCTCCTCCCTCACCGGACTACATGCAAAGTCCGGTGACCACCGCACCTGATCCCATCCGACCACCCTAACCGTTCATCGCCGGCGACTGTAACTCCTTCCGGCCACCATCTGCTTCACCGGAAAACTCAAAAATTCCAGAAATCATCACCAACATTCATCTTCCACCTTCAACCGATCATCGTCCAAATTCATCATCCTCCTTCAATCTTCATTTCATTCCCAGAAACCACCGCCAACCTCCATCTCCTCTGATCAACACCACACTCAAAACCTTCAGGAAAAATTCCCAGAAATCTTAGTGAAGGCCTCAAGAACTATCATCACCAATGAAGTATCTTTCATCGTTTTTCCCGAAGAATCTTCTGCAACAACCTTCATGCTCTTCATCTGTAGCGTTTTTTCCAGAAATGTTCATCACCATCGCATGAACCTTCAAAGCGTACAAGAATCATCATCTCCAGAAATTCCTCATTCATCAAGAGCTCCAGCAACCATCTGCATTCATCACGATCTCCAGAAACTACCAACGAACCATCAATCTTCATCAGCAACAATACTCGACTGTTTTCAAGAACAATCGCCAGCAACAAGAACATACAAGATCTTCTTCTTCTGGAAACTCTGAATCTTCAGCAACAAATGCAAGAACTTCATCATCCAAATCCTCCATGAAACATCCAACTTCATCGCTTCATCAACCTTCAAGAGGCGTCCAAAAGGAATCTCACATCATCGCGAACATCCTCACGAACGCAACGAATTCAAGAGCCTCCATGGGTTTCTTCCAACCATTTCCAGCGAAAATGTTTCAAGATCGTCCCTCTTTCCTGATCCATCAACAAGGTTCGTGAACCTTCATCGCTGCTCAAGACCGTCGCACCTTCGATGAATGAGTTGAGGAGGCAGATTGAAGAGAGGGAGTTAGGGTTGGGAGAAGGGACGAGAGAGGGAGGATGGTAGGTGACGGCGGCCATGAACAGTAAAAAAGGATCTTTAGGGTTCTGAGAATGCATTGAGAAAGAAGGGAAAGAGACTTCATGTGGACTGGGCTTTGGGCCCATCAGCTTGTTACCGTCCGTACCCCCCAATTTTCTCTTTCGCCCCCCGTTTTCGCTTACGGATGGATTGGGCCAAGCCCAATGCGTTTGCTGGGCATCACCCTGATTCACGTCCGTACACCCCCTCCCTGGATTTCTGTTTTGTGAGTGAGTTGCTTTGGGCTGGGCCCAGTCTGTTTTTGTTTTTCTTACTATATCTCCCCCTTGTGTCCATACACCCCCTCCCCTCTTTTGTATTTTTTTCCATTCTTTTATTATTTTCTGTATTTGGAGATTGGAAAAATAGGAAAAGATATAAAGAAAAATATATTGAAAAAAGGAAAAAGAATATGAAGAGAAGTATTGAAAAAAATAGAAAAAAAAAGAGAAATATTGAAAATGAAAAGAAAATAGTAAAGAAAATATGGGAAAGATAAAAGAAGAGGAAATAGAAGTATTTTGAAAAAGAAAGATACTTGAAAAAATAGTAAAAAATATTAGTGTAGATTTAATATTCTTTTAAAGTGCATTTTGTCATAGATTTTCTTTTACACCTTTTTAGAGGTAATTTTAGAAGTCCACTTGTTAGGGGACTTTTTCATTTGATTTTTTCCATTATAGATGGATAGAATAGGATAGTATTTTCTAGAAGATTTATTTTTCAGTATTCAATCATTGTAACCATTTTTTAGAATGTTAATAAAACGAGATTTGAGCTGTGGTCCCGAAGTAGCCGAACTACAGCTGCTCTGATTCCTCGTACCAGACGAGGATATGTAGGCATGGGATGCGATATCCTAGCGAGCACACTAACGACTAATCTGTTGCTCTCTCGCTGCTGTGCGATCGAGACTTTCCCGCTGACGACTAATTGTAACCCTTTTTCTCTCTTGCCCGAGTGCATTTGAGACCAAACCATAGTTTTGCCCATAGGTTCCCATACCTTTGAAACCAGTTGATTTTCTCACTGCTGTGTGAGAATACCCTGTTTAGCCGTAGTTAGCCTGAACTACGTAAAGCTCTGATCTTCCATGCAGTATGGAAGTACGTAGGCACAAGACGCGAGGTCTTGGCGAGCCAATTTCCCTGTAGTCCCGAACTACGTTGACTCTGACTTTCTCTCTTGAGAATACGTAGGCATAAAGTGCGACGCTCTATCGAGTCAGTTCCCTTCCGTTTAGATTTAGCAGCCGTAGATAGATTGTTTTGCATCCTTTAGACAACCCAAGCAAGCGTGGATCCCGTCGAGTACGACGGACGTGAGGGGTGCTAATACCTTCCCCTTGTGTAACCGACTCCCGAATCCAGGTTTTGGTTGCGACGACCATACCTTTCCCGTGTTGTGCGAGGTTTACTCTGAGCGTTTCCTTTCCCTCCCGTGGGATAAATAACGCACGGTGGCGACTCTTCTGTTCAGTCGGCGCCGATTTTCGCAGTAGCGACACAGTGCTGGGTGGAAATACCGGATGGTCAGGTTGTGGATGTGTGTTGCAAGCAGAGAATCCCAGTCGTCGGCATTGATTCCGGTCAATTGGTACCAAAGCGCAAAGGCTTCATGCTGAAACTGTTCGGTAATGCAGCGGTGAGCATTGTCGCCGTGAGGGAAATATAGGATGTCGGCAATCTGATTTTGATTCAGTTGGTAGTTCGTGCCGAACATACGGAAGCAGGCGGCGCCGGAATGTTGGATGAGGTCGCCGCTGGAAGTGAAGTAACTGAACGAACTGAGGAACTCAAGGGTGAGTTGTTCGTAAGTCGACTGTGGATTTGTGCACAGATGGCAAATGCCGGCTCTCTGGAGCATCCAAGTGACGCCGTCAAGGAGGCCGAGCTCCGTGAGTGATGGTATGTGCGGATAGTGGGTCGGCTGTAGCGACCGTTGATGAAAGGCGATGTAGTTTGCTCTCTGTTTCTCGCCGGAGTCGCCGTTGCTGAACATGATATTGCTAAGGTCTGGGGTTTCGTTGTTTCTTGCCATGGTTGGAGGATGCTGATGAAATGGGGATTAAGTTGTTTCTGTGGAATGAAAAATGTCACAGAAGTGGATTAGAAAGATGAAATGGGAGTTGGTATTATATGTAGCAAGGAGGGAAAACGAAAGTTGGAAGTGGGGTTTGAGTGTGTGATGATTGGAAGTTGAATAGATGGGAGTGGGGGAGAAAACGTAACCTCTGTTATAGTAGATAACAGGTTTTGGACTCGTGACGGTCGTCACGGATCTGTGACGGTCGTCACCCGTGTGACGGGCGTCAGGCTTCTGTGACGGTCGTCACACCAGCAAATTCTGCAGAACGCAGAATTTTGCTACAGGGGTGCTTTTGTCATGGTTTTAAGGCTTATAATTGATATGGCAATGTATTAAATCAGCCAAGAAGCATATGATAACATAAAAACAGAATAAAGGAATAAATAATAAAATTGAAATAACATGTAATTAAAATGATTGTTGGTAATGTAATACATAAGTGAAATGAAATAATACGAAAATCAAAATAATTGAAAACGGACGGAAAATAGAAAAAAAAAGAAACTAAACTAAAGCTAAAATTTCAGTCCTTTTGTGCCTTCAATTCGTCAAACTTTCGAGCGTAGTAATCGAGCTGGTTGCAAACTAAGTCCATGAAAACTGCGAGTTCGCTGTGTATGCTTGTGATTTCTTCTCTTACGGTGGCCAGAGCTGCGTCGACATTGTCTAATTGATTCAGAACAGTATCCATTTTGTCTGTGGTTTCCCCAGGAATGGGCTCAGGATAGGTGTTGTAATGTGGAGGGGTCTCAGGGTCTACCTCAGCTTCTGATACAGCATCCTCATAGTACATATAATCATGTGCTTCAGAGATGTGATCACTGTCGTACATGTAATTTTGTGGTGTTGATTGAGGAGAAGGAGGTCCCATAGGCTCATCCAATTCATAAACCCAATTGTCATTGTTATGGATACTTGTCATCTGATGATTTGGCAATGTGAATAGCTGGACAGGTTTGTCATTGATGAGGTACTCGTAAGGTCCAGGTCCCATGGTTCTTAACATGCGCCTGTTAAAGCAAAACTGGATATTCATGGGTCGGATGGTGCCAAAACTAGTGCTTGCATTTAGGTGGAATCTAAGGCCAAGCTCGTGGGAAATCATTGTCACGAGGCCTCCTATTAGAATAGGTGATTGTGGTTCCTGAGTGAGGCGTAGGAAGGATCTCATCATAAAAGGTACGGCATTCACTGTACGGCCCTGAGAAGCACAGAACATGATAAATAACTCTTCTTTAGATACTGTAGTAATGTTTTCTTCTTTTCCGAAAAGGGTGTGAGCTAGGATCTTATGAAAGTATCTGAAAGCGGGGTTATGAATCTCATCGTTATACATGCCATTTGGGTCAGGGTAATAGTCGCCTGTGATTCTACCCCAGAACTGGTTGAGTTCAAAGTCAAGATCGTCATCTTCGGCACTGATGAACACATGTGGTCCGCTAGGAAATCCTAGGAGGTTAGCTAATGACATACGGCTATGGGTTTGGTCCACTCCAAACATCCTAAAGGTGATCAGCTCTGTGTTTGATCCAAAACCATAGTTGGGTAAGTACCTGAAGGAACTGAGGAATTCGTAGGTGAGGTCCTTATAGGTAGCAAAACGGGTTTTCAAGGAGGTGTTCTCCCAGCCTAATTGATTAAACACGAATTGAATGCTATCAGTAATTCCTAGTTTCTCCATGGTAGACTTATCATAATACAGTGTTAAGGCTATGTCTCTCTCAGTTAATGCTTCAAATCTTGCCTTTTGAGCTAATCCTCGAAAATGAACCTTTGTAAAGTCGTACGCGGCCATACTCGTAGGTTAGTCGGAGAAAAACAGGAGGAAGGTTTGAAGGCTTTTAAAATCCTGAAAAGTTTAAAACAGAAATTTTAAGTCAGAATTTTTAGAAACAAAAGGTGGTAGAAATAAAAACAAAGTTTAAATAAAAGAGAAAAATAAAATAAAATAAAGTAAAAATAGTAGCAATTTAAGTTTAGAATTTTGTTAAAATTTCAAAGTAAGATTTCAAATGAAAATGAGAATGAAATACAGTAAAGAGGGAAATACGGGAAAATTGGGTTGCCTCCCATTAAGCGTTGTTTTTAACGTCTAAAGCCTGACGATAGCTTGGTGACAAGCTATTCGGGTGTTTGAGCAGGAAGCTCAAGCAATGTTATACTGCTGACTTGAGGGCTGTTTTCGTTCTTATTATAATGTTTTAGACGTTGCCCGTTTACTATAAACGGTGCATTCGTCTTATCGGTAATTTCAACAGCTCCACTTTGAAGTACTTTAGTCACTTCAAAAGGTCCAGACCACCTAGATTTTAGTTTACCTGGAAAGAGTTTTAATCTTGAATTAAATAGAAGTACGATGTCTCCCACACTGAATTGTTTCCGGACTGAACGTTTATCATGCCATTTTTTAGTTCGTTCTTTGTAGATATGGGCATTTTCGTAAGCATCCAATCAAAGTTCTTCTAATTCGTGTAAGTTCAAGATTTGTTTCTCTCCTGCCTCAGTGTAGTTGAAATTAAGTGTCTTAATGGCCCAGAAGGCTTTATGCTCTAATTCTACAGGGAGATGACAGGATTGATCGTAAACTAATTTGTAGGGTGTAGTACCTATTGGTGTCTTAAAAGCGGTCCTATAAGCCCATAAAGCTTCATTTAGCTTTGATGACCAATCTTTCCTTGAGGTAGCGACAGTCTTTTCCAATATTTGTTTTATTTCCCTGTTCGAGACCTCTACTTGTCTGCTAGTTTGCGGATGATAAGGTGTAGCTACTCGGTGTCGAACTCCATATTTAGAAAGAAGTTTGTCAAAGATTCGCGATATGAAGTGTGATCCGCCGTCACTAATGACGAAGTCTGGGTACACCGAATTTAGGAAAGATTGTGTGTTTGAAGAGTTTGATTACTACTCGTGCGTCATTTGTTGGAGCAGCAATGACTTCTATCCATTTAGACACATAGTCTACAGCGACGAGTATGTAGTTATTACCAAAAGAAGACGGGAAGGGTCCCATGAAATCTATTCCCCATACGTCAAAGATTTCTACCTTTAAGATTCCTTTATGAGGCATTTCATCGTGTCGTTAGATGTTGCCAGTTCGTTGGCATCGATCACATTTTAGCACAGCGATGTGAACGTCTTTCCAGAGGTTAGGCCAGAATAAGCCGGCTTGGAGAATCTTAGCGCACGTCTTGGATGTACTGGCATGACCACCATATGGTGCTGAATGGCATTGGGAAATGATATTTTCTATTTCTTCCTCTGGGACACAGCGGCAGTATATGTTGTCGGCCCCTCTCTTGAAGAGTAGAGGTTCGTCCCAATAATAGTGTTTCAGATCGTGGAAGAATTTCTTCTTTTGCTGATAAGTGAGATCTGGTGGAAGTACACCTGCAGCTAGGTAATTAATGATGTCGACATACCAAGGTAATGTGACTTGAGCATAGAAGGCTTCTACGGCTTTTTCGAGTTCTGGATCTTCCGAGATTAAGTTAGGCATGTCACTTTCTAATTTGGCTATCATATGTTCGTACGGAAAATCGTCATTTATCGGTACTGGTTCATGTTTGATGCCTTCTATTCGGGATAAGTGATCTGCAACAACGTTCTCGGTTCCTTTCTTATCTTTGATTTCTAAGTCAAACTCTTGTAATAATAGGATTCATCTCAATAATCTTGGTTTGACATCCTTTTTTCTTATTAGGTACCTAATGGCAGTGTGGTCTGTGTATATGATAATTTTTGCTCCTACTAAGTAAGAACGGAATTTGTCAAGCGCAAATATAACTGCTAGAAGTTCCTTTTCTGTTGTAGCGTAGTTCATTTGGGCAGGGTCTAAGGTTCTACTGGCATAGTAGATGGCATGGAGCTTTTTGTCCTTCCTTTGTCCTAGAACTGCGCCTACAGCATAATCACTCGCATCGCACATGATTTTGAACGGTAGTCGCCAATCAGGTGGTTACATAATCAGTGCGGTGATATAGGTTGATTTTAATGTTTCGAATGCTTTTAGACAGTCGTCGTCAAAGACGAACTCAACATCTTTCATCAACAGGCCAATCAAAGGTTTTGTGATTTTTGAAAAATCTTTTATAAATTTGCGGTAGAAACCGGCATGTCCTAGAAAACTCTGTATTTCTCGTACGAATTTTGGAGGTTGGAGGTCTTTTATAATTTCTATTTTAGCTTTGTCGACCTCGATTCCTTTATTTGATATGACATGTCCTAGAACTATTCCTTGTCGGACCATAAAATGGCATTTTTCCCAATTTAGGACGAGGTTCACTTTTACACAACGTTCTAATACCATTTCTAAGTTTTGTAGGCATCCTTCGAAACTTTGTCCACATACTGAGAAATCGTCCATAAATACTTCCATGATGTCGTCTATGAAATCTGCGAAGATTGCCATCATGCATCTTTGGAAGGTTGCTGGAGCATTACAAAGTCCGAACGGCATTCGGCGGTAAGCAAAAGTACCATAAGGACATGTGAATGTAGTCTTTTCTTGGTCATCAGGATGAATGGGAATTTGGAAAAATCCTGAATAGCCATCTAGATAGCAGAAATATGAATGTTTGGCTAATCTTTCTAACATTTGGTCTATGAAGGGTAAGGGGAAGTGATCTTTTCGTGTGGCTTTGTTAAGCTTTCTATAATCAATGCACATTCTGCTTCCAGTCACGACTCTTTTTGTTATTGATTCGCCTTTTTCGTTCTTAACTACTGTGACTCCTCCTTTCTTAGGTACGACATGAACTGGGCTAACCCATTCACTATCGGAGATTGGATAGATGATTCCTGCATCTAGCAATTTCTTTACTTCATCTCTGACTACAGTGCTTAGGATGGGGTTCAGTCTCCTATGATGCTCTCTAGAGGTTTTACAGTCTTCCTCTATTGTAATTCGATGCATACAGATCTAAGGGCTTATACCTTTTAGATTGCTTATGTTATAGCCTAATGCGGTGGGGTACTTCTTTAGGACTTCTAATAGCCTTACGATTTTTAGTTGTCCTAAGTCGGCGTTGACTATCACTGGTCTTTTTAGTTCATCGTCTAGGAATTCATATCTAAGGTTTTTGGGTAGTGTTTTAAGTTCTAAAGATGGGTTATTCGGACCTGGCATATGGTTTGGGGTTAGTGCTAAGCTTTCGCTTAGGTTGTCGTCTTTATATGGTTTACGCCAATCATCGTCTTCAGAAATATCGGGTATTTGAATCTTTATTATTTCTGAATACGTGGTCTTTTCATTTTCAAGTTCTCTTATGCATTCGTCAATTACATCTACTAAATAGCAGGTATCGTCTATGGCTGGTGCTTGTAAGAACTTGGTGAGAATGAACTCTATCTTTTCTTCTCCTACTTCGAATGTTAGCCTTCCTTTCTTCACGTCTATAATAGCTCCGGCTGTAGCTAGGAACGGTCTTCCTAGGATAATTGGGGTAACAGAGTCCTCTTTGATGTCTATGATTATGAAGTCGGTTGGGATGTAGAATTGTCCTATGCGTACTGGAACGTTTTCCAGTATTCCGACGGGATATTTTACTGATCGGTCAGCCTATTGTACGGACATTTTGGTTGGTCTTAGGTCTCCCATATTCAGCTTTTTGCATATAGATAGAGGCATAACACTGATACTGGCTCCTAAATCGCATAGAGCTTTGTCTATTACGAACTTTCCTATGACGCAGGGTATGGAGAAACTACCTGGGTCCTTTAATTTAGGAGGCATGCGGTTTTGAATAATAGCACTACACTCTGCAGTAAGTGTAACTGTTTCGTTATCCTCGATCTTTCTCTTATTTGACAGGATTTCTTTGAGAAATTTAGCATATGACGGCATTTGAGTTATCGCTTCTGTAAAAGGAATAGTGATATTCAACTGTTTAAGGAGCTCTACAAATTTCTTAAATTGTCCTGAAGTTTTGGAGTTTATTAGTCTTTGAGGATAAGGGATAGGTGGTTTATATGGCGCTGGAGGTGCTTGCGTTTTCTCACTTGCGGTATCCTCCTTCTCGTTGTCTTCCTTCTTCTCTAACTCGGATTCCTTTTCTGCTTGTTCAGTTGGTTTTTGTTGCATGGCTGAGTTTTTGGTTCTCGGATCGATCGGTTCGTCCAATTCTTTTCCGCTTCTTAATATGACAGCATTTGCTTGACCTTTTGGATTTTGTTCGGTTTGTCCAGGAAATGTGCCAGCGGGTGCGGCAGCAGAGGCTTGTTGTTGAGCCACTTGTGATATCTGTGTTTCTAGCATTTTGTTGTGGGTGGCTAAAGCGTATACTTTTCCGGTCAGCTGTTTAATTTGCTCGCTAGTGTGTATGTTTTGATTCAGGAATTCTTTGTTTGTTTGAGCTTGAGTAGCTATGAATTTTTCCATCATCAACTCGAGGTTTGATTTCCTAGGTGCATTCTGAGCAGCAGCTGGTTTCTGATATCCTGGCGGAGCAGCAGGCATCTGCAATGCGTTATCGCTTTTGTAAGAAAAGTTTGGATGGTTTCGCCAACCTGGGTTGTAGGTATTTGCGTAAGGATTTCCTTGAGCATAATTTACTTGGTCTGGTGGGATTCCGGCCAGCAATGGGCATTCGGGCGCATTATGAGTGGCGATTCTGCATAACTCGCAGTTTGGAGTTACGGCAGCGACGGTTGCAGTGGGGTTAACGGTCAGACTGTCAATTTTCTGTGCTAGAGCATCTACTTTAGCGTTGAACTTTTCAAGGCTGCTGATCTCGTACATCCCACCTTTCGCTGCGGGTTTCTCTGCTGGAATGCGTTCACCTCTCCATTGGCAGTGGTTCTGAGACATGTTTTTGATTAGTTGATAGGCTTCGTCGTATGGCTTATCCATAAGTGCACCGCCCGCGGCGGCGTCTACCGTTAATCTGGTGTTGTATAAAAGCCCATTATAGAAAGTATGAATCGTCACCCAGTCTTCTAGACCGTGGTGAGGACATATTCTCATCATATCTTTGAATCATTCCCATGCTTCGTAAAGAGATTCTGTATCTTTTTGTCGAAATCCGTTGATTTGAGCTCTAAGCATAGCAATTTTGCTTGGCGGAAAATATCTTGCTAAGAAGACGTTCTTCAACTGTTCCCACGTCGTAACGGAGTTGGATGGTAAGGATTGTAACCATGTCCACGCTATGTCTCTAAGAGAGAAATGGAAAAAACGAAGTCTTATTGCGTCTGGAGTTACTCCATTTGCTTTCACTGTGTCTGCGTATTGTACAAACTTCGTTAAATGTTCGTTTGGATCCTCAGTTGCATTTCCTGAGAATTGGTTTTGTTGTACAACTGACAGCAATGAGGGTTTCAGCTCAAAATCGTTTCGAGTAATAGCTGGGGCAGCTATGCTACTTCTAAGCTCCATCTGAGAGGGTGTAGCGTATGCCTTCAGCGGTTTGTTTTGAGGTCCTTCAGCCATCTTTGGTTCTTCTTCAGATTTGAGAATGTGAGTGAGAGGATCGGGAATGTTATGTTTTTGTTGGTACTCAATGACGCGACTTCTTAAATGTAAGAAGCGCTCTAGTTCTGCGACTGAAGGTTTTAAGATATCGCCTTGTGGGCGATTACTTGGCATACAATCGACAGAACTAGTAAAGGGAAAATAAAAATAGTTAACCTAGTCTATACAACATAACAGAAGGTTACACTATTGACTAAACGGGTCCCAGGCAACGGTGCCAAAAACTTGATCGCGACTTTCTATGTCTAATACAACTTAACTGTAAGTGCACAGTCTATCGCGTAGTAATAAAAGATATCAATCCCACAAGGACTCGTAATCAAACTAGTGTTCTCGGGAGTTACTATGTTTAGCTAGGTAGATAATGTTTAAGGGAATAATTTCTATCACTAAAGGGAACTAAAAATGTTACTTGAATTATAATTACGCGAATCGATATGCAATAATTATGTTCTTTGGGGATTTGACAAGTTACCGGTATATAAAATATTTTTCAGGATTTATTCAAGAAGAAAATAGTGATCTAAAGACTTTCGTCTCACGATGGTTGTTGACGCTAGTCGCAACTTTAAGGCGGAACATATGTTGTTGCTATCCCGTTCGGGGTTAAAATCGCTTTTTGGAAATCTCTAAGTTCTAATCTATTTTAAAGTGCTTTCGCTGTTATTAAAACAAATGCCTAGTGTTTACTATCTGGTCTTAGCCGCAGCTGTCGCTTGTTGGTTCGTACCTTAATTAATTTCCCACTGTCGTGGCAAAACTACGTTTAAATAAGTTCTCGCTGTCGCGAAGAACGATTATTCAGGAAATAAGTTTAAACACTCAGGCCATAAACAACTTTTGAAAAAGAAAGTTTTCAACCGGTTATTATCAAATCCCGTCTGAATTATTATTACATATGATTACTCTGGTTTAGCTAGACATGGATTTGGAATAAGTAAAACATAAATAAAAGCAGAAATTTAGAACATTCATATTACTGGAAATTAAAGTTACAATTAACGAAATAATAAAAACCTGTAACGTATCCAATTGGCTTTTGGCCAAATCCCAACGATGTCGGCAAGATTGTGTCTTCAAACCAATAGAGCGCACAAATGAATATTGTAGAAATGGAATACAGGAAAAAGGAAAGGAAACAAAAACAACAAGAATGAAACTAAATTTGCTCTTGGAAAATAATTTGGGCAGCACTTCGTTATCTGAATGCGGCTCTCCTTCTCAGCTCCCCTCCTTCCCGTTTTATAGAGGTAAAATGCTAACGGTTGTAATTTGAAGAAGGTGGACTTGGAGTCAGAAAAATTAGGGAGTAGTGGTCCATTATTTGGGACTTGGAACTGGTTTTTGCACGTTTAATTGAAGCTTTGCATTTTTGCCTACATGACGGTCGTCATGGTGTGTGACGGTCGTCACCCATGTGACGGTCGTCATGGAGGTGTGACGGTCGTCACAGCAGCAAAATGCGCATTTGCTGTTTTTCATGTTGTTTTCATCTGGTTTTCGTCCATATTTCATCTGTAATTGCTTCTTTTCTTCATATTGCTTTGTTTAGACGTGATCTTCAAATACCTGCAAAATATCAGACAAATAACATGGAAAGAACCCGAAATCGGATTGAAACCAGTCAAACATTAGTTGAATTATGCGTCAATATATATATATATATATATATATATATATATATATATATATATATATATATATATATATATATATATATATATATATATATATATATATATATATATATATATATATATATATATATATATATATATATATATATATATATATATATATATATATATATATATATATATATATATATATATATATATATATATATATATATATATATATATATATATATATATATATACGATTTCGCGTTATCAGATAACAAAAAATCAATTAAGAAAAAGTGGAGAAATTTGGAAATTCGTTTTTGAAGGTAGAGCCACTTTCAGTCCAAATTATCAGTGCAAAAAGCTTCAGTGAGGATCATTGATGGATTCTGGACGATTTGCTTGAAGCTTCATCCACAATTCAAGCCTCTGTCGAAGCTTATTAACAGGTTCCTATCTTTCATCCATACGCTCTGTTCTTGATGAATTGCTATGCTATTTTCACATGATTGTGATCCTTAGAGTGTGTAGAACGTTTTAGGATTAGAATGGTTAAGTTTCGTGACAATTCTTGACATGACATCTTAGGTTGTATTCGAATTTATCCCTAAATATTGGATGAAAATGGAAAAGAAACATAGATTGTTGATGTAGGAAGTGAGAGGAAGAGATTAGTGTCTTCAATTTTGGTTTTTGTGAAAGTTGAGAATTCTTGAGAGATTCTTAGATGATCACGATTTTGAGTTTTAATGGAGGAAAGTAGAAATAAACCACACATTTGGATTATACACGAAAAATCACATAGGTTTGGTTCAAGAAAATCCCGTTTTGGTCAAGGAATGAGGAAGTTAGGATTTTGGACATTTGGAGAAGATGACCAGCGCAAGGCCGACAATCGTCTGCGCGTGGCAGCTCCACCGCGGGGTTTCTTCCCTCCATTTCCATTTTAAAATCCCAGTTTTCTTGCCATCCACACGATCTCGTTGATACCTTGACTCCGTCCCTCCATCGCACGGCTGTGAAGCATTTCAGCGAATAGCCTTGGCCTTGCAAAACGCTGAGTTTCACTTAAGGTGAACTCAGCTGGGCTTAGCACGCATCACTATCCGCACCCGATCTCGCAGGCCCACATGAATAACACACAGGAAAAGTTGCTCCCTACACCACCCTCCTTTCTTAATTAATTTCATTTTCTTTTATTTTCTATTTGATAGCCGTTTCATTTTAATTCAGAAAAAATATTAAATGATGTCAATAAATATTGAGAAAAATATTGGAGATACTTGAATACGTGTAGAATTTTGTCATGATTTTTATTTTGATTTTCCATTTTTTTTTCAATTAATTGCATATTTCCTCTTTTAATATGTTTTAAATGGTTGCAAAATGACATGCCTATCTTTGTGATTTTCTTTCTCTTTCAATAATCCATAGAAATGTCTGATTTTTTGTATGATGAATGTTGATACATTGTAGGATATTGTAGCATTTTTATTGCATTTTTTAGATGATTTTAGGTATAGGTTTGAGATAGATTTCTAGGACCTTTCCCTTGTGGATTCTTTTAAGCATACCTTGAAGTGTAAGATTTGTTTAGAACCTTTAGATTTAGGTCTTGACCCTGAATTTTCTACCATGATTCCTTAACACACTTAGGAAGCCTTAGGATTTTTCCTAGCCTTTTAGGACTGGTTTTAGTATTTTTCCTAGAATTTGCAAGTTGATTGTGTTTAGGTGGATCCTAACTTAGCTTACCTCATAGTTTAGCCTCTAAAGTGACCTTTAGCTAACCTTAGGCTTCAAAATCCTTCTTGATAGAATAGAGCTTAGGTTGATACCTATTTAGAACATTGATTAAGCCTTGATAAAGCTTCCAAATCCATTTGGCTAGGCGATCTCTAGAACTAATCATTAGGGTTTCCAGTTAAAACATTTTAGAGGATGATTCCCCTTCTAGCTTTGCTTTGCATTTCTCATAATCATCCATGATTGGTTGAGTGTCATGATGGATACCTTTGGTATACATCATACTTCCCATGATTCAATTCTTCCATGAATGGTTGAGTGTCATGATGGATACCTTAGGTATACATCATGCTTCCCATCATTTCTTAATCCAATGAATTTGGTTGAGTGCTTTGGTCAATTCCATAGGTTTTCACCATGCCTCCCATCATCTAAATCCTTTATCTGTCCTATTGACATAGTATCCCTCTTGGGAGAGCCTGACCTTCCTTAGGAAGTGCTCTGTGCATTCCTCAAGAGGTGGAGCCTGTGATGGACTCCTGTACTAATGTACATTACCTGAACACCTTAGATTGATACTTAGGTTCCTCACCCATCATTCTTTTTCCTATTGACATAGGATCCCTCTTGGGAGAGCCTGGCCTTCCTTAGGAAGTGCTCTGTGCATTCCTCAAGAGGTTGTGCCTCTGATGGACTCTTGTGCTGATGCACATTAATCAAGTGTTTTAGATTGATATCTAGGTTCATTCCCTAAATCATTCTTTGTCCTATTGATATGGGATCCCTCTTGGGAAAGCCTGGCCTTCCTTAGGAAGTGCTCTGTGTATTCCTCAAGAGGTCGAGCCTCTGATGGACTCTTGTGCTGATGCACATTCAGCTAACACCTTAGATTGACATCTAGGATCTACCTCAGTTCCTTTATCTGTCCTATTGATATTGGATCCCTCTTGGGAGAGCCTGGCCTTCCTTAGGAAGTGCTTTGTGCATTCCTCAAGAGGTTGAGCCGCTGATGGACTCGTGTGTTGACACACATCAACTAGATGTAGCCTTGGGATGACTTCCTTGTTGCTCTTCCAGTTCACCTCTTCTTTCCTGATGGATTATGGTGTGGTTGTTTGTTTTCCTGTTGCTTGATGCATTAGGATAGTCTCATGTGTAGAGTATGTTAAGCTTAGAAGCATAATTGCACTGAAAGGTTGAGCTGAGCTCCCTTTGCTTGTTTGCATTGAAAGGGTGAGGTGACCCTCCCTTTGCTTGATTTCTGTTGTTTGTTTCCTTTGCTTGTTTGCATTAGAAGTTGAGGCTTCATCCTTCTACTTGTGCTGATGCATAACATATTTACATGTCTTTATCTCAGTAGCTTGATAGCTTTGTATGTATCTAGTGCAGTATGAATTACAAACATCCATAAAAAACACTTCTTTCGTAAAAGACAAAAAACAAACATTCAAACTTCTTTTTGCCTCGTGGGCCCATAATCCGAGGAAAACGTTTTCAGAAAAAGAGTGTTGTTAACTCTCAGTTCTACCGCAAACGGTAACGCACGAGTCTCCGACAAGCGAGTTGCATACACCAAACTGTTGGAACTATTGTTTAACTTTACTCGAGTAAAAAACAAATGGATCGAAACCTGTGCGTAGTTGCCCGAACTACGTTCACTCTGATTTCTCTGATGAGAATACGTAGGCACAAGATGCGATATCTTGGCGAGCAACCTTCCCCCTTTACCCGTAGTTAGCCGAACTACGTTGACTCTAATTTCTCGTTCTCTGACGAGAATATGTAGGCACGAAGCGCGACGCTTTGCCGAGTCAATTTTCTTTTCTTTTTGAACAGCCTTGATAGGTAGATAGTTAAACCAACCCGTCAGATAAACACAACAAGCATGGATCCCATTGAGTAAAACGGACGTGAGGGGTGCTAATACCTTCCCCTTGCGTAACGGACTCCCGAACCCAGACTTGGTTGCGATGACCTTGTCTTATACCTTTTCGTCATGTTTTTCCGATCGTTTCCTTTCCCTTCCTGTGGGATAAATAACGAAAGGTGGCGACTCTTCTGTTTTTCCGACACCTTATTTTCGCAGTAGCGACACCACGATATTTGTATCTAGCCCTGGCATATCTTGGCAGGACCAAGAAAATACATCCACGTATTCTTTAAGAAGTTCCACCATCCTCTCTTTAACAGTTGGGACAAGCAATGCTCCAATCTTGATTTCCTTCTAATCCTCTCCAGAACCCAGGTTAATCACTTCCACTGACTCTTTATAAGGCAAAATGGTCTTCTCCTCATGCTCAAGCAATTGATAGATCTCATGGGAATCTCTTCTACACTTTCCTCTTCAGCTTCAAACACAGGGAATTCAAAGTTGGGAGAGGGCATATGGTCATGGTTTTCAATGGGTTTTTCATGGATTAATCAGCACATATGATTTATGCTTGATTTTAGTAACAAATAAAATGTTGAAGTTGTGTGCAGATATATGAAAGTGATTATTATTATTTTTGTTTTTTAGGTTACCATTTTCCGAAGAAGGCAAAAAGTAAAAATAATAAACATGGGAAACAAAATAACATTTTTATTAATGGTTGTAAAACTTGAAACAAAGCTCGACACAGATACTCTTTCGCCTTGGGCAAAGCAAAAGGAATTATTTAAACAAAGCCTAACACAACTACTATTTTGCCTTGGGCGGTGCAAAAGGATTTTCAAAACAACAAAAAACATTACTATTAATTATGAACAACGAACAGAACATCAACAACAATTTAGTTCTGGAAAACCACTTTAGGTGCTACGAAGTTTGGTGAATCCTCTTTAGGATCATCTTCAATAGCATCAACTTCGGGAAAAGTAGGATGGATGAAACCGCCATTGCAGAATACTTCTTGTATTGGACGAATGATAGTGTCTTGCTCATCAACCTTTATAGATATGGGAGAAAAACTGAGACCTTCACGGAACTTGTTCTCGTGCAAACTCAAAACTTGTCCCCAACCATTAGAAGAACCACTCTCAACTACTCGTTGCGCATCTTTCAAGGAAGAGTTGGATGTCCCACTCCTCTTGACATTATTTTCAACAATGGAAAAAGCTTGGAACTAAGTTCCAACAGCTTCATCAGCATAAGTGTAGGAAAATGATGAATGATGACTCACCACTAAAGCTTGCTCCCCATACACTGTTACCAACTTTTCCCTCTTAAAAAACTTCAGCTTTTGATGGAGGGTAGAAGTAACTGCCCCAGCCTCGTGGATCCATGGACGACCCAACAGAAAACTATATGTAGCATGAATGTCCATCACTTGGAATGTGATTTGAAAAGTATGTGGACCAATTGTCATAGAGAGATCCACCTCACCAATAACAACCTTCCTGGAACCATCTAAAGCTTTAAAAATAATTCAGTTATGCCTCATAGGGACACCTTGATAAGACAACCTAGATAGCCTAGATTTGGGCATGGCAATCAATGACGAACCAGTGTCCACCAATACACTGAACAAAGAATCATTTAGATAATTAATCGAAATATGTAATTCCAGATTATGGTTCCTGCCTTCCTCAAGAAGCTTTTCATCATTAAAAACCAAATTTTTACATGCAGTTATGTTTCCCACAATTCCATCAAACTGGTTGATAGTCACATTGTAATCAACATAGGCCTGCTCTAGGACCTCCTGCAAGGGCTTTCTATGTGCCTTAGATCTCATCAACAAAGATAGAATGAATATCTTGGATGGAGTTTACAAGAGTTAATCAACAAACTTGTACTCGCACTTTTTTATTAACTTTAAAACTTCATCAGAGTTTGAGTTAATATTAGTCCCACTAGAATTTCCTACAACAACATTTGATTCAGTATCTACGACTGGTTTCTCAACTTCCACTTGTGTAGCAACTGGAACTTCAACCCTTTTTGGACGCACAGTTGCAAACACGCGTCCACTCCTCGTAATCCTGCTCACATTAGCAATATTAACAACAGAAGGCATAGTAGGCAAAGGAACTTCCTTCCCATTTTCAAGCATAGTGGCATTGTACTTGTAAGGCACAACCTTGTTGGAACTGTAAGGGACTGAATCTGGTACATATATGACAAAAGGGGTAATAGAAGAGTTTTGACTGTCATAAATAATCTCCATGGGCTCAGGTGTGTTGAACTGAGGAACCACAACATTAACCACATCATCTGGATCCCTGTCATAAGTGATTGTGATGCCTCCTTGATCTATCAACCTTTGAATATCTTAGCATACAATAAGACATGTGCGTGGACTTCCGGAGCAAATTTCACAGGCAGCGTAATCATGTTCATGCTTAAAATAGACAAGTTTGCTCAAACTTTTATGCATTCTAACCAAGGATTTCCTGATTAATTCAACATGAAAGACTCGAAATTTCCTAAGACAACCTTGCACCATGTTCACTTGATTAGGATCCCTATTCCTGAAAGCTCTAATAAGACCCATATTCATCTTGTATTGAAGATCTTCTACCACAACATGACATCCACGAGGGTTTCTAGAAAAAATCCTATAAGAAGCATAGTCATGTGGTGATAAATAGCCATGTCTTCTCAAGTTGGCATGCATCTTTGTCAGACCCCCTCCATCAAGCGTATATCAAAAATCCGAAAGTCACCAGGGCAACCATATACCATATTCACATAAGTTGTGCCATGCTGGGGAAAAGGATTGGCTTGAACATTTTGGTTAATATCCTTAAAAGATAAAATTCCGCACTTAATCAATCTTTGGACATCAGACTTCAAACCGTAGAAATTTTCTATGCTATGACTAGGTGCTCCTTGGTGGTATGTACAAAATTGACCAGCCTATACCATTAAGGGATATCCTTTGGGATAGTAGGAGAAAACATAGTTTGTTTGTGATTCTTTTCTAACAAAGTTGGAAACAATTTTGCATAAGACATGGGAATTGGATCAAATTGTGGCTTTCTTTGGACGCGATTCTGTTTGCTATATTATGGATGAGGCTGTTGTTGAGGTTGTTGTTATTGAGCGAGTTGTTGAATATGTTTCTGAGTATGTTATTGAGAGAATTGATGTTGGCAAGTTGGAGCTGCCACTGCTGAGTTGATAACAGAGGAGACAGCTGCAACATGTTATTGCTGATATCTTTTTCTTGGTCTTCCTTGTAAAACGAAACTGACATCTTGTTCTTTCTTCTTGGAAAAACTACTTCCAAACTTCTTAACACCACTAGAGGAACCTCCTTCTCTAGCCAAACGTACCTTACAGACACCTTCTTCAAGTCGTCTCCTCATATTCACGATTTCAGTCAACTCATTTGGTGCACTTGCAATCATTCTTTCATAGTAAAAGGAGCTCAGGGTTTTTAGAAATATCTTCACCATCTCCTTTTCTTCTAGAGGAGGACAGATTTGGGCGGCAACCTCACACCATCCTTTGTGCGTATTCTTTGAAGGTATCTTTATCTTTTTGGGACATAACTCGGAGATGACCTCTGTCCGGAGCCATGTCAACATTATACTTGTACTTTCTGATGAATACTTCTCCTATGTCATTGAATGTGCAGATTTGCATGCTATCTAAACTCATGTACCATTTAAGGGCAGCACCGGTCAAATTGTCTTGGAAGTTATTAATCAACAATTGATGATTATCAGTCTGGGTTGACATCTTCCTTGTGTACATAGTCAAATAGCTTCGTGGACAAGAATCCCGTCTATACTTTTCAAAATCAGGCACCTTAAACTTGTGCAGGGTCTTCACATTCGCCACGAGGCACAAATCGTGAGCATTCTTTCCAAACAAATCCTTTCCCCTAAGGGCCTTGATTTTCCTTTGAATTTCTAGAAAATGGTCTTGAAATTCATCCATCCTTTCATACATCCCAATACTCTCACTCAGAGTAGTGTGGAAAACAAATTCTTCAATGTGAGGAGTAGTGTAGCCCACAGGAGGTGGCACAGATGCAACAACAAGAATAACAGGAACTTCAATAGTTGGAACCCTTCTGGCACAAAATTTTGAGGCATCCCCGAAGGAAAAATAGGAAGCATTTGGTGTTGAGGAGCACTAACTGGCGCCACAGAGACGGGCGCATAAAAAATCTTAGAGATCACAGTCCTTTGATGATGAGGAGGTGGCTGATTCTGAACTGCCACTAGAACTTCCGTCATGGTAGAGAGTTTTTCCAAATTGTCTTTCAAGGTAGTCATTTCCTCTCGGAGCTTACGATTCTCTTATGCTAGTTGATCCATCCTTCTTCGACGACTAGCTCAAGTGTTGTACTAGTGAAAAAAACTTGACTAACAGAGACCAAAGACACACGGACAAGTGGAATGAAAACTTATGTTGAGTGATGCATGATATGGAATGCAAATGAGTTATTAGTTTTAAAAGGAACTTAAACGTCATGAAAAATTGCAAACATCAAAGAGATATCTGGAAGAAAACCTCATTTCATTAATAATGAAAGGATTACAATTTGAAGTACAATTTCAAAAATCCTAAAAATACAAGAGGAAAAAAGCTAGATCTTATGGGTTTTATGTAATCCCCTCTAAATAAGGTCCAATTCCTTGTTGATGCTTCATCTTCTGACTCTTCAACTAAGCATTTTCAATTTCAAGTTTGTCGATAATCTTCTTCCAAGTATCTGAAGTAGGAAGAACATTAGAATAATCATGAACACTAGGAACTGGCTAGACGCTAGAGGAAAATAAATTCTCTTGCTCCTCTTGTCTCTCTACAGCACGTCGCTCACGTATCTAGATCAAATCATCATTCTCCTTCAACTGTTTCTCCAATCTCATCCTCTCAACATTTGAACCATGATACTTGCTTTCCCAAGTGTCTCTTTCTAGCTCCATCCTTGCCAAAATTTCCTAAAACTCTTCCATATTCTCAACGGGAATGGTGGATGATGATATGACAAATGATGGTGAAGGCCTCTCAAAGGGGTATGAAAGTTTTAGTTCACAAGCTCTGCAACACACCCACTGAGTATAGGGCTTAAACGCAATGTGATTCATCCTTTCCAAGTGATATTTACCCTTCCTATGAATATTGCGTCAATCACGCACAAACTTATCCTTAAAATCTAGATTCCATTCTTCACTAAGGTAAAAGAAACATGCTACCATAATGTTGTGAGGCTTGTCCTTCATATGATATCCAAATTGATGCCTTGCAAGAATATGATTGTAGTTAATTCCCCCTTGTATACCAAGAAGAGGTACATTAGGGAATTCCCTAAAACTGTCGATGATCACTCCAATATCATAAGTTGGTTCATACCAACTTAAGTTTTCCTGAGTAAGAGACATAAGCCTTTGAGACCACCTAAGCTTATTTGGATTCTCCATGAAGAGTATGGATCAAGGAAAATGCGACTTAAACCACTTATACAACAAAGGTGCACAACATGTGATGGTGTAACACGGTGGGAGAACTGACTTTAAACAATGTTGCGGATAGCAAGAGTCGCCACCGACTTTTATTTTATCCATAAGGAAAGGTTATAAAAGAACAGGAAAGACCTTAGAGAATATTTTGGGTCCGGGGGGTAGGTTATGAAAAGGGAAGGTGTTAGCACCCTTTTCATCCATGGTTATCCATGGGCTCTTAGGTACTTAAGCTCACTTTTGAATTGTTTTGAAATTGTAGTGTGTGAATAGAAAATTTTCAGAATAGTTAATAAATAATCCATGTAAGGATGTGTTAAGAACTTGTTTGAAAACTTGTTGAAAATTTGTTTAAGTGCGAAACAGTTTTGAAGTGAGCAAGCACCTAGGAGTAACCTACCCTAATGTTTAAAGGTCTTTCTTATTCTTCATTCTTTCCTTTAGTAAGACTATCCCTACTATAATGGAGTAGGTAGTCCTTACCTTGGATGTTAAGGGACACGTGAGGGACAATTGGATTTTTGAAGGCCATGGTGGGGTGTAATAAGCAAACTGGAGGGACTATCATCATTTTTCGAAAGGGACTCGATTCGTAAAGGCAACCATAAGGGACTTTGATGATTTTTCTATTTGAGGGACTTGCTTTATACACCCCCACTTAACCATTATTCGTAGGCAACTTGAGGGATATCCTTAGGAAGTGAGACGGCGATTAAAATCGACTTACGTGTGTGACGTGTTTATTTTAATTATCTTTATTTAAAAGTGATCTAAATTTATTTCAATATTACATACATGTTGTTACACTCCCTAATTACTAACCATAATAATAATTAAATAATTAAACAACTTTACATCCAAGAAACAATTACAAAATAATAAGCAAAATAATTAAATAGCAAAGATAAATAAAATATAAATAAGCAATAATAAATAATAAAGGGGGTTAATTCTAAGTTTACTCGGCAAGACATCGCATCTTGTGCCTACGTATCCTTACGGGAGTGGAATCAGAGTAATCGTAGTTCCCCTCAATAGGGAGGTTAGAAACTTCTTGACTGTGGTCAAGGTCTCAAGGGGAATAAACGCATCTTAAGGACACGCTTACGTGGAGTGTAGGAACTCCAAATTTCTACGTTGAAATGTTAAGTTGTAATTAGGGTTAGGTTAGGGATTCCGCGGCGGGAAACCCTAAAATGAGCGCGGCGGCTCTTTGACCTAATGCTAGGGGTAAAATTGTAATTTGGTCCACGGCGAGACATGTATGAAAATTTAGGGTTTGTAAGGTGAAAGGGTTTGAAGTTGAGGACTATTGGCGCGGCGACCAAAAGCTAGACCTAACCTTCGGATGAGTGTAGTGTGATAGAATAATTGATAAATGTGTGAAACAATTGCATCATGCGAACAGGGAATAATGTCCTAATTTAACTATGCAAGCAGAAATTTAAAGGCAGTAATTGGAGCGCGATTGTTAGGATTCGCGAGGTTACACGTGAGGAGCAGTTACAATAATATGAAAATTTGAGTAAAAATACAACTGAATAAAAGACGACATAATAAGCTGCAAAACGAACAGACAGGGTTAGTCATGAAAATGTTTAAAATAGCAGAAAAATTGTGATATTGCCCAAAAATAATATAAATTTGATTTTCAAAAATAATTTGATTGTTTAACAATATTTTTATTATTAAGAAAGTATGTATTTTTTTGTTTTTTAATTACTATAAAAAAGGAAGAAATTTTTATTATGTTCAAAAGAATAACAAATCAAAAAAGAGATATTGAATATAACAAACATAAATTAATAAATAAACACAAAATAACAAAATAAAAAATAAAAAGATAAAACAATATAATGGTTGGGCCGGTTGTCAACCCGGACCCAACCCCAGGCCGTTAGCATTTCGAATCCCAATTAGGGTTCTAATGGCCCCTTTCATCTCACGAGCGGCGCTTGCATCTTCCTTTCATTCTTGTTCCGTCTTCCCCGTCAGACATTTACCGTTGGTTTCCTCATCTCCCCATTTCTGAAAAACACAAACCAAATGAACGCATGAGATTTCAAAACAAATATCACTTACCCTCTCGTTAGGGTTTTGGGTGACTTCGATGGCGATTCTTTCACGGCGGCCCCGATGGTTTTGTTCGTCCAATTTCCTTTGTTGATGGGAGAGTCTGAGGCGATGATGGTGATGACGATAGTATTCTGAGCCTCGAAGTTGGTTCGTTCACCGATTTAAGTGAACGGCGCCGGCGACCGTACTTCCACAGGGTTTAGTTCGCGTGATGAATGTCGATGGTCTTTGTCGCCGTTTCTTACAAAGACGATGATGAGGACTTCGTTTCCTCTGAGTCTCGGCCGTTCCTTCTTGTTCGCGCCGCCTAGGGTTTTGCTTTGCGATTTGTCCGTTTTCTCTCTCAGCGGTCCCTCTGTTTTCTCTCTCAGCGCGTTAGGGTTCCAACACGGTGAGATTGTTCCTTTTATAATTTCTTTTTTGGGCTTTTTGGATATTTGAGTTGCTCTTCCATTATTGCCTTCGATTTGATTTGATTTTATGGAACTTTTGTAAACCAACATTGTTTCGATCTGATATGATTTTCTTCCCTTTTTTGGATTCGATTGAGATACAACTTTTATTTGATTGTTTTAGATATCCATTTTGAACTGATTTGGATTGCTTACTCTTTTGCAGATGTGGACTTTATTTCGATGCCCCTTTGATCTTGAACTGGTCTTTTTCTGATATCCATTGTTGCTTTGGTGGATTTATTTTCTTGACATTGACCCTCTTGGCTCGTTTGACCTGTTCTAACATCCAATTTCTGGTGCAGTTGAGTTAGGTTCTCTGTTGCTTAGATGTGTTTGCTATTGACACTCGGTTGCAATTCATGTCACTTTCTGTTGTTTTTTCTGATAGAATTATTGTTGTTTATTTGATGCCTTTTTCGAACATGGAGTTTAATGAATTTTCTGTGATGAACTTGTGCAGTTTTGATGCTCAGTTTTGGTGTAAAAGTGATGCCTACTCGATTCTACTTCTGAACCGAAACTTGGTTCCTCTTTCTCTAAACTGAACTCACTTCTCTTTTTTCCTGAACTGATCTGTGGCTATGAGTTTGGGTAATGGATTTTCAGGAACGGTTCGGTTTTGGACTTAATTTTCCTGCTATGACTGGTATATTTCAGCTGTGGTATCTAGTCTGTCATCAAATTTGCCTATCTGCACTTTGTCAAAATGGCATTCGATTTTTCCGTGATGCTTTCGAACTTGTTTGATGCAATTTTCTTTTGATGCAGTCTGTGAATCGAACCGATCTTGTTGTTTGAGCTTATTCTCTTGTTTTCTGGATTGAATTGGTTTTTACCGCTACAACCTGACTTTGTCAATGAATTTCAGGTGACGGATTTGTTGGATATTCGTATTTGATTGCAAATTTGGTTCGATATCCATGGATTTCTGTTTTGTCTAATATACTGACTTGGATTTTGGATATCCACTGGATAAATTCTGAGATATTTACTTGATAGTACAATCCATTGGCTTAAACAAGCATTTCGGCAAAACCTTTTATCGGCCCCAAACTTCATTTTACTCTTCATCTTTCTCGGCTGTCCCTCGAAATAAGAACAAACACTACCGGTCTGACGCCGATGGCGCGGATTGGGAACGGGAGTAGGATGCAGCTTCGGTTGTGCCACTCCCGGCACTCGATGATGACGATGTTCTGAGAGTGTCAAATTCATCTTTCTAACATCTTCCTACTCTGTTCTGTTTTGTTTCTCTTATTTTTTTGCAGGTGATCGGGAACTTCGAGGAACACTCAAGGGAAGGATACCATGAAGAAGCCTTAGGAGTTTTTAGGATTTAGGATTTTTAGAGTAGATGTAACATTTGTAAATGTAATCTCACAGCAATTCAAATGTGAAATGATTCACTTCCTTTTGTAAAATGATATTCTTATGAAATAAAAATTCCATGATCATTCAACTTTGAATCTATTTATATTTATTTCTAGTTATAAATTATAAACATTTGTGAATAAATCCACAAATATTTAAATTCATTATTCTAGTCATAAACCATAAATACTCACGAATGATATTCTTGCTCATGTACTTGTCTCGTTGGTAGTCCTAATCTCATCACCTGACTTCATTCATTTGGATTCTAGCCAACAATATTCTCCTCATTTTCTAACCAAACGCGAATGTGCGCCGTAATCACAACAGATTTAGTATCAATGATGATATTGCCCGTAATTGAATTCCACTGACCAAATGATATAAGCAACAATCCAATAATACCCAATTACACTGCGCCTTATTAACAGCAACGGAAATGCTCTGGAAATAAACCATGAGCGATAAAATGGACCTTAAATCCAGTTATGCCCGACAAATTTCGATACCGAACACATCGAATTGGCACCTTGATATAATCAAAACAGGTGATAAATAAATGCCTCAGAAATAGTGTCTCAAGTGTCTCACAGCTCAGTAACAGCCCGTCTTCAAAGAATTAGCGGAATCCACGTAAAAATGACCAAAATACCCCTGGGACCAAATCTGAAGTCTTGGAAGTCCATTTAGCCTGATTAAAGTCAAAACCCTAGTTTTGGATGCACTGCTTAGGAGGTGCATTGTCTGAGGGAATTGTCAACTCTTCTGACCAATTGTGAACTTTGTGAACCTTGTGAACCTTCAAGAAGCAACCTATGGACTTCATGAACCTCATGAAAGGTCTTGTAGATGTTGAGAAGTTTGTGAACCTTGTGAACCTTCATAAAGTAGCTTGTGGACTTTATGAACTTCATGAAAGGTTATGCAAGTTGTTGGAGAACTTGTGAACCTTGTGAACCTTCTTAGAACACAAAGTCTTGTATTGTGAGGGCAAATTTTGGGGTGCAACAGCTGCCCCTGTTCAATTTTCTGAAACCTGAGGGGTTAGATTGGTATATTTGCCAGTCGTAACCTGGAAGGTTGAAGGGGATTGAACACAAAAGCCCAAAAATTTGCACTCACCAGTGCACTAGAGTGATACAGATGGCTAGTCGAATATGATTGAGTGGGCTTAAAGATGCCACTAGGGGGGGAGCAGCTCAACATATGGGTGTATGATGAAAGCTGTCAGGAGTCTGGAATAATAATGATGTAGCAGCATGTCTTCATGAGGATAGAGCAATCAATAGTGATAACCCTAAAGCAGTCTTGAAGCAATGATATGATTTCAGGAGGATAGAACAATGAATGGCTCTAAAGCAGTCTTGAAATAATAATGTGATATGTCTTCAGGAGGATAGAGCAATCAATAGCTCTAAAGCAGTCTTGAAGTAATAATGTGATATGTCTTCAGGAGGATAGAGCAATCAATAGCTCTAAAGCAGTCTTGAAGTAATGATTTCAGGAGGATAGAGCAATGGATAGCTCTAAAGCAGTCTTGAAATAATAATGTAATTTCAGGAGGATAGAGCAATGGATAACTCTAAAGCAGTCTTGAAATAATTAGATGGCTTCAGGAGGATAGAGCAATGAATAGCTCTAAAGCAGTCTTGAAATAATAATGTGACCTCATGAGGATAGAGCAATGAATAGCTCTAAAGCAGTCTTGAAGTAATAGGATGATTTCAGGAGGATAGAGCAATGAATAGCTCTAAAGCAGTCTTGAAGTAGTAATATGATATGTCTTCAGGAGGATAGAGCAATCAATAGCTCTAAAGCAGTCTTGAAGTAATAGTGTGATATGTCTTCAGGAGGATAGAGCAATCAATAGCTCTAAAGCAGTCTTGAAGTAATGATTTCAGGAGGATAGAGCAATGGATAGCTCTAAAGCAGTCTTGAAATAATAATGGCTTCAGGAGGATAGAGCAATGAATAGCTCTAAAGCAGTCTTGAAGTAGTAATATGACCTCATGAGGATAGAGCAATGAATAGCTCTAAAGCAGTCTTGAAGTAGTAATATGATATGTCTTCAGGAGGATAGAGCAATCAATAGCTCTAAAGCAGTCTTGAAGTAATAATGTGATATGTCTTCAGGAGGATAGAGCAATCAATAGCTCTAAAGCAGTCTTGAAGTAATGATTTCAGGAGGATAGAGCAATGGATAGCTCTAAAGCAGTCTTGAAATAATAATGGCTTCAGGAGGATAGAGCAATGAATAGCTCTAAAGCAGTCTTGAAGTAGTAATATGACCTCATGAGGATAGAGCAATGAATAGCTCTAAAGCAGTCTTGAAGTAATAGGATGATTTCAGGAGGATAGAGCAATCAGTAGCTCTAAAGCAGTCTTGAAGTCATGAGAGGCTATCAGGAGGATAAAATAACCCTGAGGTTACAATAAAGCAGTCCCAAAGTAATAAGAAGCTCATCAGGAGGATAAAGTAACCCTGAGGTTACAATAAAGCAGTCCCAAAGATCATAAGCTTGTTTGTTGGATAATTAACCTGAAAACAAGGTAGCATTCTGTATAACAACATTAGTTTATGCTTTATGTATGCATGTATGACATGATGCGCTTAGGTAATGTACTATAGACATATATGTTATGGTATGATGTAAATGATGTATGTATGATATGACACTGCTGGAAGTGTCTGGATATCCCTGTATAACAACTGCTGGCCAAGGAAAATAAATCCCGATTCGTTATTGAAGAATATATAACCCTCCGTCTGCTGGGGATAACAAGGTATAGATAACCTCCCGTTGTTGGGGATAACAAGGTATAAATAACCTCCCGTTGTTGGGGATAGTAGGGTATAGATAACCTTCGTTTTCGTTTGATAGTAGGATAAGTATAACATCCCGTCTTCGTTCATCGTGCCCTTATTGGAAAGTAATTTCCCGTATATCCGTATGAGGATAAAAGAGATGGATATAAATTCCAGGGGAGATTAGACTTTGTGAAAATGGATTAGTCCTACTGATGGTTTGTAACTGTCTTGTAAAGATGAACCGGCGAAGCTTCGTTGAAATCCTTCCCTCGTTCGTCCTTAGTAAATGCTATTACTGCATTTTCATGCATTTCTGGTAAACATCAATCATATTAAAAGCATACATGCATTTCTGGTAAACATCAATCATATTCAAAGGCATACATACATTCAAACACAACCAATGGACGTTTCGCTTATGTAAATAGGGTAAAAGTAAATCTGGATTCAAAAGATGGAGTTTATTTATATCAAAAGTGGCCCATACACGGGTAAGTTTGTACAAGGAGACATAAACCCTAGTAAGAGAATTTTGTCATGAAGTTTTACAAAAAGAATCAGCTATGTGGGAAATAATCCTATTGAGTTTCAATTCTACTATTGCCACTCAAGTATCTCATCTTCTTGCTGTTGAGACGGAAACGATTGGATTGAGCTTCATCTGTTTGAGCTTGAGTAAGTAGTACAACTGGTTGCAGTTTCATGAGTGATCCAAACGAGACATAGTCATACGCTTTAATCCCTAACTTTTGCCTGGATTGCCCTTTCAGGTTTTCAATCCACCGGGATACCCTTTTTTGCCCAAGCCGCCTTTTCAGGTTTTCGACTTGCCGGGTGTACATCTTTTTATATATATATCCCTAATTTTTGCCCAAACCCTTTTGGTTTGCCGGGATGCCCTTATTTTTGCCTAGGCCTGTCAACCTAGCGGGTCTCTTTTTATGCGTAGTATTTTTTAACTATGTCTGCGTTTACAGGTTGTGGGAAGTCTTCACCATCCATGGTAGTCAGTATCATGGCACCTCCTGAGAACACTGTCTTGACTACAAATGGTCCCTCATATGTTGGAGTCCACTTGCCCCTAGGATCACCCTGTGGTAATATGATACGCTTGATTACCAAGTCACCAGCCTGATATACCTTTGGCTTAACCTTCTTGTTAAAAGCTTTGATCATCCGTTTCTGGTACATCTGGCCATGACAAACTGCTGCTAACCTTTTCTCATCAATCAAATTTATCTGGTCAAGTCGAGTCTGAATCCACTCATCTTCATCCAAGCCTGCATCCTTCATAATTCTCAAGGAGGGGATCTGAACTTCAATAGGCAGAACTGCTTCCATACCATAGACTAAGGAGAATGGGGTTGCCCCTGTTGAAGTACGTATTGTAGTACGATAACCATGCAGAGCAAATGGTAACATCTCGTGCCAATCCTTGTAAGTAATAGTCATCTTCTGTACAATCTTCTTAATGTTCTTCTGAGTAGTATACTGTATATCATATTCCGTCAAGATCATTTGCCATCTTGCAATCCTTCCGGAGAGAGCAGGTTTTTCAAATATGTACTTGATTGGATCCATCTTCGAAATCAACAAGGTAGTATGGGTCAACATATACTGTCTTAGTCGGCGAGCAGCCCATGCCAAAGCGCAGCAAGTTTTCTCGAGCAGTGAGTATCTTGTTTCACAGTCGGTAAACTTTTTGCTAAGGTAGTATATTGCCTGCTCTTTTCGACCAGACTCGTCATGTTGCCCCAATACACACCCCATTGAGTTGTCTAATACTGTTAAATACATAATCAAGGGTCTTCCATCAACTGGTGGCATTAAAATTGGAGGTTCTAGCAAATATCTCTTGATTTCATCAAAGGCAGTCTGGCACTCATCATTCCATTCCATCACCTGATCTTTCTTCAACAACTTGAAGATTGGCTCACAGATGGTAGTTAATTGGGAAATAAATCTTGCAATGTAGTTCAATCGTCCCAAGAAACCTCTAACCTCCTTCTCAGTACGGGGAGCTGGCATCTCTCGTATAGCTTTCACTTCTTGTTGTAACAACCTAGCAAGCTCTACAGGTATTTCACAATCGTCCTCGTTTCCGTCTTCAGTTTGATAGATCGGATTCTCGAAATTGTAATTGGCAATAGTAGAACTGTTATCAACTGGATCTAGAGTGGATGAGGATCTGCATTTTAGTGACGTGGGTGTGTGTAAGAACACATAGCTGATAAAGCAAAAATAAAAGAAAAAGAAAGACAAGGAACACAATATTTACGAAAACGAAACGTCCATTGATTTTATTGAATGAAGTATGCAAATGAAATGACAACCCGCAACAAGCACACCATTGTGCCCCGGGTAAGGCACATGGCTTGAAAGTTTTAATTGTTCCAGAAATTACAAATTTAAAAACATAACACAGTAATAGTATTTACTCCTGACTAAAGGAGATAGGGATAACATCTTCAGCTTTCCAATTATTGAGTCCAGCACCCACAGTAGGAAAAATCCATGCCTCCAAGTTGTAGTCTTCATCTTGATCTCCCACAGCATTGATAACCCCTTGATTGGTGATACGAACAGCATGAGCACGACGAACAGCCTTCTGGGACTCTGCAGTGAAACCCAAACCAAACTTGTCAGACTTGTATGGAATATCAGGAAGCTGACCCCAAATAGTACAACCACCTTCTTCCACCACAGCTTTTGCATCATTGAGGGAGGCCATTGCCATTGTTGGAGGGTTTCTGATGACCACGGGAACTTTCCAGAATCCATCTCCTACTTGTCTCTAACCATTCTAACCTAACAATTCTACCTAATTATGCTTAAATTAGGGTGTAGAAGAAAAGTTACAAACCTGTCAAATCTTGATTATCAGATAGGGCAAAGCTCCACTTCAACCTCTCAAACTCTTCAGAAACCTTCCTTGATTGATGATAAAGTTTCTGTTTGCAAAAGATTTGATCAAGAAAGCCTGAATCTCCGAACCCGATTGTGACTTGCAACCTCCAAAATCCAAAAGCTATCTCCTCAATTCTTCATGATCTTGCCCTCAATTTGGTATGCACACGTTCAGTATGATCAATGGAAGGTGTTGGGATTGAAAGAAGCAATGGAAATGGTGAGGAATGTAGAATTTGATTTCAACTTGCAATGAAAGCAATTGAAATGGCTATCTCACTCTCCTCTCTAGTCTCTCACCAACCTTGCATCTGAGCAAGTTCTAATCACTCTATAGGATGGTTCAGACCCATCCAGAACCTTCTGGAATCATCCAATGAGAATTTGGGATTCTCATGCCATGAGTTTATGATTTCATCTCATCTCACATGCCATCTCATGCTATGCCTCTTGCAGCCCTTGTATCTGACCTGAAAATCTCCTTAGATGAGATATATGAGGTGTTAAGATGCTTAGCTAGCTTGTGTATTGAGTTTCCTTGTGTTTTGCATTTGTACCTTAATATGCAAGCAACCATTTTCCAAAGCAAGTCCATGATCTACGCCTCAATTCAAAAATGTGGCTGAACCATTGTTTTCAAAATGCTTTTTAGAGTCAAAATGACCTATTATATGCCATGGTTTGGATGTGTAGCTTGGAAATTTCAGTTTCCAACTTTGACTTATTTAACTTATGCCTCCATTTTAGGTCATTTTTACCACTTTTTTCTACAAGCCTTTTCAACATCTCATGACCTTCCTACTAGCCTTAAAACATCATTTTAAGCAAGTTTGATGTTGAATATTTTTCCATTTGAAACTTGGAAATAGGAGTTATGGCCTTATGCTTGAAATGACCTATAATCTCCAAATGACCAAAATGCCCTTGACTTGTCAAAGCCATAACTTGAGTTCTACAAATCCTATCAAGGACTTCTAGTACTCTCTAGAAATATAAGAAGATAAGGAACAACATTCATGTTGACCAAAAGTTCATAGGAATCATCCTTCTTGGGCAAACGTTGGATGCAAGTTGGGTGACTTTCAAGGCCCCAGATTCACATACCTCAGATGACCTGTAACTTGTCAAAGTCATAACTTGAGCTCTACAAATCCTATCAAGGACTTCTAGTACTCAAATTAAAGCTAAGAGAAAGCTATACAACATTAATGTTGGGGGTAAGATGAGATGACAATCACATCTTGAGCTAAACTGCCTTGAAGATGGGGATCAAACTAGGGGATTTTACACTGTCAAGCCTTGGAAACCCTAGCTTGAAACTTCTCAAACTCTTCAATCATGATGATTTGATCTAGGAATCATCCTTATAGCATCTCAATTCATCAATCCATGATCACATGGCTCTTGGATTAGGTCTCAACCCTCTCCAAATCATCAGTTGACCTAGGGTTGACCCAGTCAAACCCTAATTATGCCACTCATGGCTAAGTCTTCTTATTCTTGTACAATGACCTCTCTAGGCTTCATGATGGCTTTCAAGACATCTCATAAGCTCTCTCAAAGCTTCAAGTTCATCCTCATAGCTTCAGAATCATCTGAGGAGCTCCCACAACTCTCAAGTTAGGAGGCACACAACCTTGGTTTCAACCAATCTCTCTGAGGATCTCTTAACTTCTCTGACAAGGATATCAACCCTTGAACACTTGAATAACCTTCTTGGCTAGCTTCAAAGTCTTGATTGGTACTCATACCTCTTGATCTCCTGCATACATGTCAATGAAATGCAAGTGATAATTCTAATGTGAATGAGATGAACCACAAGCTAGGTAAAGGAATGTTGGTCAAATTTTGGGGTGCAACAGCTGCCCCTATTCAAACGGCTTGAACCTGACTGGGTGAGGAGCGAATGGATCTCAAACAATCAAGGTAAAAGACGGTTGAATACCAACAAACCCCGGAAATTTGCCAACTGCACAAGTACACGGTACTCTGATGGGAACAAATCTTCGAAAACTGAAATATTAGCTGCACGACAACTAGCTGGGGAATTGGTCACCCGGTAACCGGTAATACATGGTCGATCATGCCGTCAGGCATCAAGATTCCTCGGGACTCGTCAGGTCAACGATCAAGGTAGTCATGCCATCGGGCATTCAAAGAACTTTCGGGCATCAGCCGGACATCATCAGTAAGTCGGGAATAGCATTCTCGGTCAATCATGAACCAATTGGGGATACCCAAACTTCTGCCATCAGGCACTCCACATCAGCGGAGAGAACTGCTTCGTTAACACGGTCGGACTTCAATCATCAAGTCTTCGGGGGAAGTTTCAACTTCGCTGTTCAGAAACCTGCTGGGGATGACGCACCTCCGCTGGGGATTCTGGAGAACTATCAAGTAACTCTGCTTCGGGGATCCAGGAATCATTCTGGATGAATCAACTCTGCTGAGGATTTCAAGAATCATCTTGGACAAATAGCTCCGCCGGGGACTTCAAGACTCATCCTGAACCGATAACTATGCTGGAGATTTCAGGAATCATCCTGAGCATACACTCTGCCGGGGACTCTAAGCATCAACTTGAGCAACCAACTCTGGCGACTGCACTGGGGATTTCAAGAATCATCTTGAGCAAAAAGCCTTGTCGGGGAATTCAAGAATCATCTTGAGCAAGCGACTTCGTTGGGGAGAATTCAAGAATCATCTTGAGCAATCAGTTCTGCGGCGGAACACCTGCAAAACAAGAACGGTAACAACCTAGATCATGCTTATTATGCGTATGCTTCAGCAATGGCGCAATGCTCCACACGGTGGAAATGCTATGCGTTTATGATAAATGCTATGCAGTCATGCAAAATGATGCAATCCCGTCAGCAAAATAAATGCTGAAGGGAGAATCCTCCTATCAAGGAGAAATGACTACTCAGATAGGGGGAAGGAATCATCCTGCTGAGGAGAACAAAGTCACACCAATCTCAATTGGACGCTGTGGGGAAGTGAACTTCAGTTGACTGCTGCAGGGGGCGAAGCTCTACGAGAACCTAGACCTGCTGAGGGAAAGCGATGTCAATCGCGGGAATAAACTGCACGGCCTTCACGGCTAACCTTCCTGGAGATAACGACTCTGGCGGGGAAATACAGCATCAGCTATTCAACACTTTACTGGGGAAAACCAATCGTGGTCCCGAACGGCTTCCAAGGATTCGGCTCTCTTGGGGATCTGCAAACTCGGCTGAGGGAGAAGAAATCATTCTGCTTGCTAGGGAGAGTACGACTTTGTGGGGAATCTCAATTCCGCTGGGGAAGAAGGAATCATCCGGCTTCGGGGGAGAGTACGACTCTGTGGGGAATCTCAATTCCGCTGGAGACTTCAGTCTTGAACCATCAGTTGCTGCACACTTCAGTGAATGACTCAGCTGAGGAGATGACGTTCCTTCAGGATGCATCTGATTGAGGAGAGAATCTTCTCTGCTTAGGGAGACATATCAATGCTCACGATCTCGTATTCAGACTCTGCAGGGAGAGGCTGCTGAACTCTGCTGGAGAAGGAGGAATCATCCTGCTTGGGGATGCGCACGGCACATTGTCTGGAATATGCTACACCTGTAACAACACAAACAAACAGACAAGATACCCTTCTCAAAGGGAACTATCAAGGTTATCATCTTGTGACAATGTTTAAGTAATTCATTGTTTCAACAATCAGCGGCCTAGGCCAGTAAGTTTATGTATGCGCATTTTATCAAAAACATCGGCGTTCTTTTTCGTAAACAAAACAGATAAATGCTAAACAGACAAACAGAATTGCTGAATAGTATACATTTTATTGATAACGAACCCCTGAATGGGTAAAAATGTTTTACAACGGATGCAAGCTCCTGGAATGAGGAAGCCGCGCAAAAATAAAACATAAATATACATCAGTATATACAAATGTCGGCAACGAGGCGTAGACGAACACCATGAGTTGATCCCCCTATGACCCACTCGACTTCGATACTTCTCCGAGGCTTCAGCTTCAGAAGAGATTGATTCAGATAAACGGCCCTCAGGTCTTCCAAACCACTAAACAAAGAAAGTCCGCACGCGGAACGCAGTCATTTGCTTTTTCAAATCCCTAACTTTTGCGTGAACCGCCCTTTGCGGCTTTTCAGTTCACCGGGATACCCTTTTTTGCCAAAGTCGCCCATCCGGGTTTTCAACTTTGCGGGTGTACATTTTTCAATTTATATCCCTAATTTTTGCCCGAACCTTTTTCCTTTTTTATGGTTCGCCGGGATGCCCCATTTTTGCCTGGACTCTCTTTTTACTGTCCAGAGGGTCGCTTTCAACCAAAGTATTTTTTAACTGCATCCGCGTTCACCGGGGATGCAAAATCTTCACCATCCATCGTGGATAACAATAAATCTCCTCCCGAGAAGACCTTGCTGACGATGTACGAACCTTCGGAATTCGGAGTTCACTTGCCCCGGTGGTCGGAGTGTGGAGGAAGAATCTTCTTCAGGACGAGATCACCCGTCTGAAAGCTTCTAGGACGCACCTTCTTATCATAAGCTTTCATCATTCGGCTTTGGTACAGATGACCATACGCAATCGATGCTAACCTCTTCTCATCCATCAGGCTGAGTTGGTTCAGTCGGTTCGTAATCCATTCTGCCTCGTCAAGTTTCACATCAACCAAAACTTGTAAAGAAGGGATCTCCACTTCTAACGGTAGGACAACTTCCATACCGTACACTAAGGAGAAAGGAGTTGCCCCGGTCGACGTACGTACCGTCGTACGATAACCGTGCAATGCAAACGGCAGCATCTCGTGCCAATCTTTGTAGGTCACAACCATCTTCTGAACAATCTTCTTTATGTTCTTATTGGCCGCTTCAACGGCGCCAGTCATCTTCGGCCGATAAGGAGATGAGTTGTGGTGTTCAATCTTGAAACTCTGGCACAGCTCCTTCATCATCTTGTTATTCAGATTCGAACCATTATCAGTAATGATCCGCTCAGGAATTCCGTAACTATGGATGATGTCCCTCTTTATGAATTTAGCTACCACCTGCTTGGTCACATTAGCATATGAGGCTGCCTCCACCCACTTGGTGAAGTAGTCGATGGCTACTAGAATGAAGCGATGACCATTAGATGCAGTGGGCTCGATCTTGCCTATCATGTCGATGCCCCACATGGAGAACGGCCACGGGGAGGACATGACATTTAACGGGCACGGCGGCACATGAACTTTATCAGCATAAATCTGGCATTTATGACATCTCTTCGCGAATTTAAAGCAATCTGATTCCATCGTCAGCCAGTAGTACCCTGCTCTCAGGATCTTTCTCGTCATAGCATGCCCGCCGGCGTGCGTACCAAATGTGCCTTCATGGACTTCTTCTATGAGCATACTCGCCTCTTTCTCATCTACACATCTGAGCAGCATGAGATCGTGGTTTCTTTTATACAAAACTCCATCAGGATTGAGATAAAAATTTCCAGACAGCCTCCTCAGAGTCTTCTTATCCTGGGTTGACGCACCCGCAGGATATTCCTTAGTCATAAGGAAAGTCTAGATGTCATGGAACCATGGCTTGCCGTCAGCGGCTTCCTCGATTGCAAAGACGAATGCAGGTCTATCAAGACGAGAAAGGACAATTCTTGGAGCCTCATTCCAAAAATTGACTTTATACATCGAAGCCAACGTGGCTAAGGCATCAGCCATCTGATTTTCCGCTCTGGGCAAATGATGGAGTTCCACTCGATCAAAGAATGGAAGTAGCCTTCTGGCGTAATTCATGTACGGCACCAAATTCGATTGACGAGTCTCCCACTCCCCTTTAATCTGGTTGATCACAAGCGCCGAGTCACCATATACGTCTAGGTTCTTGATTCTCAAATCAATTGGCTCTTCTAGACCCATGATGCATGCTTCGTACTCCGCTTCACTATTGGTGACTGGAAACGTCAGTCTCGCAGTGAACAGGATGTGGGATCCATGGGGAGTCGTGATGATCGCCCCGATACCACTTCCGTAAGAATTAACCGCCCCGTCGAATATCAACTTCCACTGGGATTTCCTATCTGGCCCCTCATCGGGCAACGGCTCATCGCAATCTTTCGCTTTGAGAAACATGATATCCTCATCAGGGAATTCAAATTTCATCGGCTGGTAATCTTCGATTGGTTGTTCGGCAAGGTAATCAGACAATACGCTGCCCTTGATGGCCTTCTGGGAAACATACTGAATGTCATATTCCGTCAACACCATTTGCCATCTGGCAATCCTGCCCGAAAGAGCCTGCTTCTCGAAGACGTACTTGATCGGATCCATCTTCGAAATTAGCATGGTGGTGTGATTGAGCATGTATTGTCGTAAATGTTTGGCAGCCCAGGCTAGTGCACAACACGTCTTCTCCAGCATCGAGTAACGAGATTCACAGTCAGTGAACTTCTTACTCAAGTAGTAAATGGCATGCTCCTTTCTGCCCGTCTCGTCGTGCTGACCGAGAACACACCTCATACTATTCTCAAGAACTGTCAAGTACATGATTAATGGTCGTCCAGCCACTGGGGGTATCAAGATTGGAGGTTCCTGGAGATACTGCTTTATCTTGTCGAATGCCTTCTGGCAATCCTTATTCCAGGTGATCGCCTGATCTTTCTTTAAAAGCTTGAACATCGGTTCATACGTGGCCGTGAGCTGAGAGATAAACCTTGCAATGTAGTTTATTCTGCCTAAGAAACCACAAACTTCTTTTTCTGTTTTTGGCACTGGCATTTCTTGTATGGCTTTTATCTTCGCAGGATCAACCTCGATGCCTCTTTCACTCACGATAAACCCCAGTAAATTTCCCGACCGTACTCCGAAAGTACACTTGTTAGGATTCAGCCTCAACCTGAACTTCCTAAGCCTTTCAAAAAGCTTCAGCAAATTGACCAGATGCCCCTCCTCAGTTTGGGACTTCGCAATCATGTCATCAACATAGACTTCAATCTCATGATGAATCATGTCATGAAACAAAGTTACCATAGCTCGGTGGTAAGTGGCCCATGCGTTCTTCAGACCGAAAGGCATTACCTTATAGCAAAATGTTCCCCAGGGAGTGATAAACTTCGTTTTCTCCATGTCTTCCGGTGCCATCTTGATCTGATTGTAACCGGAGAAGCCATCCATGAACGAAAACACGGAGAACTGGGCTGTATTGTCGACCAAAACATCGATATGAGGCAGCGGGAAATCATCTTTAGGGCTCGCCCTATTCAAATCCCGATAATCGACGCACATGCGTACCTTACCGTCCTTCTTCGGTACAGGCACTATGTTGGCGACCCACAGAGGGTAAGTAGTGACCGCTAAGAAGCCAGCATCAAGCTATTTTTGCACTTCTTCTTTGATCTTAACGGACATATCTGGTCGCGTCCTCCTAAGCTTCTGCTTAACGGGAGGACAATCTTCTCGCAGCGGTAAGTGGTGGACCACGATGTCCGTATCAAGTCCGGGCATATCTTCGTATGACCAAGCAAAGACGTCACTGTACTCTCTCAGCATTTCGAACAATCTCTGCTTGACATCATTCTGCAATGCAGCCCCTATCCTGACGTTTCTGACGAGTTCTTCAGAACCCAGATTCACGATCTCAATCTCCTCTTCATGAGGCAGAGTAACTTTCTCCTCTTGTTTCAATAAGCGGGCCAACTCTTCAGGAAGGTCTTCGTCTTCATCAATATCTTCTTCGGCTTGATAGATCGGGCAATCGAAGTCGAAGTGAGCCGTAGAAGGTCCAGAGTCGATGTCATATGTTATGTGGATCCTGCAATAACAAGGGTTAAGCTTAAAACAAGGATATGTAGGTTAGCACAAGCCCCATTGCCATTTTATTGTTTTTCAAAACAAATATAAAACAGGAATAACAGAGATCACAATATTTGAATACGAAGAAAACGCCTTTGATTTATTAACAAAATGCATGTACATAATCCAACAAGCCCCTGACAATAAAACCACTATGCCCCGGGTAGGACATAGGGTTGTACAATGATTGGAAAAAGCAAATCATTACTCTTCGCTTGTCATCTGGATGATATCCTTGACGGACCAATTGTTGAGGCCCTCGCCTGGTTTGCTTGGCTGGATCCAAGAGTCGAGGTCACAGTCGCTATCTCCGCTGTCTTCAGACACCACGTTGATGCTTTCGAAAATCATTCCGTCACTGGTAAACTGGATCGGCCCCTTACCTCGAGACGCACTGCCAGAAGAAGAAGAAGCTTCAGCTCCAGGAGAATATCCCAACCCAAACTTGTCTTGCTTGTTAGGTATCTCCAAAATTCTCCCCCAGCCTGGGGTAGATCCGGCTTGGACAGCGGCCCGAGCTTCCTTGAATGAGGAGAGAGTCATCTCTGGCTTTTCCGTGACTACAGGAGCTACGTCCTTCACTTTGACAGCTTCGAACGCTTGGCATAGAGTCTCATGGATTTCGCCATCCATCTCCACATACTTGAAGGACGACAAATGGCTCACCATTATGTCTTCCTCGCCACAAACGGTCACGATGCTACCTCCGACAGCATATTTGAGCTTTTGGTGCAACGTGGAGGTTACGGCACCAGCAACATGGATCCACGACCGGCCCAAGAGACAACTGTAGGCAGGCATGATGTCCATAATATAAAAGACCGCGTCGAACGTTTCCGGCCCGACTTGGATTGGCAGGGTCACCTCCCCGAAAACATGGCGTTTGGTCCCATCGAACGCCTTCACAACCAGATCACTGGGTGTGCAAATCACTCCACGAGTATCCAACTTCATTAATGCCTTCTTCGGAAGAACATTAAGTGACGAACCTGTGTCCACCAACATGTGCGACATAATCGTGCCCCTACACTCTATCGAGATTTGCAGGGCGCTATTGTGATTCCTCCCCTTCGGCGTCAGCTCTAGGTCCGTGAAACCTAAACCATTTCCAGCATTTACGTGGGCTACGACCTCTTCTAGCTGATTCACCGATATTTCCTGCGGTACATATGCGGCGTTCAACACCTTCAACAGCGCATTGCAGTGTGCTTCAGAACACAGCAACAAGTTCAGGATGGAAATCTTCGAGGGCGTCTGATGGAGATGATCCACAATCTTGTAGTCGCTCTTTTTAATCAACCGCATAAACTCCTCGGCATCTTTAACAAGCAAGTCTGTTTCTGCCCCACGTGGGACCTCTTCAACGACTTTACTTTTACCTTTATCGGCCGCATCAGCTCTGACCGCTTTATCTGCCACGACCTCTGGTGGTGCAAACACTCTTCCGATGCGAGTAATACCACTGATTCCCGCCAGGTTCTCCACAGTCGTCCCGAACGGTTCTAGCTCCAACTTCTGTCCGTTGCAGTAGACTTCAGCCCCATAATGCCACGTGACGGCGTTAGTGCTTTCGAATGGTACCGGCCCAGCTCTGGTGATAGTAATTGTGGGCGGTCTGGGCGCAGAAATAGTTATCGTCTGGCGAGGGATGGCGATGGTGGCGACCTCATCAGCTTGCTTCAGCACTACCTCTCCTGACCCACTTTCAGCCCTCCGGCTAAACTGCAGGATCCCTTCAGTCATCAGACTTTGAATTCCTTCTACCAACTGTTCACATCCATCAGAACGTGTAGCACAGTCCATACATAGCTCTCCGCAACCTGGGAATAACCCTCTTTTCTGTTAGAACACAGATTGGTTCTTAATAATAACTCTTTATTTTGATGATAACTGTTAGGAAATTTATATTTAAGAATTATATACTCTAAAATTTGTTTGAGAGTTTTACTGCAGATTAAATATAAATTAACTCTCTAGAAGCAAATTTGTTTTGAATACAAGAAGTTATCCTGACTCTGAAGCGCCAGATGCATCTTACAGAAGAATCTGATTGCTCTTTACAGAAGATCCTGAGCGTAGTCTCCAGAAGGATCTGAAGCAAGAAGCTCCAGAACATTCTGAGTCAGAAGCATCTAAAGATAGTCAGAAGCATCTGAAGCAAAGAAGAATATTGTTTGAAGAGTTTCTCAAAGCATAATTCTACAGAAGTTTCTGAAAGTACCAACGCTGCCAAGTACTGAAATTCTGTGTCAAATATGCTCTGATGATCAACACGCTGAAAGCACACATGCTGCAGAAGACTCTGATACAGCAAAGTTCTGAATATCATTAGAAGACTCTGATCCATTCAGACTCTGAAGAAATTGCTGAAAACTGAAGAAGAAATATTCAAGAATATATCCGTTGGAGTTATTCAACGTCTCTTTCCTCATTTGTGCTAGACACACTTACACAGACAAAAAGGATTTTTCTGTGCTATCCACTTCTAGGAAAGGTCACTTGATGTGAAGACAAAAAGGCTCAGACCTTTTTGGGACTCTCTTTTCAATGCTCAACATCCTTGAATCAGCTGCCTATAAAAGGAGAACTTCACCACATTCTTCAGTGACACACTATTTGCTGAAAAGAAATCATATTATTCTAAGCTCTCATTCTTTCATATTCTTCTTAGAATTTATTGTACTTAAACTTAAGAGAAAAATCATTGTTGTGATATAAGCTTTATAGAAGCATTAATACTCTTGTATTTAATTTACATTGATTGTAAAGGTTATTCCTTAAGAGGATTCAGTTGGAATCAGTAGCTCTTGAGAAGACTAAGAACAGTTGTTCTTAGGTGTTACTATTGTAATCAGTTTGATTTAATAGTGGATTAAGTCCTTGTTGAGAAAGGCAAATCACTCTAGGAAGGGTGGACTGGAGTAGTTGTTTAAACGAACCAGGATAAAAATAATTGTGTGATTATTTTTTAAGTCTTAATCCTTCATACTTATTCAACCCCCCCCCCCCCTTCTAAGTATTATCTCACCTTCAGTTGGCATCAGAGCTCCGGTTCTGAGTGTGCTACCACTTAACAGTGTCAGTAAAGATCCAGAGAGAAATACTTTGATATATATTTATTTGTTACCATGGCTGATAATTCAATGTCCAATATTAACAATAAATATGAAGAGAGGGATAGGATCAGCACCAAACCCCCAATGTTTAATGGGGAGAAATTTGACTACTGGAAAGACAGAATTAAGAGTTTTTTCCTAGGATATGATGCTGATCTATGGGATCTAGTCATAGATGTATATGTACATCCCACATATTGGAATGGCAAAAAGATTGACAGAAAATCTATGACAGATGCTCAAAAGAAAGATTTTAGAAATCACCACAAAGCCAGGACTATATTATTGAATGCAATTTCACATACAGAGTATGAGAAAATTACAAACAGGGAGACTGCTTTTGATATGTTTGAATCCCTAAAAATGACTCATGAGGGAAATTCTCAAGTTAAGGAGACAAAAGCTCTGGCTCTGATCCAGAAGTATGAGGCTTTCGAAATGGAAGACTCTGAATCTGTTGAAGCCATGTTCTCCAGATTTCAGATACTCACTGCTGGGCTGAAAGTTCTAGACAAGGGATATTCTACATCAGATCATGTAAAGAAAATCATCAGAAGTCTGCCTACCAGATGGAGACCAATGGTGACTGCCCTGAAGATGGCTAAAGATCTGAACAAGATCTCTCTAGAAGAACTCATCAGCTCACTGAGGAGCCATGAGATTGAGCTTGAGGAAGATGAACCTCAGAAGAAAGAAAAAGGTAAATATGTTGCATTAAAATCTAACAAAACTGCTAAAGCTTTGCAGGTCATTCAAGAAAGCTCTAAAGAATCTTCTTCTGAAGAAGAAGATAAGTTATCCATGTTGTCCAGAAGGATTAACAAACTCTGGAAGCACAAGGGAAAGAAGTTCAACAACTTCAGAAGATATGAAAATAGAAAGGAATCTTCTGGACACAGAAGATCTGCCAAGAAAGAAGTTGTGTGCTATGAGTGCAAAGAACCTGGGCACTACAAAAATGATTGCCCCAAACTTCAGAAAGAAAAACCCAAGAAGAAGTTTAACAAAAAGAAGAAGGTTCTGATGGCAACATGGGATGACTCAGATGAATGTGAATCATCTTCTGAATCAGAAGAAGAATGTGCAAATGTTGCACTGATGGCCAGCACAGAGGATCAAGAGGAAGGTACCTCAGGATATGAATCTGAATCTGAATCTGATGATGACGCAGAAGAGGTAATGGCTAAACTAACCAAAGAAGAACTCATAAAAGTTTTAACAGAAGTTCTTAAAAGTTATAACAATATTAAACTCAAATACAAGAAGTTGAAAAGCAATCTTGAATCTGAGATTGATCTTCTGAAAACAGAACTTGTTGAGCAAAAAGAAATAAATTTGAAAATCAAAAATGACTTTGAAATAACTCAACAAGAATCTGAATCTGAGACTAAGTCATGTGAAAATATTTTAGAAAAATATGACTCTAGCTTTCAGAGATTTCTCACTAAGAGCATAGACAGAAGCAAGATGGCTTCTATGATCTATGGTGTTAGTGGAAACAACAGAAGAGGTATTGGATATGAATCTTCATCTGGAAGCAATCCAAAATCTGTTGATAAACTTTTCATCAAGAAGACACCTCTGTATTCTCAATTCAAATTTGGTCACTTGAATGACATTAAACACACAAGTTCTGAGAAGAATACTTATGTGTTTAAACCCAAGGCAAGTCAGAATAAACATTATGTTGTAAAACAAAAGTTTAGACAAACCTACAAACCAACTAACCCCAAAGGACCCAAGAAGATCTGGGTACCTAAAAGCAAAATAATTCCTGTTGCAGATGTTCTTAGCAGCAAGGTCAGGACACCAATCATGGTACCTGGACTCTGGATGCTCACGACACATGACAGGAGAAAAGTCTATGTTCCAAAGCCTGGAACTTAGATCTGGAGGTGACGTGAAGTTTGGAGGGAACCAGAAGGGCAAGATCATTGGGTCTGGCACTATTGGAAATGGTAAACTTCCCTCTATTACTAATGTTTTACTTGTTGAAGGGTTAAAGCATAACTTATTGTCCATAAGTCAATTAAGTGACAATGGTTATGATATTACCTTTAATCAAAAATGTTGTAAAGCTATTAGTCAGAAGGATGGCTCTATCCTATTTAGTGGTAAGAGGAAAAACAACATTTATAAGATAAATCTTTCAGAACTTAAAGTTCAAAATGTTAAATGCCTCTTGTCTGTTAATGAAGAGCAATGGGTCTGGCACAGAAGATTGGGCCATATTAATATGAGACGTATATCTCAGATTAATAAACTTAATCTTGTCAAAGGACTTCCTGATCTGAAGTTCACTTCAGATGCTCTTTGTGAAGCATGCCAGAAAGGGAAGTTTTCAAAAACATCTTTCAAATCAAAAAATGTTGTTTCTACTTCTAAACCACTAGAACTACTTCATATTGATCTGTTTGGACCAGTGAAAACTGCATCCATCAGAGGCAAGAAGTATGGATTAGTCATTGTTGATGACTTTAGCAGATGGACATGAGTAAAGTTCTTAAAACACAAGGATGAGTCACATTCTGTGTTCTTTGACTTCTGCAAGCAAGTCCAGAATGAAAAGAATTTCAAAATTATAAAAGTCAGAAGTGATCATGGTGGTGAATTTGAAAATAAATATTTTGAAAAATATTTTTCTGAAAATGGCATTGCTCATGATTTTTCCTGTCCTAGAACTCCTCAACAGAATGGGGTTGTAGAGAGGAAAAACAGAACTTTGCAAGAAATGGCCAGAACCATGATCAATGAGACAAATTTGGCAAAACATTTTTGGGCAGAAGCAATCAATACAGCCTGTTACATTCAGAACAGAGTGTCTGTTAGACCTCTTCTGAAGAAGACTCCTTATGAATTGTGGAAGAACAAAAAGCCCAACATTTCATATTTTCATCCTTTTGGATGTATTTGCTATATGTTAAACACTAAGGAAAATCTTGGCAAGTTTGATTCCAAAGCACAGAAGTGTTTCATGCTTGGATATTCTGAACGCTCTAAAGGCTACAGAGTATACAACACTGAGACACAGATTGTGGAAGAATCCATTCATGTCAGATTTGATGATAAGCTTGGCTCTGAAAAGCCAAAGCAGATTGATAACTCTGCAGATAGGGAAGTAGTCTTTATTGACTCTGAAGTTCCAGAAGCAGACAAAACTCAAGTAAAGGAACCAGAAGCAACTCCAGATGCTACTCCCTTAACTTATCAGATGAATAATCTAAACATTTCTGAAGAGTCAACTATCAGAGGATCATCATCCAGAATTAAAGCTTCTCATCCAGAGGATGTCATTATTGGAAAGAAGGATGATCCCATCAGAACAAGATCCTTTTTAAGATCATCTGAAGCATCACTATTTGGACTAGTGTCAGAAATTGAACCATCTTCTGTAGAAGAAGCTCTGCAAGACAATGATTGGATTATTGCCATGCAAGAAGAGCTAAATCAATTCAGCAGAAATGATGTATGGGATCTAGTTCAAAGACCTCAAGGATTCAATATAATTGGTACAAAATGGGTCTTCAGAAATAAGCTAAATGAGAAAGGAGAAGTTGAGAGGAATAAGGCAAGGCTGGTTGCTCAAGGGTACAGTCAGCAAGAAGGTATTGATTACACTGAGACATATGCTCCAGTGGTAAGGTTAGAATCTATACGCCTTCTTATTTCCTTTGCTGCACAAAATAACATCACTCTGTATCAGATGGATGTTAAAAGTGCCTTTCTTAATGGTATTATAGAAGAAGAAGTTTATGTCCACCAACCTCCTGGTTTTGAAAATGAAAAATTTCCAGATCATGTTTTCAAATTAAAGAAATCTCTATATGGATTAAAACAAGCTCCCATAGCTTGGTATGAGAGATTGAGCAATTTTCTTCTGGAGAAGAATTTCATCAGAGGCAAAGTGGATACAACTCTATTCTGTAAAACAATTAAGAAAGATCTTCTAATTTGCCAAATTTATGTAGATGGTATTATTTTTGGATCAACAAATATTATGCTTGGAAAGGAGTTTGCTACATGTATGCAGGCAGAATTTGAAATGAGCATGATGGGAGAACTCAGATTCTTTCTAGGAATCCAAGTTAATCAAACTCCAGAGTGCACCTACATACATCAGACAAAGTATGTTAAAGAACTTCTGAAGAAATTCAACATGTCTGACAGCAAGCTGGCAAAGACTCTAATGCATCCTACTAGCTCACTTGGCAAAGAAGAGGTAAGTAAGAAAGTAGACCAGAAGCTCTACAGAGGTATGATTGACTCTCTTCTTTATCTTACTGCTTCTAGACCTGACATATTGTTCAGTGTTTGTCTGTGTGCTAGATTCCAATCAGATCCTAGAGAATCACACTTGACAGCTGTCAAGAGGATTCTAAGGTATCTGAAAGGTACTTCTAATGTGGGTTTGTGTTACAGAAAATCTGATGATTTCAAATTAGTTGGATTCTGTGATGCTGACTACTCTAGAGACAGAGTGGAAAGAAAAAGTACTTCTGGAAGTTGTCAATTTCTAGGAAGAAATTTAATCTTCTGGTACAGTAAGAAGCAACCCACAATTGCACTTTCAACCATAGAGGCTGAATACATAGCTGCTGCTGGATGTAGCATGCAGATGCTCTGGATGAAGAGTCAACTAGAATATTATCAAATCTTTGAGAGTAACATTTCTATCTTTTGTGATAATACTTCTGCTATATGTTTGTCCAAGAATCCCATTTTACATTCTAAGGCAAAACATATAGAAATTAAGCATCATTTCATCAAAGACTATGTTCAGAAGGGAATCATAAATTTAGCCTTTGTTGATACAGATCATCAATGGGCAGATATTTTTACAAAACCCCTTGTTGAAGATAGATTCAATTTTATTCTGAAAAATATTGGTATGGATTTTTGTCCAGAATGATATTTATCAGAAGCAAATTGTTACATATGCAAAAATGTTTAAATACTCTGAAGTATTTCTTCTGTCTGTTTATTCTATTCTGATCAATATTTCTGATGTGAAACTCTAAACTAACCATCTTTAGAAGATCTGAACGTTGGCTAACGTTTCAGTTCTTAAGAGAATTCAGAACAGCATGCAAGCAAACACGTGTCACACAAAATCTGAAGAGGTGGCGTGTACATAACTGAAGAGACGTTTGAGGTGAAGTTTGAATAGTAAGAATCTTGGTTTTCCCCCCAAATTTTCAGAAGCATTTAATGTTTTGAAATGATTTTTATTCTCTTCATTTAATGCTTGCTCAAACGTGCGTTTTTCTGACTTTTGATGTGCCTAAGTGTTTAGTATAAATACTTGTTTTGTATTCACTTTCACACTTTTCACTCTCAGAATTTACATGCGTTTTCATCTCCTATTTTCTCTGCATAAAAACCCAAAACCTAAGTGTTTGAAAAAGCATTCTTCAATGGCGTCTTCTTCATCAACAACTGCTCAGTTCCAATCTACTATGGTTGCTGTGACTTCAGAAAACTTGGGTGTTGCTCCATATTCTCCTCCCAAAAGAACACTTCTAACGCCTGTTGATAAACTAGAAGTTCTGTGTGAATCTATGGTTGAGTTTGATTCTCTGGCTGATAATGGATTTGAATTTTGTTCCATAATTAGAGCTCAAGGATGGGTTAAGTACTTTGATAGGCTGTTTGGACCAGTTTACCCTCTCCTTGTGAAAGAATTATGGATTCATGCATCAGTTTATCCCAAGTTCATCTTATCTTCTGTGCTGGGAAAAGAGATTATCATCACAGAGGATCTGATAAGAAGATTGATAGGTTATGAAGAAACAGATGGTGTTTCCCACTTGCCAGCTGGGCGTGTGGACATGGAAGAGGTTTATGAGGAAGTTATGACTGTTGGTCAAGCTTCTAACAGATTCAAAGATCTGAAGCCTGATTACAAGATCTGGGCCAAGATCTTCATGGGATGCATCCACCACAGGAAATCAACCAATTCTCCAGATTATGTCAACAATGAACAGATCTATTTCATGTACTGCCTTAGTCAAAGCACCAAGGTAGATCTTCCTTACATTCTGTTCATGCATCTGTGGAATCATATCAATGCATCTAGAGAATCTGTGAAAGAGAAAGGCCAGAAGATCAGGACTTGGATCCCCTTTGGAAGGTTGATCTCAGATCTTCTCACTGAAAATGGTTTAGTGACTGCTCTGTACGCTGCTGGGGTAACAGAGGAATTAGAGTTTATTATGGGAAAACCTCTGAACGCTAAAAGTCTTCTGAGACTCAAAATTGTTGATGAACTCACTACTGCTCCAAAGAGGCTGAATATGTCTGAATTGAATAAGAGGGTTCCTGTACCTGACTTTCCTCTATTCTTTGCTGAAGAACCCAGACATATAGTGCTTATGTATATAGAAGAATGCAAGAAGGAAGGAATACCTGTTCCAGCTAATGTGTTTCATCTTGTCAAACAACCACTACCAGATGCAGGAGAAGAAGAAGCACCACTTCAGAGGAAAAGGACTCAGCCTGTAGAAGAATCTGAACCTGTCCAGAAGAAGGTCAAGATTGCTGAGAAGCCCAAGAAGCTCTTGAAGAGAAAAGATTCTGAAGAAGCTGCCTCTGTACCTGCCAAGAGGATTAAAGTAAAAGGTACTAAGACTTCTGTAACTTCTGCAAATCTTGTTATTAATGATTCAAATATTAAGTATGTTCCAAAATCACCTGTTACTCAAACCACTTCTGTTACTGCCCCTAGTTCTGTTTCACCTCAAAAACAAACTACTGCTTCTGTATCAAAACCATCTCAACCCAAAATACATATCAAACACTTTGTTCCACGTCAACAACCATCAGATCCACAACCATCAGATCAACCACCATCAGAACAACAACCATCTGACAAACAAAACTCTGATCAACAACAAACCTCAAAACATCCAGAAAACCAACCAACAGAAGTTCAACCAGAAAAAGCCTCTGACAATCCACCATCATATATTCCACCTTCTGAACCTATTGCACCTGTTACTTCTGAACCTATAAAAGTAACTTCGGCTCCTGTTTCATCAGAACCACCATCCAAACATTCTGACATTCCTTCAGAACCTACCAACACATCTGAACCTCACATCCCTGAGACAGAAGTTCTTGATGTCACTCCACTAAAAACAGTGTTTCAAGTATCTTCTACCTCGTGTACACCTACAACATCCTCCAACTCATCTGAATCAGAAATCCACCCAGATTTTCTAATTTCTCCATCTGACAAATATCCTGTACCTGAACCTGAACCTACCATACCTTCTAAAACTTCCATTCCAGATCCTATGCCTTCACCTGCACCATCATCTGAGATGTTAATTCCCAATTCCAATCCAACATCATCTGGTATATCTTGTGCCCAAGTTTCTTCTCTTTATCATAATCTATCTTATGGTTTCAAACTAAGAGATTTTTATGATAGAGTTGAACCTTCTGAACCTCTCAACCCTCTGAAACCAAAACTCAGACAGGCTCTTCCGTCTGTGATTCTTTCATATATTCAATCAATGAACAATGTAGGATCCTTAGCAACAATATCTGCTACATCTGGTAAAGCTGTTGTTTCAGCTCTGCAACCTGCATCTGATAACACAGTTGCATCTGTTGAACCACCAACATCTGCTTTCATACCATACTCTAATGAACCCTTTGATGATGTTTGCCCATGCACAAGACCAAAACCTCATCTGCTTAATGCTTTAAACAGATCCTTACCTCAAAAACCAGAAATTCCTTTCATTCCATATTATCCCCCTCCTCTGATTTCCATCCAAAAATCAATTTTACCACCAACTCCCAAACCTAAACATATGACTCTGGAAACCTTGCTTAAACCACAGCCCAGACTTAATATTGATCATTTATTTCAAACATCTTTGCAAGAAATACAGATGTCTTTAGGTACTGTTCAGAAGAGATGCTCTGAAAGAATGGATGCTAATGAATCTGACATCATCTGGAAAGGATTCATCAATAGATTCAACACTGTAGCTTCAAATCTGAAGAACGTCTGTTCTGATGATGCAAAGCTCAGAGCTGAAAGGACTCTATTCTGGACTGTCAACAAAACTGAACCTCTGCTTCGTTTAGATGCTCCTCCACCACCAACAGAACCTACTGCTAATGCATTGACTATGACTCTGGTAGAACCCTCTTCAGGATCTACAGAACCAATGGCAATTGACTCTGTTTAGGCTGCAGAACCTCAACCTTCTTCATCTGAGATAAAGACAGAACATCCAGACTTTGAAGACAAGATTGCTGCTCTGGAGGCTGGTCAGTCAGAGATAAAATCCTGGATGGCTAAGCAAGATAAGAAGTCTGAGGATATGACAGAATGGATGTCAAAACAAGATGAGAAGAATGAAACTATGACTAAGTGGATGTCCAAGCAAGAGCAATCCTCATCTGAGATTACAGATCTATTGAAGATGCTTTTGTCCAAACACTCTTAGATTTTTTTTCATTCTAATGTTTTTACATCTGTTGTTTGCATCTGAATTTTATTGCTATATCTTCTGATGTTTACCTATGTACTCTTGCTCTGTTATTTTGAATGAATCAGTTTTCTCCATTGAATTATCTTCTTTATTGTTCCTTTTATTTGTCTTTTTAAAAGTTTTTACTTTTTGCTTATGACAAAAAAGGGGGAGAAAATAAAGATCTGAACTGTTTAATATAACTTCACTACAATGAATCTTCATACATATCTATTCTATCTAATATTTAAATTGACTATTTCAGAACATTTGATAAAAACACTCTATAAAAGAATCTCTGAGTCTCTCAGATCATTTGTCTTTTATCAATCTCTGAATCTTATATCTGCAAGACATTCTGACCCTAGAATGTTATAAGAACAAACAAGATCTAACTCTGAAGATTACTCAAGACAAAAGGAAAGTTCCTATTCCTTTTTCATATTTAACTCAGGGGGAGATTCATCATCTCAGGGGGAGTTATAATTCTTTATGTTCAGTTAAATAAAATTTCTGATACTTTTTGTCATCATCAAAAAGGGGGAGATTGTTAGAACACAGATTGGTTCTTAATAATAACTCTTTATTTTGATGATAACTGTTAGGAAATTTATATTTAAGAATTATATACTCTAAAATTTGTTTGAGAGTTTTACTGCAAATTAAATTGAAATTAACTCTCTAGAAGCAAATCTGTTTTGAATACAAGAAGTTATCCTGACTCTGAAGCGCCAGATGCATCGTACAGAAGAATCTGATTGCTCTTTACAGAAGATCCTGAGCGTAGTCTCCAGAAGCATCTGAAGCAAGAAGCTCCAGAACATTCTGAGTCAGAAGCATCTGAAGATAGTCAGAAGCATCTGAAGCTGAAGCATCTGAAGCAAAGAAGAATATTGTTTGAAGAGTTTCTCAAAGCATAATTCTACAGAAGTTTCTGAAAGTACCAACGCTGCCAAGTACTGAAATTCTGTGTCAAATATGCTCTGATGATCAACACGCTGAAAGCACACATGCTGCAAAAGACTCTGATACAACAAAGTTCTGAATATCATTAGAAGACTCTGATCCATTCAGACTCTGAAGAACTTGCTGAAAACTGAAGAAGAAATATTCAAGAATATATCTGTTGGAGTTATTCAACGTCTCTTTCCTCATTTGTGCTAGACACACTTACACAGACAAAAAGGATTTTTCTGTGCTATCCACTTCTAGGAAAGGTCACTTGATGTGAAGACAAAAAGGCTCAGACCTTTTTGGGACTCTCTTTTCAACGCTCAGCATCCTTGAATCAGCTGCCTATAAAAGGAGAATTTCACCACATTCTTCAGTGACACACTATTTGCTGAAAAGAAATCATATTATTCTAAGCTCTCATTCTTTCATATTCTTCTTAGAATTTATTGTACTTAAACTTAAGAGAAAAATCACTGTTGTGATATAAGCTTTATAGAAGCATTAATACTCTTGTATTTAATTTACATTGATTGTAAAGGTTATTCCTTAAGAGGATTCAGTTGGAATCAGTAGCTCTTGAGAAGACTAAGAACAGTTGTTCTTAGGTGTTACTATTGTAATCAGTTTGATTTAATAGTGGATTAAGTCCTTGTTGAGAAAGGCAAATCACTCTAGGAAGGGTGGACTGGAGTAGTTGTTTAAACGAACCAGGATAAAAATAATTGTGTGATTATTTTTTAAGTCTTAATCCTTCATACTTATTCAACCCCCCCCCCCCCCCCTTCTAAGTATTATCTCACCTTCATTTTCATCAACTTAGCTTTAACGAAGCTAAGCGGCGTCTTCAGATCTCTGACGTCAGTCAACAAATCGAAATTCTCGTCTTCGATAATGGCGTTCACTCCGCCTCCCCTATGATTCGGCATAGGATTCTTCGTGACATTTGGCACATTATCGGAGAAGTTGATGATCTTGGCATCCACCATGTCCTGCACCTTATGCTTGAAGGCTTTGCAGTTCTCTATTGTGTGGCCTGGTGCCCCTGAGTGGAACTCACAAGCGGCATTCGCGTCGTACCCTGGCGGAGGTGCCCCTGTCAAGGGAGCCAGCGTCCTCTTCTGGATCAACTATAGCTGAAGCAAAGTCTGCAAGAGTTGCGCGTACGACATGGGCGGTGTCTCGAGGTGGCGATTCGCCAAAGGTGCCCGATTCTGGTACTTTCTGTATCCCTGTTGATTTGGTTGCTGCTGCTGCTGTTGAACTACCGGGATAGTTATATTGGCCACCTGCTGGTGAGGACCTTTACCCTTCCTTCGAGCGTTGGTCACTGCGCTCGTTTCTCCTTCCCGTCTTTTGCCACTATAAGGTTTCTTTCCGCCTCCTCCAGCTGAGGATGACCCACCTTGAATTTTCCCGATCTTGATCCCATTTTCGACGTGCTCACCCGTGATAATGAGATCTGAGAACGTCCCAGACATACCACTGACCAACTTCTCATAGTAAACCCCTGGGAGGATGGCTACAAACATTTGCACGAGCTCACGTTCAACCATCGGCGGCTGAACCCTGGATGCCAACTCACGCCATCACTGGGCGTATTCCTTAAACCCTTCATTGTTCCTCTGCGACAGATTCTGCAGCTGGACTCGGTTCGGGGCCAAGTCGCTATTATATTGGTAATGGTGCACAAATGCTTCAGCAAGATCCTTCCATGTGCGCACACTAGTAGGCTCCAGACTCATGTACCACTCAAGGGACGGCCCGGAAAGACTGTCTTGGAAGAAGTGCATCAGCAACTTCTCGTCCTCAGAATGAGCAGACATTTTCCTGTAGTACGATCTCAGGTGGACACGAGGGCAAGTGGTGCCCTTATATTTTTCAAAGTCAGGTACCTTGAAATCAGCAATTAATCCCACTTTGGACATATCAACGCCCAAAGTATTCTGGTTCTCGATATCTGTCATCTTATCTTCAAGTGCCTTGAATCTAAGCCGTGCTTCAGCATTCAGCTCCCCTTCTGCACCTCTCTGAGAGAACACATCGTCTTGACGATCCTCGAGCCATGGCTATGGTCCAAACAGATTCCCGACACCTGCATTGCCGTTGCCCAGCCCGACATTGACATTAGCTCCCAGACTCCCATTACCGACGCCCGTCGTATTGAGTCTGATGTTGGCCATCACATTGCCGTTGGCACTGCCGTTTCCCCCGGTCACGGGAACACCATTCTGTGGAGTTTCAACTGGTGGAGGAGTAGGCACAGTCCCACCATGAAGTACGCCATTGCTATCAACCCTCGAAATCAGAGGCTGAACCAAGGTTCTGAGCTGATCCTGGCCATTGGCGACCGCTTGCATGAGCTCCATGAAGCGATCCATTCTTTCGCGGAGTTCCTGAACATCAGTTTGCACTTTCTCCATGATTCTGGTCTGATTAGCTCTAGTCGGATAGCGGTGAATAGGTCTCTGATCAATCCTGGAACCACCTGAAACAACCTGGAACAACCTGAAAAAACCTATAAACACAAAAGGGTTAGGAAAAACAACAAAATGTTCGTTATGCAAATGCTTCATGCAAATGCAAACGTGTGTCTGTGCATTAGGGAGATCTCCCCCGATCCTAGTGCCTGAGTGCCAGTGCTGATAATAATAAGAAGTCCGAGTCCAATCATGGAAATAACAATCTCATATATAAAGAAAGCCCATCAAGGCAGTACACAACATCAGCGAGTACAAGATGAATCAACAGCGTGACCTCAGCCAACAAGCCTGGTGATGGTCAGCATACAACAATGATCAAAACAAAAGGAATACAAATAGTCAGGTACGGCCACGGGCGCGATACTCTTCTAACAACTCCTTCGTTTCTGGATGATCCGGCAGAGTGAGCAACCCCTCGATGAGTAATTCCCTCTGCACAATGGTGTACTGAAGTCCTTCGACCGAACCTTCCCATGTTCCTTCGCCGAAACAATCTTCTAACTTCCGCTTCTTGGACTCAAACGTCAGCTTGCGCTCCTTCAGGTTAGCGAGAGCTTTGTTGAGCTGGCCTTCAGCGGCGTATATGCGAGCGGTTTCTTCATCAAACCTCTTCTCACTATCCTTCACCTGGACTTCCAGCTTGGAGATCTGTAGCATCAGCTTATCCTCCCGCTCTTTCCTGGTGGCCAGGGAAGCCTTCCAGTGTTGGTTGAACTTGGATATCCTTCGATACGCTTCGTCCAAGTGTTGCTTCTTCGTAGCCAGTACGTCGTTGATAGCTTTGAAGTCTTGACTCATGCGTTCACGCTCGGCTATCTGCTTAGTCAGGTCTGTCCCCAGCCGGTTCACCAGCTCTGTTTGCCTTTTGAAAGAATGAACGGCTTCGTTCCTCTCGCTTCGGAGCTGAGCCAATTCTTTCTCCAGTTCCTCGTTTGCCCGCTTCAATTCATCTCGCTCAGCTAACACCCGATTATGCTGCTGAATGGGCACCGTAGTAAGCTCTTCAATCATTGGAGGGCTTTCCGGCCTGGCATGAGGAAACGACATCCCTATAGCATCTGCTCTGGCTCTGATCCAAGTCACGTACGGAGGGTATGCTTGATTGTTGCTTCTCCCCAGCAATGGTTTTCCCCTTTTACTGATGCCATTCCAGGCGCGCTGAAGCTTGGATAACAGATCCCCCTCTAGAAGACCAGTGAGGTACAGAGATTCCTGTACCTCTTCATCCTTCGGCGGAGCTCTCAAAGCATACGCGAACTGTCGGACCAGCAAAGACGGATTGTAGCTTATACAGCCTTTCCTGCCTATCAAGGGCACGTTCGGAAACCCGCTGCAGCTGAAGATAATCTCGGCACCCAACCTATTTCTGTCAAACCAGTCAATATCCTCTGCAAATAAACTCATCAGACGCTCGGACCACTCAGCTGTGGCTGCAGACGAAACAAAAGGACCCCTCTTGGGCAGATGACTATCAAGCCATTTGTAAAGCAAGGGTACACAACATGAGACATTCTTTCCCCTCCTGTTCTCGTTTTTGTAGTGGACGGAATGGTAGACATCTCCTATCAAGGTAGGGAATGGATTCCCTGAAGCAAAGATGTGAAATGCGTCGAAGTCTACAAAATCGGGCATATTGGGGAACAGAATGATGCCATATATGCACAGTGCAAGAATGGCGTTGAACGCGACCCAACATCCGTCTTTGGCGCACTGCTGAGCCTTACCCACTAAGAACTGCAAGGAGAACCCGGGAACCTTGTTCCAACTAGACAATACCAACTCGGAGGCATCCAGATGAAGTGAAGGAGCTAAACCAGCCAGATCAGGCTCAGTATCCATATGAACAAAAGGCATCTGCCTCTTGATAGGCACCCCTAACAAATCAGCATATTCCTCTAGCGTGGGTGCGAGAACAAAATCCTGGAAAGTGAAACATCTCAACGGAGGGTCGTAGAACTGCAGCAGAGCGTGCAACCCATTCAACTCGAACGCAGAAGGTTTACGAACCAAACTGAGCAACTTGCCGTAAGATTTTCTGAACTCATCCCTCACAGAATCATCTGCTAAAGCAATCAAATCGGTCAGCCGAACCACATCAGGGGCAGGGAACTTGTAAGCCATGGTCTTCCTCAGAGAACCCATAACAAATACAATAGGAGGCAAGAAATCCTGGATCGGGGAAAACGGTACCTGCAACACAGACACACGTTAATGAAATGCAAATGAGTATGAAAAGCAATGTGAAATGCAATCATGCAGCAAGAGATCAAGGCAACTGTGCTGTGGAGATTCTGTATCAACAAAACCATAATGCCGCTCTGTCAAGAACAACCACTATATCTGATAATAAGAAAACCCCGGTATCGGACCACAAATCTGCTCTGTCAAGAACAACCATCTGATAGGGCCATATACGTAAGACCATAATTCTGCTCTGTCAAGAACAAACACCTGGTAATAAGGACCTCTGATACAGGACCAAAAGCTATGCTATATCAAGAACAAACATCTGATAACCAAAACTCTGCTCTATCAAGAACAAACATCTGATAATGAGACTCTGCTCTATCAAGAACAAACATCTGATAATAAGCTCTGCTCTATCAAGAACAAACATCTGATAATAAGCTCTGCTCTATCAAGAACAAATACACATCTAATGATAAGATCCTCTGATCCCAATCTGCTCTATCAAGAACAAATACACATCTGATGATAAGATCCTCTGATCCCAATCTGCTCTATCAAGAACAAATACACATCTGATGATAAGATCCTCTAATCCCAATCAAAACCTGGTATGTCAAGAACAATCATATGTCTGCAGATGAGATCCTCAGACCCCAATCAAAAACCTGCTCTGTCAAGAACAATCAACTGATAACCAGAACTCTGCTCTATCAAGAACAAACATCTGATAATGAGATCCTCAGACCCCAGACATGAACCTGCTCTATCAAGAACAATCATATATCTGCAGATGAGAACCTCAGATCCCAACAAAACTGATCCACTATCAAGAAAACCAGGTAGTCTGAAGGTCAAAGTTTCCTGCAATAAACCCAACCCTGCTCACAGGTATGGACCTAAACTGACTCAAGTTCGGCATCCTATGCGTTCATCAACGTCACAAACATTCAAGAGGGGTGATACGATACCCAGAAGGTGTGGCATCACCAGCTCATGAAGCGGCCTCACTCGGCTGAATCACAAATGATCGGTCCCCAGAGTCGACAATCCTCCAAACCAGCAATCGTCTCAACCCAAAGGGTTGAAACAGAAGCCAACCGGGAGAACCTCGTCTGAGCATGGATTTCATGAGACACTAGTGCCTGTAAAGCAAGCACGCGCCCACTAATTTCCACAACTAATGCTATGTTCACTCAAGCTTGGGTCTGGCTTCTCACTCATCAGAATGCCCCTCCCACAACAGCACAGATAATCATATCATACTGAAAATAAAATGCGGGAAATAAAATGCGATAAATAAACACAACCCAACAAGTAATCATACAAGCGCTAGGATTGACTCTCGCAAGGGGACGTCGGATGCCAAAACTCACTCGCATTCGGGACGTTGGATCCCAGGAAACTAACAAGTCCCCAGCAGAGTCGCCAGCTGTTGCTTTCGCGAAAATAAGGTGACGGCAGAACAGAAGAGTCGCCACCTTTTGTTATTTATCCCTCGGAGCGGGAAAGGAAACGATCGGAAAAACCTGACGAAAAAGGGTAAGACAAGGTCGTCGCAACCGTTGTCTGGGTTCGGGAGTCGGTTACGCAAGGGGAAGGTATTAGCACCCCTCACGCCCGTCGTACTCGACGGGATCCACGCTTGTTGTGTTTACTGGACGAGTTGGTTTATCTATCTACCTATAAAGGTTGGTCTGAAAAAGAAAACAAAATGACTCGGCAAAGCGTCGCGCTTTATGCCTACGTATTCTCATCAGAGAATGAGAAATCAGAGTCAACGTAGTTCGACCTACGACGGGTGGGGGAAAGGTGGCTCGCCAATACATCAGTATTGTGCCTACGTACTCTCAACAGGTATGAGAGATCAGAGCTTACGTAGTTCGGGATACTACGCATTACGGGGATTCAGATTCATCTGTTTTATCGAGTAGGGTTAAACAACAGTTCCAGCAGTTAGGGACAAAGCCTATTTGCATTGGCGCTGAAGTTTAACGACACTCTTTTCTTCAGAAAAGCTTTCCTTTGACTTACGGGCCCACGGGGCAAAAAGGTTTGAAGTTTGTTTTCTGTCTTTTATGGAAGAAGTGTTTTTTATTGTGTTTGCAATTTCAATCGCACTAGAGACTATGACCTGAGAGTGAATGCGCCGCATGTCACCCAAAGGGTACCATACTAAACATCCAGACTATGGAAAATAAACTCTCCCACAATCCTTTCTCAGATAGCTTAAGGCTCGTAACGTACGAAAGAAATCACTCATGATTACTGTATCTTAAGTTGTTTTGAGATGAGAAGAGAACGGGCTCAACTAAAGGGAGACTATCAAGTCCTACTGTTGTCATGCCAAGGATTCATCCTATGGTTGAGGTTTGAAACAGGGAACTCCTAGAAGTTATCATGCATAGGTTTCAACCTAAAGTTCTAATCATCACGTCCTTATCAAAGGAAATGAGATTCCTAAGGGATCATGTCAATGATACACAGAAAAAGATAAAGCATAAGCTTAAACAGTAAACAATAAACAGTAAACGACTGTAAAACGCATGCAATGCAAGTGAGGGAGGAAGTGTGTGTGGGGCAGCAGCCTCCACAAGCTCATCTCATCCTCAAGCCAGAATGAATAATAGTAATCATACTGAAAAGTAAAACATGCTATCAAGCAGAAACAGTAAACTGCAATCATACATATAAAATAAAATCATGCTATCAAGCAAAATAAACCACATGGGCAAGGGAGCAGGGCTCTACCGAATACCCGCAAGCAAAGCCATACAGTAACAATACAAGCAGAGGGAGCAACTCAACCTCTAGTGCAATCATGCTCCTAGCTTAAATCTAGTCTAGATATGGACTTATTCTAATGCATCAAGCAAGTCAAACAAGGCACATCAATGCAGAAAAGAAAACAGACAAGAAAGCAGCTCAACTCCTCTCTCAACTCCAAGCCTCAGCTCTTCTAACAGCAACTCAGTCTTCAGACCTCAATCACTCTTGACAAATATCAATTTGCTTCTCTAGGTTTCAACCCTTCAACATAAGTTTCAACTTATCTCTTCTTCAAGCTTCAGCTCCTTAATCAGTTCCACCTTCAGGCTTCACTCTTAACCACAAGTATCAACTTGATTCCTTCAGGATCTCCAAGCTTCAAAGTAAGTATCAACTTATCCTTTGTTCTTCAAGCTTCAGCTCTTCAGTCAATCTCAATTGAATCCTCCTCCTAAGTATCAACTTAGTCTTCAAGCTTCAGCTCTCTTTTCTTTACCAGTCTCAACTTGGTCTTCTCCTCCTGCAAGCTTCAGCTTCTCAGAGTAATCCTCAATCATCTGGAAATATCAACTCCATCCTTCAATCTTTAAGCCTCAGCTCTTCATTCAGTCTCTACTGGATGTTCATTGGGTCTTCAAGTATCAACTTTCTCTTCTTGCTATCCAAGCTTCAGCTGCAATGGCAATGCTCAAGGAATCATCCTCTTCCATACTCTTCAATGAAGTCTTCATCTTCAAACTCGGGCCCAACATCTCTCAAGATACTCAACCTGAAGAAATCACTTATCTGGATAAGCTGGGGTGTTAAACTGCTTGTTGACCACCAAAGGTGACCTATAAGGGTTTAACATCAAAGGAATGGTTCCCTCAAAAGTTCTACTTCCTAGGTATCATCACTTATCCCTCCAAAGGAGGGAGGTGAATACCATGGAAGGACCTTGAATCATGGGGAAGAATGGAGGTGACAGATACCATCCATGTTTAAGAAAGAATTTAACTAGGTCTAAGCTCTACTTAGTTCCTAACCCTAAATCAACAACAAAACAAACAAGGCTTCAAGCTCTCAAGCTCTTTCTTCAACCCTCAAGTCTTCTACTATGCTCCTCCATGCTCCTCAAAGCAATACCAAGCCCACCAAGCCAAGCAAAAACCCACAAAGCAAGGCAAAACAAAATACAAGCCCACAAGGGCAACACAAGCAACAAGCAACTACAAAAATCATTTAAAAATAGTATACTATTATATTAAAATCTAATATACTTTCTAGGGGATCCTATATACATACCCTTAATACCCTATATGTCCCAATGTCTAACTTGACCTAGAAACCCAAATTCTAGTGTTATTGTGGACCTATGTTAAGGATTGACCTAATTCTACACAACCTAAAGTCATCTAATCAAAACTAATCAAAAATTAATCACAAAATTATGGAATAAATCCAGAGGGGAGCTAAAGTCCTAATCTAACTATCCTAAAAAGAATGGCCTAAAAATATGAAGGGAACTAGCTAAACAAAATTCTACAAATCTATGCATCAACGTAAAAGGAATTAAAATGCTATTAAAAGAGAAAATACACAAAAAAATATTAAAATGCATGAAATGCAAATATTATGATTTCATAATTTTATATACATTAACATGAACTAGGGGAAAAAATCCCCATGCAAAAATCATTATTTTTCTATTTAATATGATTTTTCAAAGATTAAAATAAAATGGAGAAAAAGAAATTAAAATGTGAAAACATTGGTGCAGATAGCAATGCCATACAGTTCAATATCCAGATGGGCCCTAAATGGGGGTTCAGAAAGCAATGCGCGCCAGGCCCAATTATAATCAGAAAATCACTTCAAAAATTATAAAGAAAAAGAAAAACATACGGTGCAAAGAGTAACAAAAATCAGTTCAAATTCTTAATGGGCCATGAAAGGGGGTGGGCATAGCAAGTATCAACTTAAGCCCAAACGAGAATTTAAATGAAACGCAGCGCTTTGGGGTATCTTCAGAATTCCTCTTCACACGCGAAATCAAATCACAGCCCTTAGATCTCCACTCAGTCAATGAGTCCACGCATGATCCAACCGCCATGTCTTTATCTTCTTCCTCCAGCCAGGGTTCAAATGAGGAAGCCATGGAAACAGAGCTTCATAGCTCAAGCTTCTCCCAACTCGTATCACCTCAATTCTCCATGAAAAACTAAAATTCAAAACCCTAATCTGTTCTAAATTCCATGCTGATCACAACCATGGCCTTAAAATCCATTGAGACTTCCTCAAACCTAAAACACGAATCAGACTTCCAAATATGCTCAGGAATCAAAGTTCACCATTCTTGAAATTATGATGCTCAATCTCTTCCTCAGGTTACACTGATCAATTTCCACTATCATACCAAGATTATTTCTCAAAATTCAGCAAGTTATGGTGGTAAACAGAAATGGTGTCACTATCTTGAACTTCACCAATTGCTCTCAAACTTTCCAGAATCCATCTCCTACTTGTCTCTAACCATTCTAACCTAACAATTCTACCTAATTATGCTTAAATTAGGGTGTAGAAGAAAAGTTACAAACCTGTCAAATCTTGATTATCATATAGGGCAAAGCTCCACTTCAACCTCTCAAACTCTTCAGAAACCTTCCTTGATTGGTGATAAAGCTTCTGTTTGCAAAAGATTTGATCAAGAAAGCCTGAATCTCCAAACCCGATTGTGACTTGCAACCTCCAAAATCCAAAAGCTATCTCCTCAATTCTTCATGATCTTGCCCTCAATTTGGTATGCACATGTTCAGTATGATCAATGGAAGGTGTTGGGATTGAAAGAAGCAATGGAAATGGTGAGGAATGTAGAATTTGATTTCAACTTGCAATGGAAGCAATTGAAATGGCTATCTCACTCTCCTCTCTAATCTCTCACCAACCTTGCATCTGAGCAAGTTCTAATCACTATATAGGATGGTTCAGACCCATCCAGAACCTTCTGGAATCATCCAATGAGAATTTGGGATTCTCATGCCATGAGTTTATGATTTCATCTCATCTCACATGCCATCTCATGCTATGCCTCTTGCAGCCTTTGTATCTGACCTGAAAATCTCCTTAGATGAGATATATGAGGTGTTAAGATGCTTAGCTAGCTTGTGTATTGAGTTTCCTTGTGTTTTGCATTTGTACCTTAATATGCAAGCAACCATTTTCCAAAGCAAGTCCATGATCTAAGCCTCAATTCAAAAATGTGGCTGAACCATTGTTTTCAAAATGCTTTTTAGAGTCAAAATGACCTATTATATTCCATGGTTTGGATGTGTAGCTTGGAAATTTCAATTTCCAACTTTGACTTATTTAACTTATGCCTCCATTTTAGGTCATTCTTACCACTTTTTTCTACAAGCCTTTTCAACATCTCATGACCTCCCTACTAGCCTTAAAACATCATTTTAAGCAAGTTTGATGTTGAAGATTTTTCCATTTGAAGCTTGGAAATAGGAGTTATGGCCTTATGCTTGAAATGACCTATAATCTCCAAATGACCAAAATGCCCTTGACTTGTCAAAGCCATAACTTGAGTTCTACAAATCCTATCAAGGACTTCTAGTACTCTATAGAAAGCTAAGAAGATAAGGAACAACATTCATTTTGACCAAAAGTTCATAGGAATCATCCTTCTTGGGAAAACGTTGGATGCAAGTTGGGTGACTTTCAAGGCCCCAGATTCACATACCTCAGATGACCTGTAACTTGTCAAAGTCATAAGTTGAGCTCTACAAATCCTATCAAGGACTTCTAGTACTAAAATTAAATCTAAGAGCAAGCTCTACAACATTCATGTTGGGGGTAAGATGAGATGACAATCACATCTTGAGCTAAACTGCCTTGAAGATGGGGATCAAACTAGGGGATTTTACACTGTCAAGCCTTGGAAACCCTAGCTTGAAACTTCTCAAACTCTTCAATCATGATGAGTTGATCTAGGAATCATCCTTATAGCATCTCAATGCATCAATCCATGATCACATGGCTCTTGTATTAGGTCTCAACCCTCTCCAAATCATCAATTGACCTAGGGTTGACCCAGTCAAACCCTAATTATGCCACTCATGGCTAAGTCTTCTTATTCTTGTATAATGACCTCTCTAGGCTTCATGATGGCTTTCAAGACATCTCATAAGCTCTCTCAAAGCTTCAAGTTCATCCTCATAGCTTCAGAATCATCTGAGGAGCTCCCACAACAAGTTAGGAGGCACACAACCTTGGTTTCAACCAATCTCTCTGAGGATCTCTTAACTTCTCTGACAAGGATATCAACCCTTGAACACTTGAATAACCTTATTGGCTAGCTTCAAAGTCTTGATTGGTACTCATACCTCTTGATCTCCTGCATACATGTCAATGAAATGCAAGTGATAATGCTAATGTGAATGAGATGAACCACAAGCTAGGTAAAGGAATGTTGGTCAAATTTTGGGGTGCAACATCTACCACCTTTAGAAGTCCTATAATGAATAGAATGGTAAGTTTATCCAAGTAAAGTAGGCACTGGATTACCAATAAAGAATATCAGTATGGCATTAACATCAACAAAATTGTTAATGTTTGGGAATAACACAAGACCATAGATAAGTAATGTGAGGATAACTTTAAAAGCATCCCTACTATCTACTATGTCTAAAACAAAAGCCTTCCCCACCAAGAATCTAGAAGTCATCCCTTGGATTCCCCCTTTTGAAGTAAGATTAACTTTTATATGAGATGTCTCCAAATGAAGGGCTTCTACAATGACTGAAGGTTTAGGAATCTTCTCTAAACCACTGAAAGGTGTCTTGTCCAACACTGGAAAACTAACCTAATATGAATACTCCTCTAAAGTAGGAACAAGCTGATAATCAGGGAACATGAAGCTAGAGTGTCAAGAGTGTCATAAAACGGCACAAGAGTGTCAAGAACTCCATCTTTAATCTTGGTCTTAAGAAAAACCAAAAGCTTTCCTTAACAACCTCTGAAATCCTTAGGACTAGATACCATGGATCCTAACTTTCTCAACTCTGTCAAATTACGATTCTTGAAGTTATACTTCTTAGTATTCCTTCTTCTAAAATCCATGATAATGATACCTAAGATGTTTACACAGAAAAGACATCTAAGTTCCTTAAAACCAAGCCAAAAGAGTTTTCATGAATGCATGAATGTATGTTTATGCAACAACAACAACAAACAATGTTACAAACATGGTTCAAAGGTTTGATGTCACGAGCATAGAGTCATGGGTCTAACCATCCCACAAGGTATGTACTAAGGGTTTATTGTACCTATAGAACAAGTTTCTAAAAGGTTCTAAGAGTCATCAATCCATCTTTTGGATATTACCGTTTTTCATAACTACTTGCGCGAACCAATGATATTCTCAAGAAAAACTCATCTGAGTGTATTATCGCGTACTAACTACTTCAGGTCTACACCTGGATAATCACTGGACTACGTCCGAAAAAGGCCAAGAGGGGTTATAGGGGTTCTAAGCTCCTCAGCTTCTCAGACTCCCAGGTCAAAAGTAATAATGTCATTAAGACTACTCGCAATGACAAATACTACCATCAAAGCGGTCTCCACTAAGTGGGGTTATATCATGTGATTCATGTTAAGGATTACTCTAGACATGTAACTTTTGATTATACCTTCATTCTATCTTATTATGCACTCAAGTCTGAGTTATGACTTATCTCCCCACTCATGGATCACCAAAATACCCATAAAAACAAAATATCAAATAATAATAGTAACACAAATAAAATAAGTTATGTTTAACCCTCTTGGGGATATTTCCCAGTGAAGTTGCCATTTTAGTCATGGTGAAGAATCGGAGACCAAGATATTTACTAACTTGACTCGCAAAACAAAATGTCACCGCCGAACTTTTATTTTTCCAAGGGAATGGTACTAGCATCCTAAAAATATGTAGTACTCTATAGGAACCTCTTGAAATGTTTGTTTTTGGTTAAAAGAGTTTGCTGAAAAAGATTAGGGAGATGAGAAAAGAAGTGTCTTTAACTATTTTTTGATTTGGAAAGACATGAAGTCTTGTTCCTACATACCAATAAAGGATCAAAACATCGTAGTTTGGGGTAGAAATGACAAAAGGGTTTATTTTGGTTGATTTTAATGAAGAGACATTTTATCATCTTAAGGAGAATACTCAACTAATCAACCTACAAGTATGAGAAGATGTATCTTTGAACCATCATGAAGGAAGGGCTCCAACTTGAATATAGAATCTACAAGTATACCTCTAACTCCTTCATATGGAAAAGAATAAACATCTATTTTAATCATTACTATGGGGATAGGATATTTATATCTCAACTATAGATATGAATCGTGTCTAATCTCTTGACAAAGGTTTTAAAAGGAAAAGTTAAATGGCAAAAGTCTTGAATGTGGTTTGTGTCTTTTAGTTTTATGAAAAGGTTTTTGATATGCTTAAGATGTCTTGAAGCATTTATAAGAGAAAAGAAAGTTTTGAAAATGCAACGACCTAAGTCAAGGTTTTTTATTGAAAGAGATTCTAGTTAGGAAAATGGATACCTAAGGGGTAAACATGAAGAAAATGATGGGTGAAGGATGCAACAAGACACAAAATGAACATGCCTATGATAATGAGTCAATTATGGTCCATTTCCCTTGGATTTAAACACAAGAAACATAAAGGTAGCAATCAATGGTCAAGTAACACAAGATAAGTTTTAGTCATAAATAAGCAAAGAAGAACACATGCCATGTGTCGCTACGCGAAAAATGACACAGAGTCGCCACCGGATTTTATTTATCCCAAAGAGGGAAAGGGAAATAACGATAAAACCTTTGGGAAAAGAGCATGGTCATCGCAACAAAGTCTTAGGGTTAGGGAGTCGGTTATGTGAGGGGAAGCTATTAGCACCCCCTCACGTCCATCATACTCGATGGGAACCTTCTAGGTTGTTTAGCGTGAATGGGTGTTTTAAATCTAAAAGTTTTCTTGCTTAAAAGAAAAGAGCGGTTGGTTTTTATTATAATGCTCTCCAAGGATTGTGGCCCTTGTGCCTATGTATCCTCACTTAAAAGAAGTGAAGAATCAGAGCTCTGTAGCTTGGAGGCTTGTGAAATGATTGTTTGTTAATTGATTTTATACCTTGAAAAAGGGTTTTCGGATTGATGCCCTAAGGTGAAAAGAAGTTTGATGAGTTGATGTTATTTTTAGTTTTTTGAGGAGAAATTGTTCTTGATTAAGATTATACAATAGACTTTGGATAGAGATGAATGCTTCGAATAACCAAGTCGAGCGCTTTGTATTTAAAACATTCGAAACGAGTGTATGAGGGTTCCATTCTCATTCCTTCTCCACCACTTTAAAGTTTATGGTGTATGACCCCAATTGTATCTTTATTGTTTTTTTTTTTTGGATTTTTATGAGAAAAATACCACTTGATGTTGGATCAAGGGTTTTATTGTTTGTAAAAATATTTGATGCGATGCGAATAAGGTCGATGGCGAACGCACAAGGCGGTCGACTTACAAGGATGAAAATGGCTCGATAAAATCGAGAATTTATTTTTGAAAGTAGTTTTTAGAACCAAAAGTCAAAAATGACCGTAACAACATCCACATACAATGATCATGCAACCACATCGGGTTGGTCGGCATGAAAAAACACAAAACATGAAAAAACTAAGGGAAGTTCGCCAGGTGAAGGCTATAGCGAAGCTACCCAGAAACAGCAAAAAGTTCGCTAAGCGAACTTCCCAGCAAACACAAACAAAGGCAAAAAGGGGGCAAAGTTCACTAGGCGAACCTTACAGCGAAGCTGCCCAGAAAAACAAAATAGAAGTTCGCTGTGTGAACTTCCCAGCGAACACAAACAGAGGTGAAAGGGGGAAAAGTTTGCTAGGCGAAGGTGCCAGCGAACATGACAGAAAAAAACATCAAGAAGTTTGCTCGACGAACTTCATGCTGTTTTGCCCAAAATATTCCTTTTTTATGGAAACAGAGGGAAAACATGGCAAAGTTCGCTAGGCGAACTTGCCAGCGAACATGACAGTAAAGATGAGTATATTTCAACTCATCTTACTATGTCAACTACACTATGCTCTTTTTCTTTCCTTTGTTCTTTTACAACAGTTTTTTGGTCATATCAAGACCTTATTACAATTATACAAAACAAGAAATAAACACATGAAAATATGCAAAAAATGTAAACAAGATAAGGGTTTGAATTGAAGGATACCTAAGAGATACTATCTTCCTTCACCAATGGCCTTTGTTGGATGTGCTTCTATGGTCCACCTCCTTCTTCTTATTCTTTTGTTCCTCTCTTGTTCTCTCAAAATTTTCTTCTCAAACTCTTTTTCTGCATTTCTCTCTTACTCTCTTTTTTCTGATATTTTCTCAATGCCTTTTTTCTCTCAATGTTAATGTTTAGTGAATGCCCCCCCTTGTTTGCAGCCCCCTCTCCTCTTTTTATCTCAGCACATTAGGGTATTCCTTTCTTTCAAAACATCAGATTTTTTTTCTTGGAGAAATGTCTCTTGCCACTTTCCTCGTGTCACTCTCTTTCTTTCCATTTCCATATATGTTGATATGCTGCATTTTTGCTGCACTACTTGCCTATGCTGTCTTTTTTTCTGCTGCACTTTGTATCTTGTACCCATTTGTTGGCTTGTGCTTGGACAACCCCTTTTGGTCAATGTTAACCTTTGGACAAAATTTTAAAATTCTAATATTTGATGTGTAGATGCATCACCATGATTTTATTTCCTTGGTCTTGTGACATATAATGGTTTTGTGATATAATGAAAATTGTCACTTCTTGCATGGGGCTGTTTTGGATCACATTAAAATTACCCATGGCTAAGCAAACATAGTCTTGATCTTGACATGTTCCAATATTGAGTTGTATCTGAATTATTTTCCTTGGATGCTTCTAGGCACAATGAGGATCATGTGGACTTGATGGGGCATGAAGGGTACTATAACATGAATTTGACTAGAAACTTCAATGAAGATTAGAGATAGGTTAATTTCTAAACATCACTTAGAGTTGGAAATTTTGTAACAAATGGCATTCTTGTAATGTCATGAAATTTCTCTTTGTAACATTCTTGCATCTAATCTTGAATTTATGAATCTTGGATTTGGCAAAATGGGTCTCCCTTATGCCATTGAACTCGAAATGAATGAAGTCTTGAATTATGAACTTGTGATCTTGACTCATGTTTTGCAAATTTGAGCTCCACTGTATCAAGAATATGAAACAAAATTGGATGAAGTAACGTTGAATTAGGCCTTGCATTTCATGTTCATTAAGAACTTTGATCTTGAATATCCTAATATTTTTTCAAGAAACTTTTCCTTGAAGGAATCTACATGAGTAGACTTTCCAACTTGAACCAAACCTTAGATGATGAACCTTTTCTTCCATGTAGTCCATGATTTAGCAAATTTTCTTATTTGGAATGGAAAACAAACGAATCGACCCAAACCTCACCTTGTGAACTCATATGCTCGATATGCAATAGAACGATGTGTGATATGACGAATGTAGGGTATGAAAGGATAAAGGTGAAAATGAGGGTGTGACACTATGTTATGGATTACAATCAAAACATAAGAGCAAAAGAGGTCATAGTGAGAGAGTACTCAAATAGAAACATCCAACATAAGTCATATGAACTATCAAACCATACAAGAGACATGGTAAGGTAAACACCAAGGCATTCAGAAATGATTCAATAATCAACACAACCTCAAAAGCAAAGTATCTCAAGTAACTCCAAATTGAAAATCCTAATCATGCATAAAGATTGAATATCTCAAGCGTATCATAACACATCAAGTCATTAGGGAAAGGCATCAATATATGACAAAGATTTACATTCAAGCAAGAACTCAATTCATTAGTGTTTTGAATCACATAGATATTCATTTCTTAGTCCAACCCTAAAATCAACTAATGTGGAAAAAGGTCTAACATGTAAAATCAACTAATGTGGAAAAAGGTCCAACCCTAAAATCAACTTGAACCAAACCTTAGATGATGAACCTTTTCTTCCATGTAGCCCATGATTTAGCAAATTTTCTTATTTGGAATGGAAAACAAACGAATCGACCCAAACCTCACCTTGTGAACTCATATGCTCGATATGCAATAGAACGATGTGTGATATGACGAATGTAGGGTATGAAAAGCTAAAGGTGAAAATGAAGGTGTGACACCATGTTGTGGATTACAATCAAAACATAAGAGCAAAAGAGGTCATAGTGAGAGAGTACTCAAATAGAAACATCCAAGATAAGTCATATGAACTATCAAACCATACAAGAGATATGGTAAGGTAAACACCAAGGCATTCAGAAATGATTCAATAATCAACACAGCCTCAAAAGAAAAGTATCTCAAGTAACTCCAAATTGAAAATCCTAATCATGCATAAAGATTGAATATCTCAAGCGTATCATAACACATCAAGTCATTAGGGAAAGGCATCAATATATGACAAAGATTTACATTCAAGCAATAACTCAATTCATTAGTGTTTTGAATCACATAGATATTCATTTCTTAGTCCAACCCTAAAATCAACTAATGTGGAAAAAGGTCTAACATGTAAAATCAACTAATGTGGAAAAAGGTCCAACCCTAAAATCAACTTGAACCAAACTTTAGATGATGAACCTTTTCTTCCATGTAGCCCATGATTTAGCAAATTTTCTTATTTGGAATGGAAAACAAACGAATCGACCCAAACCTCACCTTGTGAACTCATATGCTCGATATGCAATAGAACGATGTGTGATATGACGAATGTAGGGTATGAAAGGATAAAGGTGAAAATAAGGGTGTGACACCATGTTATGGATTACAATCAAAACATAAGAGCAAAAGAGGTCATAGTGAGAGAGTACTCAAATAGAAACATCCAACATAAGTCATATGAACTATCAAACCATACAAGAGACATGGTAAGGTAAACACCAAGGCATTCAGAAATGATTCAATAATCAACACAGCCTCAAAAGAAAAGTATCTCAAGTAACTCCAAATTGAAAATCCTAATCATGCATAAAGATTGAATATCTCAAGCGTATCGTAACACATCAAGTCATTAGGGAAAGACATCAATATATGACAAAGATTTACATTTAAGCAAGAACTCAATTCATTAGTTTTTTGAATCACATAGACATTCATTTCTTAGTCCAACCCTAAAATCAACTAATGTGGAAAAAGGTCTAACATGTAAAATCAACTAATGTGGAAAAAGGTCCAACCCTAAAATCAACTTGAACCAAACCTTAGATGATGAACCTTTTCTTCCATGTAGCCCATGATTTAGCAAATTTTCCTATTTGGAATGGAAAACAAACGAATCGACCCAAACCTCACCTTGTGAACTCATATGCTCGATATGCAATAGAACAATGTATGATATGACGAATGTAGGGTATGAAAGGCTAAAGGTGAAAATGAGGGTGTGACACCATGTTGTGGATTACAATCAAAACATAAGAGAAAAAGAGGTCATAGTGAGAGAGTACTCAAATAGAAACATCCAACATAAGTCATATGAACTATCAAACCATACAAGAGACATGGTAAGGTAAACACCAAGGCATTCAGAAATGATTCAATAATCAACACAGCCTCAAAAGAAAATTATCTCAAGTAACTCTAAATTGAAAATCCTAATCATGCATAAAGATTGAATATCTCAAGCGTATCATAACACATCAAGTCATTAGGGAAAGGCATCAATATATGACAAAGATTTACATTCAAGCAAGAACTCAATTCATTAGTGTTTTGAATCACATAGATATTCATTTCTTAGTCCAACCCTAAAATCAACTAATGTGGAAAAAGGTCTAACATGTAAAATCAACTAATGTGGAAAAAGGTCCAACCCTAAAATCAACTTGAACCAAACCTTAGATGATGAACCTTTTCTTCCATGTAGCCCATGATTTAGCAAATTTTCTTATTTGGAATGGAAAACAAACGAATCGACCCAAACCTCACCTTGTGAACTCATATGCTCGATATGCAATAGAACGATGTGTGATATGACGAATGTAGGGTATGAAAGGCTAAAGGTGAAAATGAGGGTGTGACACCATGTTGTGGATTACAATCAAAACATAAGAGAAAAAGAGGTCATAGTGAGAGAGTACTCAAATAGAAACATCCAACATAAGTCATATGAACTATCAAACCATACAAGAGACATGGTAAGGTAAACACCAAGGCATTCAGAAATGATTCAATAATCAACACAGCCTCAAAAGAAAAGTATCTCAAGTAACTCCAAATTGAAAATCCTAATCATGCATAAAGATTGAATATCTCAAGCGTATAATAACACATCAAGTCATTAGGGAAAAGCATCAATATATGACAAAGATTTACATTCAAGCAAGAACTCAAATCATTAGTGTTTTGAATCACATAGATATTCATTTCTTAGTCCAACCCTAAAATCAACTAATGTGGAAAAAGGTCTAACATCAAGAGAAACAAACAATAGATAATGAAGTCAAACATCAAGTAACATGATCTTAATCAAGACATTCAACCCTAAGACATGACCAAAGGGTAAAAAATCACCAACACATAAATCATGCAAGCATAAAGGGCTCAAAATAAACTCACAAAATTATCAAGACATAATATCAATCAAAGCATAGTATCAACATGATATTAATTTATATGGCATGGTATTGAAGAATCAAGCATGAACTTAACAATATGAGGCAATAGGAAATGATTAAACATAATACAAACATATGATTATAAAATAAATAACAACAAAATAAACTAATAAAAATAAATATTTTTTTAGTTTTTAAATATGAAAATATAAATGACAAAAATAAATAGTCAAAAGAGATAAATAAATATTTTTGGTTTTTAAGATTAAGACTTAATAAATAAATTAAAGAAAATGGAAAGAATTGAATAAAAATAAAAGAAATGAAAAGAAAGAGAATAACGAAATAAGGGAGAGAAAAGAGAGGAAAATAAGGAAAAGGGGCAAAAGAGAGATCCATGGGTGTTGAACCCAGGACCTGAGGGATCTAACAAAACATCCCAACCGCCGCGCCAAGGCCTATTAGCCTATTAAGATTTTCAGTCAAATGAATAAATATTAAAACTGATTTCAAAAATGAAAAAAAAAGCGCGCAAACTTCATCTTCAACCTCAAGACAACTTTAGAATTTCAAATTTGTGATTCCATTAAACACGAACTAAACAAGACATGTGAGTATATTCTTTTGCTCATAATTTTACAAGGAACACAACCATGTCCTTAGTTCACATTTATATTAACCCTAACTCATGAATTTGATCAAAAACCAAATGAACCCTAAAACTTCAAGATGAAATTAAATCATGTACATCAATAATCAATTCCCTTTTTCAGGGGGCTTTAGAATACAACATTAAAATGAACACGTGTGTAACAAGAATGAATCAAAATGATGCTTTAAAGTAGGAGAAACAAAAGGTGGAAATGTTACCTAATGGAGTGAGTCTGTTGCCTCTTCAAATGAACTTCTAGAAGTGGAATGATGATCCCTCTAGCTTTCTTGAGTCTCCAGGAGTATAATGGTATGCTTGGAATCACTTGAAGTCTTCTAAATTGTTATGTCCAAATCGAGTCGCAGAAGCAAATAAATGAGGTTTGGATATGGTGTTTTCGAAGGTTGCAGATATATTCTAGTGCATACAGTAAGTTTCTTATGGTTTGTGGATGGTGTTTGTGAAGGAAACTTGGAAGGAAAGTGAAAGAATTATGAAATTAGAAAGTGTGCTTCAATGGAGTTTTGAGTTTTTTGGTTAAATGTGGCTCTTTGTATTATTGCTTGATGCTGAGATAATGAGATAATGCCTGCATATGTAAAGGTTTGAATTTGGTCAAGAGCAAGGTTTGGATCAAATCTAGGCTTGGAGTTTGCATCATTGGACCAATTTAAACAAAAATGGTAAAATGGTACCATATGTTATAGCTCGGGCTAAGCTTGTGTGGACATTTTGAGCATTCATTCTTAGGGTTGGATAACTTGATTTGACATCTGAATCATCTGAAAACCAGTCTACAACTTGTTGAACATGTTTTGATCAAAATCACTTTTTCACATAATTCCAAGAATGCAATTCGGAGTGGGGGGTTTGGAGAGGTTTTTGTCCTCATTGTAAGGGTCAAACTTGCACAAATTTAGTATCTTTAAAAAGCTATCATGTAAAGGAACAACTCTTGTGTTGATAATAAGTTGAGGAAAGACTTGTAACATGTCCAAAATTGGCTCTAAAACCGTGCCAAGAAAACTAATTTCCACACTTAGTGAAATTCTGGTTCATATTGCCATTGATCACCATGAAACCTCAACTTTGGCCTCCCATTTCTTTCAATTGGCAAGAGCTTGTTGGATCAAATTTTCCACCATGATGGAGTAGGAAGTATGCTCTTTAAATGCAGCACTTAAGCATCAAGAATGGTTGCTTGGATTATACACAAATCGACCATAAAGTCATGTACATGGAAAGGTTAAAAACTTAGAAAAAATTCTAAGTGTTTTGAAACTTGCAACAACTTGAAACCTCAAGTTTCACCATCAATTTCTTCCACTTCGAGAAAGCTTTTGGCTTCAAATTTTCATCAAATTGTAGTATCAAACATCATCTTTAATTGCAGCCTTCAAGTGTTTCAATTGGATACTTAGATCAAACACCATGGCCTTGGAAAGTTGGTAACTTGAACATGAATTTTAGTACTTAGAGAAATTTTCAAAACCCTAATTTTGACAACTTTTGACATTTTCTTGATTTTCTTGATTTATCTTGATCAAATCATTTTCCACACTTTTTTTCTTGACTTAAGAAATCCATAGTTGACCAAAAATGTCAAAAGTCAAACTTTGACTTTAAGCATCTGTTGACTTTTTAACAATTGGATCAAAATTATTCAACTATCAATGGATCAAACTTCTTGAGCTATTTGAAACACATGAATGGACCAAAAAGATGTATTTGAATCCTTTGGATCGTGTTCCAAACCATGGGATCATGTTTTGATCAAAAAGTCAACATCAAGTTGACTTTGACCAAAACCCTAATTTGGAGCACATGATGAATTGGGATTTGATGAACTTGAATTGATGTAAACTCAAATTTTATTATTGATGAAAGGAAACTCATGAATGAGTGAAGGAACTTGGAATGTTGAAACCCTTGATTGACTAATCTCTTGAACTTCTTGATGCAAAACCTTAACTTGTAAACAAGGAAAGGAGGAGATATTTTTGTATTTCATGGGGTTAGAAAAATATAAAACACACACAAAAAGTGATTGATGCTATGCAAATGATACAAATGAAGGTGAGATCTTAAGGTTAAAAATTAGGGTATGACAGTTTACACTAGAGCTCAATCTAAAATACCACATGGCAAAATATTACATGTTAATGTAAGCAGATGTGAGAATAGGCCGAGTTAGACTTTGCTAAGTCTTAATTTGGTTTATTAAAAAATTTCAAGCTTAAAACGAGTCTATAACCTATGGTAGTTTTATTTGAAGGTTACTTTTCACACCCTAAGTGATGCTAAAATATATTATGTAAATCAGAAAATGCTCTTACAAATCTTGATATATATTTTTCGGATGCATTTTAAATATAAAAGATTCTTGTTTAAGCGAGTCACACTCTCATTTTGTCCAAAAATACTTTAAAAATAGACTTAACAGAAATTATATTTCTGAAGGATTTGTAGTAAAATTTGCAACTCGAATGCAATCCATTATTCTTTTCTTTCTCTATAATTCCTTTTATTTCACAATTAAACTAAGTTCTCCAAGTATCGGACGTAAAATGGATTTTACCTCGACTACAGTATTGAGGTAATGAACGTCGTCATTAACCTCGATTATTTAAACACCTAGGAGTAAATTAATTTGCACATGGGTTCGAACCCAAGCATGTGCATTTTTATTGTTTACAAAACTAGAGCCTCATACATCTCGGTTTACGAATAAACCGAGGGGTAAGTTAGATTATTTTTTATTAGAAATTTATTACATTGTTTACACAGAAAATAAATAAAAATAGTTTGTTTACAAACTTAAATGTTTACCAAAATATTACATTGTTTATTTAGAAAATAAATAAAAATAATTTGTTTATATACTTAAATGTTCACCGAGAATATTACATTGTTTATATAGAATATTAAAAGAAAAATTAATTTATCCCTGAAGATCATATGTTGGATCTTCGACTTCTTGATATTTGGGCAAGGCTAGATGCTTCATCTTGCAAGTATTTGTTTATGATATAAAACAATAAAAGGATTAGAAAAAAATATTTTAAAAAATAATTTTCTACTCAAATGAATATTTAAAAACACAAACCTTAAATCCAGATAATTTTCTACACTTGCAATCCATCACTAATGGTAAAAGTTAAAGTGGAGGATATAGATAGTTTCAATCTCTTTATGACATTTCTTTATCAATTTTATATATTAAAAAGCCTTTATAATGGAAATTTTTTAGGTACCATGCGGATCACTAATGCTAATATCTTGAGCGTTGATAATCATAAAATGAACGACAGAGATTTGTGTAAGAATGCTAAGTTATCCCCTCGGTTTCTATAAAAACCGAGGTGAAAATGTTTTTTTAATTACATTGCTTACATAAAATATTGAAAAAAATAATACAGCAAAACCAGAATTTTGTTGTAAGAAGATATTTGGTCCAAATATCACACGCATCCAAATTCTAAAGAGTTATTTGGTCCAACCATTGAATGCATTCAACTTCTATAGAAAAGATGTTTTTCCTACACTTGCAATCCATCATAGAAAACTTTTACAAACTTTTAAATACAACAATAATAACATTAATACCATTTTGTGAGATGGATCCCAAAAGAATGATGTAATTTCTACTTCTAACGAGTTTGGAAGGGCTACATATAAGTTATGATTAAGGTAAAATGTGTCTAACGAGTGTTTTTTATAGTAAAATGATATGTATCTTATACCCCGATTATTAAAGAAATCGACGGTATATATCATTTAGTTTACAAAAAAATTATAATAAATAAAAATAATTCACTGAATTGTTTTTCCCCTCAAAGTTTATGAAAAACCGAGGTAATATGTGATTTCTACTTCTAAAAAAAATAAATCATGGCGCGCATCAGAGTCATATCCACTAGAATAACAATGATCATCCATATTAAAAAATGTAACGTATCTTTTGGATTTTCAGGGCGTTTGAGCTTTTCTGATTGTTTCACATCCTATTCTCCGCATTATTTAAACATCATTCCTTGTTTCAACGTCTCATTTCCAACTCTTTGTGTCTTCAAACCTAGTTTCAAAGTCTTTTCTTTTCTTTCAGAATGTCTTCAACAACCTTAGATAAAAAAATTTTGTTCGTAATCAACGAAAAGTAGGTCAATTTCGATGATTTGAAAGACAAAGTATTCGCAAAAACAAGTTTAACGGTTACTTTGACATTCTTAACGGATCCATCTACACTAATCTCGTTAAAGAGTTTTGGTTAAATGCCTCCGTTAGGCCATCTGGTCATGATGTTGAGTCAATCCAGTCATATGTCAATGGCTTTCTTATTACAATTACTCACTCACTTATTACTCAGGCAATACAATATGAAGAGGAATGTGTTTGTGTTGAACATTATAGATTCAACAATGTCTTTAGAGATCACCTTCGCCTGATTTATGCAACCAACGATAATCTCAGCAGTTCTGCTAGTCTACAACTAATTGAAAAAGTTTTGTATCAACTTCTAGTGTCAAATCTCCGTCCAGGAGAGAAAGAACTGGAAACGCTTACTAGGAATGACAAACATATATTGTTATTCTTTACCAAGAACTTCATAATTAATCTTCCTCTTACCATTTTTAATTTCTTAAAGGAAATGATAATTATCTCTAGGGATGAAAGGACTTTCCTCATACCATATAGAAGAGTTCTTTCTAAACTTTTCTCTAAGTTAGGGATATTTAATAGTGATATTGTTCAAGTTGAGTGGAGTTAGAAATTTAAATATATGGAATAGTTATTTGTTGTCCCGTTTTTAATTAATGAAATATTTCCTTTCATATTATTTCCTATTTGTTTTTATTGATTTTTTTAGAATTACTAATTAATAAGAAAAAAATAAAATGAGAAAAAAAGTGAAGATTGGAAGGAAACAAGTGAGAAATCACTCAAAAAAAACCTTATGTGCAGTTACAGGGATTCGAAGCGTATTTCTTAATAGTTATGTTACCTCAGTTTTTAAAAAAAAAACGAGATATTATGTTTAATATTATTTTTTTTCAAAAGATTCGGGACTCACTTATTAATGTATTACCTTGGTTTTATATAAAACTTAGGGGAAAATTATTTTTAAAAAAATCAAACATGTCGCTCCCAAGACCTATAAGCTCGGCTTTTGGCATGTTCGAGGTGAAACCTTTGTCATAAAAAGTATTATTTGTAGTAGTGTGTACTGATGTTTTCCATATTATTCATTAGGGCAGTATTTTATAAAATCGGAAATCAGATAGGGTCATCGGTCTTGTCTGATTGTTGGGTCGAGTAAGATGTTGAATCAAAGAGAATCAGCCAAAATAGATAAGAACCGATAAACCGACGGGTTAAATGCTTGCTTTTTTTTCCTTAGACAAAACAATATCAGTTTTGATAATTTTTTATAAAAAGAAAAATTAAAATTAAAATATAAGTAGACTTTATACAAAACTTATTTGGAATAACTTTTCCTCCTTCGAATGAAATTTATTAGACACTACCGGTTATTTTATTATTCATTATGTTGAAAATTCATTTGGATTTGTATTTTGTTGTATGTGATGACTATGTTTAACATTTGAATTTAATTAACTTGTAAAATTATGATATTTTAAAATTTTAAAATTTTATAAGGATTCTGATATTTTAGAGATCGAGTCATCCGGTTTGACCTGTTTAATAGTTATATAGTTTTATTATAGAAATTGGTTTTTTTTATCCGAGTTATTCAATTTAATTTGATTTAACAATGTGATTTGACCAATAAATTAGTGAGTCGACCTATAAACCAGTGATTCAGTTTTCTCACCAGTTTGATAATCTTTCCAATTTTTAGAATACTGCATTAAAGATTAACAAATATATATACAAGAGGAAAAGTAATTACAATTCCATAATATTAGAATGAGATTAAAATTGAATAGTCTATCTAAGACAACTAAGATTCAATGAAATAAAATAAATAATAAATGAAATATATTTTTTTTAACAAAATCGGGGTGTGCCCTTACACATGTATTTGGTGTATTTGAGATGTGTTCGGAAGTACATTTCCAAATTCTATGAGCATTTTTAGTTTTTCACTAAGGTGCGAGAGAAATCCTTAGGATGAGAAAATTAACCTTTGTCATATTTTTAAACTTTATACTAAGGGTGTTCAAAACCAAATCAACCGGGTAGAAAACTGCAAATCAAAACCACAAAAAATTGCATTTGGTCCACATGTGTTTTGGTCATTTTTTAACAAAACCGCACGATTCAGTTTGGTTTTCGGTTTGTATTTTACAAACTGAACTAAACCAAATCAAACCGCATTATGTTACAACTCAAAGTTCACTTATCCCACATCCAACCTAAAACCCAAAACTATTATGCCTTAACTTTACAAATATTCTCTTACTCACACTTAAGATATTAGTTTCAACCTTCACAAATCTCTCGTAGTAGTATCACACATCCTTCTAATATTCTTTCTTCTCTTCTACTCTAATGTTCTTTATTTCTATCTTCTCATTTCTATGTTATTGTTTATCTTCCAATTATGTTTTTATCGCATCTTTCTTCTCTAATCTCACATCTCTTATGTTCTTTCTTTTTCATCTTCTCTAATCTCTCAAGTCTTCCATTTTTTTTATTATAATATTTTTGATATTGTTTTATGCTACTATTTTATGTTTTTTATTCTATTTTTGTCTAAATATGATGAGTTTTGTTGTTATTTCGTAATGTATGAATGACTAAACAAAATGTTATGTTGTTTTCGATAGGTGTATGTATGACTCAATAAAAATCTTGTAAAAAATCGAACCAATCGAACCAACTAAAATCGTATTAGTTTGGTTTGGTTTTTATAAGTCAACGGAACCAAACTGAAGCTCATGCTTTTTTCTCTGCGGTTCAGATGATTTTTAACGTTAAAACCGCACCGAAAATACCCCTACCTTACACTAACATTTTCAAATGCATGATTGGCTTATTAGTTTACTTAAAAACATATTTTATTTGAATATTTGTAAATAAGTGATTTGTCTAATTTTTATATGTACTAACAAATTAAAAGATCAATAAAACTAAATGATTTTTTTTATTAATTTATTTAAGTTTACATATTATTATTAGTTTTGTAGCAATATTTGTTTGAAAGAATTTATTAGAATAATTTATGACATTCATAAGATTTTTTAGTTTATTTTTATAAGTTCTTTAGAAATTTTTTTTTTAACTTATTCAAAATATAAAAAATAATTTATGACATTACGATGATAATAATAATTTATTTAAATAATTTGACATTATATATTTAAAAGAATTTTTTTTATAGTTTGTGGCCTAATCTTAAAAAAAATTATTTTAAAAATTATTTTGATCTAATATAAGTCGGTGTAGACTAAATCGTATTCTCACCTCCAACGTTAATGTTAAGTATGTTTTTTAAGAAAACTTAAAAATAAATGAATTTATAATATTAATAATAGGTATAGATAATACCATCGGTCATCACCACTACTTGTTCATAAAAAGACAATACAATACCAAATTTGACTTCTATTAAACTAAAAACAAATAACAAAAAAAGCCAATAGACATGTTTATACTAAAACATGTCACAATAGCTAATCACACATCACACAATAGCATTCCTAATTTGTTAGCTAAATGTGACACGATACAAATTCCTAACATTACCTTGTATAAATAGACATTTATCTTGTATAAATAGACATTCGATAGTTGATAAAATTAGTGAATGAAAAAGACTTGTACATTTTACAAATTAATAAAATGAAAATCAATTTTTAAACAGTTATAAATCATATTCACATAATTCACAAATATTCAATAAAAATCAGCTAGTGCATATCGGTTTGCAATACTTTTGTGAATTATTTCACACAAATTTGTATTGAATTCATATAAATTGAAGTACTAATGATCCAAATAGAAATTTCAAGTTTTTGAAACATTAATTATTAAACTAGAAATAAAAGAAAATATTTTAACTATTTTATTAATTATGGAGAGATTACACTAACATATCAATCCAAATTTTTAATATTACGGTGTGCAAATATACTTTTGATAGCTGAAAAAGTTAGATTAGAAAATGACTATAAACATATTTAAAACATATAAACATTAAAAATCTATTCTCAAACTTGTAGATAAATCATAATAATATTATTTTCCTCTAAGAACCGTGAATTAATTCACGTAAATCGACTCGGACATACCGATTCACGATACTTTTAGAATTGATTCACACAAATTTATATGGAATTCATGTCAAATAAATTCCCTACGAACCATATAAGTTTACATATGATAATAATAATTTAATAAACTAGCAATAAATTAAAAATATTTTATCTATTTTCTTAACTATTTTCTAATTATGGAGAGGTGGGTATCATATATTGATAAAAAAAAAACAAAAAAAGTAGTGACCATACCAATACAAATTTCTAATGTTTTTTAATGGCTTATAACAAATATTTTTCTCTCTACATCCAAGTCAAAATGTGAAATATAAAAAAAAAAATCGCCTATAAGTTTTTTTAATTTTTATCATAAATTGTGAAACGAAAAGAAAGTAATTATTGATTCAAGAAAACAATTTTTTTTTAAAATGTGATCATACAAAACCAACGGTTACAATCATTTTTAGATCAAATGTTGCAAGTAAGATACATAAGTACTCTTGAAGTATTATTTTGGCAAATTATTACATGTTAAGTATGTGTTTTAAGAAAACATAAAAATAAATAAATTTATAATATGAATAATTGGTATAGATAATACCATCACCACCGCTTGCTCATAGAAACACAATACAATACCAAATTTGAAGTCTGAGAAACGAATAAAAAACCAATAGATATGTCCATACTAAAACATTTCACAATAGTTAATCACACAGTTAGCATGTGATGTTCGGCACTAGATTAAAAATATTAGGCATGATTTGGAGGAATTTCAGGAACAGATTCATAAGATTAAGACCCCCCTCTCTCTTTTAAATATGTTTTTGATTATTGTATAAGTTGTATAGTCGAATAGTATTTTTGACATATTAATGTGGCGAGTTCGACTCACTTGCCAAATCTTGGGACTTATTAAAATTGTATAGACCTTTAGACATTTTGATGTTGCATTGTGATTTCGATGCAAATATCTTCAACATAATGCAGTTGGAGGTTTTACAGTTGTTTTGAAAATGACTAATAATGTTTCAATGATAGTTTATAAAGACCAAGACACGTGGAAATTTTCTAGAAACACGTGTATTAGGGTACGTGTCAAGCGTTGAAGAAGTAATTGTTGTTGACGATTATCAATGTAGTAGTATATAAACAGACTTCTTGTATAAATTTTGGGGTCTTCAATTCTTATCAAAAATTCCTATTGAACTCAAAGTATTCGAGTCACAAAGAGAAACGAGTTTGAGAGAAACATGAATGAATCTGCACACCATTTCCTTTAAGTCTTTTCAATTACAGCAGTTATTTCATAACATTTCTTATGTTTTTTTGTTTATTATATGTATCCAAAGTTTATTGCAATTAGAATTTATAGAGTTTGTTGACATTCAAGTATTTAACTTTCTATCGTACACACTTTTTATTTGCATTTATTTCTACAAGTTATCCTTGAAAATATTCAAATTTAATCTCTTAAGTGAATCAAACTCATAATTGTTTACTAAATTTACTAGTAAACACACATGCCACAATAGCATTCCTAATTTTATTAGCTAAATGTTACATGGTCCAAATTCCTAACATTACCGTGTTGGCAAAGTTAGTGAGTGAAAAAGACTTAAAACATATTATAAACATATAAACAACATAAATCTATTCTCAAATGGGTCTAAATCATAGTCACATGATTCAGTGATAGTTAGATAAGAATTGTGAATTGATGTTAATCTTTCATGCAAATTCATACTTGCTTGCTTTAAGCCATACAAACAATTAGCAAGTTTGCATACTTGATTTTGCTTGGCATGCTTAATACCAGATGGAATTATCATGTACACATCCATGTAAAAATGCATTATTTACATTGTAACGCCCATTTTAATTATTTAAGTTTTCAGGTATTGTTTTGTTTCGGCGTGTTAATCGTGGGACTTATTTGATGAATTGTGGCCATTGATATTAATATATTATAAATGATAATGATAATAATTTAATATTTAATAATAATGTTAATATTTAATAATAATGTTAATATTTAATAATAATGTTAATATTATTATTATTATTATTATTATTATTATTATTATTATTATTATGATGATGATGATGGTTATTAATATTATGAGGATTTTTAGTTTGGAATTGTTTCGGAATAAAAGAAAATGAGAATTGTTTATTTGGGATTAAGGGCATAAGTGGTATTTTTGGGAATAGGGAGAAGAAGAGGACACGATAGAAGTGGAAAAGTGGAGAGCACGGTGAAGGAGAGAAAAGCTTGAGCAAGAAGAAGAAGAAGATCAAAGTCATCAGATTTTTGGAAGTTCTTGGGAAATCAAAGCTGCTTATTGAGGTAAGGGGGGAGAAAATAGATGGGGAATTGGTAATGCATGAATAAGGGTAGTTTGGGAGTCCTTAATGTAACACCCCGTTTCCCAAAATGAATTAAAACAGTTAAGGTAAACACACATCAGAGTTTCTTCCCCAACGGGATGTCACAATTCAACAAAAATCCACAGATCTTTTTTCAAAAATAGATTCTCAATAATATTGCAGCGGTAAATAAGAATAGTCTATCATAGACCACATAACATGTATATATACATCATCATATATATAAAAATCGGCCATCTGCCCAAAATATATATATATATATATATATATATATATATATATATATATATATATATATATATATATATATATATATATATATATATATATATATATATATATATATATATATATATATATATATATATATATATATATATATATATATATATATATATATATATATATATATATATATATATATATATATATATATATATATATATATATATATATATATATATATATATATATATATATATATATATATATATATATATATATATATATATATATATATATATATCCATCATGCATCAGCACATATCCCACAAAAGAACAGATACGCCACAGGGGCACACATAATCAACAAATGACAATAAACTCCCAAAAAGTCCAGGTATTACGTATCAGAGCAATCCTACAACGACGCCACAATCCAAGCTAGCTAAACACCTGGATTGTCTGTACTTCCGAAGAAGCACAGACCACAACAACAACAAAGGGATGAGATTCACGATCAAATATTAATGGTATAAACATATATGAAATAAAAGGCAGAAACAATAAATCAATTATTTCATATTTCTCACAGCCGGACCTACTGTCCCATCATCAACAATCACACACACACAACCACAATGCAACACATGCACTCGACTCGACAATATGCGGTACCGACTCAACTCAGGATAGATCCCATACACTCCCTCTGAGCAACGATCTATCCCTACCACGCTCCTCATGAGCTCATATAATCACATATCAACGTCCCCCACTTGGGACACGGGTGGTCGCATACACTCCATCCGAGCAACGATCCAATTTCCCATCCACGCTCCCCACTGGAGCACGCCAGTGAATCATACACTGCATCCACGCTCCCCATTTGGAGCACGTGAGCCACACAGGCCTCACGTCCACACGCTCCCCATTTGGAGCACGTGAGCCACACAGGTCTCACGTCCACACGCCCCTCATTTGGAGCACGTGAGTGAATCGCATACGCTCCACCGAGCAACGATTCACCACGTCCACATACCATGCAAGATGCTATACATAACCATACGACACATACAGTGCACACGATCCTACGGATCCATCGCATCATAATATGCATACATACACAAGCACACAAAGTGCATCGATCCTACCGATCAACTCACCACACAACATATCACACATCATGCACCTAAGGCATACCGGTCCTACTGACCCAATCATATATCACATACATATTAAGCACACAAGTGCATCCGATACTACCGATTCAATCATCACACAATAGTACGTAATCACAACGCATATAAAGCGTATCGGTCCTACGGACCCATTTACCACAACACATCACTACAACATACTCAATGCATAACGATCCTACTAATCCGCATAATTCGCACACTGTGCATACATCTCACGTACGCATCCACACATATTCATTCCTAGTCGAAGGATACATAGCCACTTCAGGCATCACAACGTATTTCCGTTCAATCGTTCGTATCAACGAGTATTCACGCACACGCCCTCTACATCACCTTCACACTCTCAACCGATCCACAATAACCACGTACTCGCTCATGACCAACAAGGGTCCAACCACGTCAGAACGGAACAGCACAACATAAAAATCCCAAAATGCTGTCATGTTCGCTGCCATTCGCCTGGCGAAGCCCCGCAGCGAACACTCGCTGGGACCTGCCCGGCGAAACTCCTGGCGAAACCAAACAGAAGCAAAAGGCAGCCTTAGTTGCCCAGTTCTCCTGGCGAAGCCTAGCAAAGGCTCGCCCCCATTCGCCCAGCGAATGCACGTGAATTCTGCAGAAAATAGCTCTCGGCTCAGAGTCGGCAACGCACTCCGAGCTCAGCCGATTCTATTCCCAAGCCAACCCCATCATACCAGAAGGTCATCCCACTACCCGACTATATCATCTACCCGATAAAACGTCGAATTCTGCCGATTAATCCGCTTCTGGCTTAAAACTACATCCTACTCCGAAACCCCCATTTCCCCCAAACGATCACCAACATTGCATGCAAGAGTTTTTGACATCATACACAAATTAAAACAGCATCAACAACACGATTATCATGCAATTCAACATCATCCTATGGGGATTAGGGATTTTCCCCTTTTCTACCAATTTCATGTATACCGAAATTTAACCGATTATCTCCCCCCTTACCTCGAATAGCAGCTTGATGATGATGAGCTTTCACAATTTCACACCCTTGATGATTATTTCCTTTGCTCACGCTTCACACCTTCCTCTTTCTTCCAACCGTGTTTTTCCTCCTCTTCTCCTTCACAGTCCTGTTCTTACTCTTCCTTCCAATCCTATTTTCACCAAAATGCCCACACTACCCTTAGTTCCAAATAATCCTTATTATTCCAATTTTGTTAATATTCTCTTTTTCTTTTATTCTAGAATAATATTAATAAACTCATAATATTAATATTACTAATAATAAAAATAATAATATTAATAATTAATAATAATGCTAATACCATATTAATATTAATTGTTAACCATTATCACTATCAATTATCGAATATTAATATTATGCTTCTATTTCTTCACCAATTCTCACGCCACACACGCTGATGAATAAAAATAACGCTGGAACTAAAAATAATTAAAATGGGCGTTACAACTCTCATCCACTTTAATTATTTTCGTCCTCGAAAATACCTGATGGAAACAGCTCTGGATACGTTTCCCGCATCCTGCTCTCCAATTCCTAGGTCACACTGCCTCCCACAGCACCTCCCCAGGCCACTATCACCAACGGTATCTCTTTCCCTCTGAGTCACTTCATCTTGCGATCCTCGATCCTCAACGGCAACATCTCCACAGTCAGATTCTCTCTAACTTGGACTTCATCCCTCTGAATCACATGAGATGGATCGGGTACATACTTCCGAAGTTGCGACACATGGAACACGTCATGCAAGTTCGAAAACTCCGGCGGCAACGCCCCCCTATAAGCCACAACATCGATCCTCTGCAATATCTGATACGGCCCGATAAACTTCGGATCCAACTTCTTGGACTTCAATGCACATCCAACACCAGTCACTGGGTTAACCCTCAAAAATACATGGTCACCCTCACTGAATTCCAACTCTTTCCTACGGTTATCATAATAACTCTTCTGTCGATCCTGAGATGCTTTCATCTTCTCACGGATCATCTGCACTGTCTCAGTAGTCTGCTGCACCAACTCTGGTCCCAACACCACATTCTCCCCTGACTCGTACGAACATACAGGAGTTCTGCACCTCCTACCATAAAGAGCCTCAAACGGTGCCATCCCGATACTAGAATGGTAACTGTTGTTGTACGTGAACTCTACCAATGGCAAATGAGTATCCCACTTACCACCTTTCTCTAACACACAAGCCCACAACAAGTCCTCTAAAGTCTGAATAGTCCTCTCCGACTGTCCATCCGTCTGTGGATGATAAGCCGAACTCAGCTTCAACTCGGTACCCAAGGCCTCTTGTAAACTCTTCCAAAATACAGAAGTGAACCTCGGATCTCTATCCAACACAATACTCGACGGCACGCCATGCAGTTTCACAATTACCCGAATGTAGATCTCTGCTAGCTTCTCGAACGGAAAACTGATACTAATTGGCACAAAGTGTGCAGACTTAGTAAGTCGATCCACAATCACCCAAATGGCATCAAATCCTCTCGCCGTATTCGGCAAACCGGTAACAAAATCCATGGCGATACAATCCCACTTCCAAACTGGAATTTCTAACGGTTGCATCATCCCAAAAGGTCTCTGATGCTCCACCTTCGATTTCTGACATACCAAACAAGCATACACATAACGAGCAATGTCCTTCTTCATGCCCGACCACCAAAACAACTTTTTCAAGTCCTGATACATCTTCGTAGCTCCTGGATGAACACTTAGGCTACTACGATGTACTTCGTCCAAAATCGACTTCCTCAGCTCATCATTGTCCGGCACACAAATTCTGCCCCGAAACCTCAACACACCCGCATCATCCAACTTGAAATCACTACCGGAGTCACTCCCGGCCTCACGCATCAAATCTACAAGTTTCACATCTAACTTCTGATGTTCTCTTATCATATCTAAGAAATCATTCATCACTTGCAATTTACCCAACATTACACCACTTGCAGTAAACTCACAAACCATACTCAAATCTCGAAACTGCTCAATAAGCTCCATCTCTTTTACCATCAAAGCTGACATATGAATCGTCTTCATGCTCAAGGCATATGCAACAACATTCGCTTTCCCTGGGTGATAACTCAAACTAAAATCATAGTCCTTCAAGAATTCTAACCATCTTCTCTGCCTCATATTCAACTCTTTCAGATCAAACAGATACTTCAAACTGTTGTGATCACTAAACACCTCGAATTTTGAACCATACAAATAATGTCTCCAGATCTTCAAAACAAAAACCACCGCAGCCAATTCAAGGTCATGAGTAGGATAATTTCGCTCATGCACCCTCAATTTCTGCGACACATAAGCTACCACTTTTCCATTCTGCATAAGAACTCCGCCCAATCCCAGCTTGGACGCATCACAATATACCACAAAAGACTCACACAGATTCGGTAACACCAACACCGGCGCTGAAGTCAATCTCTTTTTCAGCTCCTCAAAACTCTCTTCGCACGCAGCATCCCACACAAACAATTGATCTTTCCTCGTCAACTGAGTCAACGGCAAAGCCAATCTGGAAAAGCCTTTAATAAATCTTCAGTAATAACCGGCTAAACCCAAAAAGCTTCTAACCTCAGTTACCGTCTTCGGCGGTTCCCACTGTAACACCGCACTAAATTTCGAAGGGTCTACTGAAACACCATCACCCGAAATAACATGCCCCAGAAAACTCACAATCTGCAACCAGAACTCACACTTTGATAACTTAGCAAACAACTTGTTATCCTTCAACACTTGCAAAGCAATCCTCAAATGCTCCATATGCTCTTCCTCAGACTTAGAATAAATCAGTATATTGTCGCTACTGCGAAAATCGGCGCCGGCTGACAGAAGAGTCGCCACCGTGCGTTATTTATCCCTCAGAGCGGGAAAGGAAACGCTCGAAGTAAACCTCGCAAAAACGGGGAAAAGGTATGGTCATCGCAACCATAGCCTGGGTTCGGGAGTCGGTTACGCAAGGGGAAGGTATTAGCACCCCTCACGTCCGTCGTACTCGACGGGATCCACGCTTGCTTGGGTTGTCTACTGGATGCAAAACAATCTTATCTACGGCTGCTAAATCTAAACGGAAGGGAATTGACTCGATAGAGCGTCGCGCTCTATGCCTACGTATTCTCAAGAGAGAAAGTCAGAGTCAACGTAGTTCGGGACTACAGGGAAAATTGGCTCGCCAAGACATCGCGTCTTGTGCCTACGTACTTCCACTGGATGGAAGATCAGAGCCTTGCGTAGTTCAGACTAACTACGGCTAAACAAACATTCTCACACAGCAGTGAGAAAAACAACTGGCTTCACAGGGTCGGGAACCTATGGTCAAAACTATGGCTGAGTCTCAAATGCACTTGGGCAAGAGAGAAAAAGGGTACTCAATTAATCGTCAGCGGGAAAGTCTCGATCGCACAGCCGCGAGAGAACAAAAGTTAGTCGTTAGTGTGCTCGCTAGGATATCGCATCCTATGCCTACATATCTTCGTCTGGTACGAAGAATCAGAGCAGCTGTAGTTCGGCTACTATCGGACCACAGCTCAAATCTCGTTTTATTCATCTCTGAAAAAATGATTACAATGAGTCAATGCTGAAAATAATTCTCCTAGGACGCTATCCTATTCTATCCTGAAAAATCGAATGAAAATAACCCCCTAACAAATGGGCTTCTAAACTCTCCTAAAAGTCGAAACAATAAGGTATATGAAAGTATCCTAAAAGAAAATGCTTTAAAAATATTAAATCGGCACTTTAATATTTTTCTCTTTTTCTCCTTTTCTTTTCCCATATTTTCTTTTCTCATGTTTTTTCTTTTTCTCAAAAAATATTTTCTTTTATTTTTCACAATATTTTTCTCTACATTTTTCTCAATATTTTTCTATTTTTTCTCTTTTTTCAAATCAATTCTTTTTTCTATTTTTCTTTTAATATTTTCTTTTTTCACAATATTCTTTTTTTCTTATTTCTCTTTTTCTTTTAATATTTTCTTTTCTATTTTTCTTCTTTCCTTTTTTTTTAACATGTTTTCCAAATCTTTAAAAAAAAGAATAAAAAATACAAAAAATGGGGCTGGGGGTGTACTGTGTTATACAGGGGGAGTATAATAGAAAAATAAAATAAAAACATCCACACTAATTGGGCCCAGCCCAGTCTTCCTCATCAAACGCAGGGGGGGTGTGGCGTGAAGTCTGGGTGTGTTGCCAGAAAAATTGGGGCCCAAAGCCCATGTTTGTCCAAAAACGGAGGGGCGAGTGTGCCAAAAAATGAACTGGGCCTTGAGGCCCACTCTCCTCTCCCAAGTCCACTTCTGAAACCCTAGAGCATTCCTCTTCTCCCTCCGCGCCGCCGTCAACTCCTTACTGTTCACCCTCAGCCTCTCCCTCTCCTCCGTTCGTTTCTCCCAAACCACCTCGTTTCTCTTTTTCTTCCTCCGTTCTTCCTCTCCTTTTCCTTTAATCTTCCTTCGTTCTTCCTCTCAAACCTGAAGAATCGTCAAAGTTTCTGGATGACTGTGTTCTTGAGTTGTTGATTGATGATCTGAAGAACTTTGCTGGAAATTCGTTGAAGCTCTTGCGATGTTGATAAACTTTGATGATGGAGATTCGTTGAAGGTTGAGCTTCTGGAGATTCTCTGAAGGAGTGAGGATGAACGCTTGAGGATCCTTCTGGTGACGTTGAATCTTCACGTGATTCTGAAGTGATGAAGGTCTTCTTTGATGATTTGTTGGAGTTCTTGCGCGCAGATCTGGAAAAGAAAGAAGAACGAGTGTTCTTCGCTGAGGAACCTTCGTCTTTGGAGATCCGTTCTGGAAAGCAGGCGATGATTGGCGACGAGATCTTGTTGAAGCTTTTCTGGAAACATTGAAGATCTTGTGATGTTGACGAACACGATGATGGTGATTTTCTGGGAACGATTTGAGATGAAGTTTCGGTTGAGATCAATGTTTGTTGGATGATGATTCTGGTAGGATTAATGGTGGTTTCTGGTAGTTTAGTGGTGGCGATGAAGGTTGGATGGAGGAAGGTGAAGGGATCTGGGTTTGGAGGGAGTTCTGGTGAGTTTTCCGGTGGGGAACGGTTGCCGGCGTACATGCACGGCGGCCGGAGTGGTTTCACGGTGAAGCGTGTGGAGCAGGACGCGTGGTAGTGGAGCACCCTGCATGCGTGCCACGTGGTGGCAGCGTGGCTGAGAGAGAGGGAGGCTTGGGTACGCGTGGCGCGTGAATGATGAAACTCGTGGGACCCTCTCCTCATGGACACGTGTTGCTCGTTGGCTTTTATATTGATGAATGCGCTGGAACCTTCTGGAGTATTCTGGAAATACCTGGAATCTGGTGGAGCTTGCTGAACACGCTGGGTTTAATTTTGGACCTCACACTCTGGGCCTTTTTGGACAATTGGACCGGGCCTACTACGAAAATGGAAGAAAAACTGTAACAAACTGAAAATCAATATTAAAAACTAATTACCACCTAATCCTATTTAACTAAATTAATAACTCCTAATCCGAAAATTAAACTAAATCCCTATTAACTCTAAAATTCAAATTAACTCCTAATTAATAAAATCCTAATAAACCTAATTGACTCTAATAAACCTATTAAGAAAAATCTAATAAATTCCTATAATATCTAAAATTAAACATTGAATTTCTATTTATCCTAATTTCTATTATTCTATTAATATCTAATAAAAGAAAAAAACCTATTTATTTTTAATAAGGAAAAACTCTATTTATTTATTATTATTATTTCTATTTAAATTCTATCTAAAAAAATATACTAATATTCTAAAAAATCCTATATTATCTAAAAATATTAAAATCTATAAAAGATCTATTAAATCCTAAAATGAATTTAAAAATCTATTTAATTCTATAAAATGCCAAAAATTGATTTAAAAATATTAAAATCTACTTAAAATTCTATTAAATCCTAAAAATTGATTTAAAAGCTAATTAAACCCTAAAAAATCCTAAAAAAATCCAGAAAAATCACAATAATTCCCAGAGGGACAAAATGAGCACCGAACGACACAAAAATAATCGGTAAAAATAAACGGGCACCGAAAAATCCCAAAAATCGATTCTACTGATTAAAAACACCTGAAACACGAGACGGGAGCTGTGATCCCTGATAAAATCAAAACAAATGAACAATGCAATGCATGCGATATGCAGATGCGAATGCGATTATGCGTCGAAACATCGAGCCAAATGCGAGACCCGGTTGGTCAAATTTTGGGGTGCAACAGCTGCCCCTATTCAAGCGACTTCGACCTGAATGGGTGAAGAGCGCTCAGCCTTTAAACATTCAAGGTAGATGACGGTTGAATACAAATGGAACCCTGAAATTTGCCAACCGTAAGAATATACTGCAAAACTGCTTGAGGAATAGCTTCCAATAAACTGAAGTTTGGTTGTCACGGCAACATCTGGTCAATTTTCTGATAAAATTTTCTTCTTCTCTTCAACACCTGTGTGACGCCACAAGTATTGAAATAATGCTTCACTTTGATTCCCATCTCTCTCGTGGGATCAAATCTGGTCAACTCACAGTTCATTGCGAACTTGAGGACAATTCTCCTGGGGAAATTCTGAATGGAACTGCCTTGCACCTGTTTTGACAAAGGGGGCAGCTTCAGAAGTCTGGTATATGTCAATCTTTGTTGTTGTTGTTGTTGTTGTTTTTTCCGATGCTGACGTAACACCCAAATATGAAGAATCACTCCGCTGTGGAAGACAAGAAGCTGAACCACACAACTCTGCAGGTGAACAAATTCGAAATCCGATAGGTAACCATCTTGGTCTATGTTTCGACATGCGTATGCTTGAAATGATGCAAATGTCCTATATGATATGTAAATGCTATGCGTTTTATTTGAAAATGCAATGCCTAGACGACATGGATATGCTATATGCTTGTATAAATGCTATGACTATATATGCAAATGCTAATGCAAGCTCTAGCTGCCAGAGAACACCAGGTCTGAAAACCACTTGGCAAAATAAATGCCGAAGGAAACGTCAATTCTACTGGGGATGACCTGAAGTCACAAAACCATCTCAGCAAAATAAATGCTGGAAACGAGAAATCAAATCCACTGGGGATAACCGTTCTGCTGGAGAAATGAAAAGGCAACCCTGCTTGGCGACTTCACTGGGGAAGGAAAAAGAACTCTGCTCGGGAATGCTCTTTTCAAACCATTGGCAACTGATTGCACTCTGCGGGGATTGACCCAAACTGAGGTTGATTACGCGCAGCACACTGCTGGAAATGCTCATACTATCGAGGATATCAATCTTAATCTGCTGAAGACACTCCTGATCCTACTCTGATACGGGGTAAAAGACAATCTCGACTCTTCCGGGGATAATAAGCAACTTTCATCTGCTGAAGAGTAACAATTCTGATTTGACAACATCCACGAGGAATTCACACATTACTCGGAACACTGGCATCCGTCGAGCTTCGTATCGGGAAACATGGCAACATGCGGGTCATTGGGAAATATTGTGTCAGATACCTTTTAGGGTTTTTTTTTTTTGCTTTGCTTTTTTTTTCTGGTTTAGAATAAACATGGATTATGTACACAGTGGAAGATATAAGAAATACTAGACGAGAACTAGCATTCAAAGGTAGACTACCAGGCGAGAACTGATAGGAAAATAGGTTAGAAAAATTGATTTTTGTGTTTTTTGAACATCAGACAGGCTGACTAGGTAACAGACTAAGGTATAGACAACCAGGCGAGAACTGGCTGAAAGCTAACGTACACCAGGCGAGAACTGGTATAACACATAGGTTAAAACACATGAGAACTGATGACCAGGCGAGAACTGATACAACACTAGAAGAAACGGTGACCAAACGAGAATTGGTTACCAATAAACTGCACCAGGACGGGAACTGCTGCTTACAATAAACTGCACCAGGACGGGAACTGATGCTTACAATAAACTGCACCAGGACGGGAACTGATGCTTACGGATGGTGGGCCAGACGAGAACTGGTTACCGATTTGCCAGGCGAGAACTGGACTTTGGAAACGACTGGTTACTGACACGCAACAGGTTTAAACTGCAGGATAGTGATCCAACGACAACAAGATCTTCTTATGTGAACGGTTTCGATAAGGGTATTGACATGATTCCCCGATACTCAACTCTGGCTGGGAATAAACAAGCGGGTTTGAATGACTTGCCCCTGTACACTCAGCTGGGGATAAAAGACTGGCTTGCACAACTTGCTCCAGTACAATCAACTTGCCCCAATCTATCTCTTGGGAATACCTGCTCTGAATAACTTGCTACGAGAATACTTCGAGAATACTTGCCCCGGCATCTGTACGACAAAAGAATTCAATCTCCAATTAAACACCTAACAACCCAGTTGATTTCAACATTCTCTGCGATGCCTGGCCCCTGAATGAGCGTTCTAGCGACTCAACCCGATCTGATTATCCATTGGAAGTATCTGCTTTCAAATCTCAGCGCTCTGCATAATTGCCTCTGATTGGCTCTCGAGTAGACTCATTTTTGATCAACTGCTTCTCAAACAAACTGCCCCTGCTCAACTGATGCTTCGGGACTTGTCCTCCGACTGACTGATTCTGAACTTACTGGAAGATAACGCCCCTGACTCATTGGGCTTCACAACATTCACCATTATGGTTCAGACTGCTGGATTACTCAGTCCTGATTGATTATTCCCTGCTGGAATTTCTTTCATGCCAACTACTAACCTGCAATTAGAATCGTCTGTCTACGAATGGTAATCTTAATACAATGGTTATGCAGATTTTGAAAAATTTTGAGCTGTCACTCATTTATATGCATATGATTGAGAGTGGCGAATGAACCAAAGTTCAAACGCAGTGCTTACGTGGTCAGTGAAAAATACAACAAGATGTGACTAGCAAGTCAAGAAGGAGTCAGGTTACTCAACCTTATCGTAATGCGCTTCAGACTAACCCTACCTCAATTAGGTCTTTTGAGGGTTGTATCGTGGTCGGGTTCACGGTTCGTGAAACAAAAGGATATTTGGCTCAAATTTGATTTGTACCCACCCCTTCTACGTGATGATCTCCGATCCTAGGGTTCAGTTAACCTGGCACAAGCGCTCGCCTCTTCGAGAAGTATGTTGAATGGTAAGAACCACAGTTAAGGAATTCACAAGCTTTTCTTCTAGAGTGATAGTTACTCCTTCTTCGCTTTCGGTGTCTGTATACACGACTTTGTGATTTGCTGGGGAAAATTTTCTTTTTGATCCCTCTTTTTCATTCTTTTGATTCCCTAATTTTTGCCTGGACTGACTCCTTTTGAGTTCTTTTCGATTTTTTTCGATTTCTTTTGAAGTCCAGCGGGATGCCCTGATTTTTGCCTAAGTATTAGCTTTCCAGCTCTTCTTTCTTTTTACTTAGCGGGCTTTCTTATTTTCTTTCTTTTGGAACAAAGTCGTGTGACACTGGTTGTCTTGATTGCTCCGAAAGGATTGTAACTGTCTCACTCCTGATTGGTGAGGTTTGACCTCTTGAAAGGTATAAACTGATTGGTCCTTGAAAGACAACACTCCTCTGCAAGACTTGAATGCTCGGTCAAGCTAACTGCCAACTACCCTGCCCCGGGTTAAGATGTGAGGGTTTAAAAGTCCGAAAAAACTTCTACTTCCTGGCTCGAAGTGGTTAACAAGGGACTAACTCCTTATATCTCCAGTGTTTGGGGATTTGAAACAATGCCTTGTACGTCATCGGTACGGTCTTATCTGAAAGCATACAATCATCGGTTATGAGTTTCAGTTTCGTCATCCTCCCTCCTAACTTTGCTAGTCACAGCGAAAAAGTGGAGTGAATAAAATGCAAGTGTCAGTGCAATGCAATAAATGAGCGACAGCGACATGATTAATTCAGAAAAATGCATAGTCACTTTATTATTATCACCATTCGAAACATACAATGCTTAAAAGCAGGTAGTAACTAACAGAAAAAGAAACTACAAATGCAAAATGATGTAAAACTTGAGAACTGCCAATGCTGAGGCGCCTGCCTGTCTGAACCACTGGCTTTTGCTGGGGAATAGACCCTCTGAATCTACGAGCTTAGACAGCTGAGCGGTTAGGGATGAACAAACAGAAACCCTTCTCGAAAAGAAATGCGATCCTGATCAACCAACTGCTGTACCTTCGCCTGAAATGCTTTACAATCTTCCGTCGAATGCCCCGGAGAGCCGCCATGATAACCACACTGCACGTGGGGATTATACCCAGGAGGGTAAGGTTTTGGCACTGGCTTAAGAGCTTTCGGCTCCACCAAAGACTTCTGGATCAAAGATGGTAGCAACTGGCTATACGGCATCGGCACTGGGTGAAAAGGAGCTTTCCTTCGTTCCAAGTTGTTGCGAGGTCTGTTCTGATTCTGACGCTGATTCTGATAACCTCGGCCACGAGTTCGCTGATTTGCAATGGAAGCGACATAAGATTCCTGATAGAGTGCCCCTGGCACGACTGTCTGTTCAGTATAACAAGCCACGGGAGGTACTGATCTCTGATAAGATGATGAACCGACAAAATTCACTGATTCGCTTGGAGGATATTCAACCTTTGGCATGACTGAGTTGATCACCACTTCTTCTTCACTCTGATAGTCACAAGGGTATTCAGTTTCACCAGCTTGATCATATGAAGTAATCTGAATTTTCCCCATTCTTATGGAGTACTCAAGGCGTTCTCCTAATGCTACCACGTCAGAGAAACTTGCCGGAACTCCGAGCAATCTTTTGAAGTACGGATATTGTAGGGAATCCACAAACATGCTTGCCAGCTCTTGGTCTAACAGCGGGGGACGCACTCTAGCAGCGAATTCTCTCCATCTCTGAGCATATCTCCTGATAGGTTCATTGATCTCTTGAGACAACTCTTGCAAATGCATGCGATAAGGAGCAATGTCTAGGTTGTAATCGTACCGCTTCAGAAAAGCTCTGGCTAAATCCATCCATGACTGAATCTGATTCCTCTCCAACTGCATATACCACCTCAAAGATGCCCCAGTCAGACTATCTTGAAAGCAATGGATCATCAACTTGTCATCTCGCGCAAACGCAGTCATTCTTCGACAGAACATCATCAAATGCAGCTTCGGACAGCTATCTCCCGTGTACTTCTCAAACTTCGGCACTTTGAACTTGTAAGGCAACACCAGGTCAGGAACCAAACACATGCCTACAGCATCTAGGTTGACAGCATCTTTGGCTTTCAAAGCTTTCATTTGCTCTTCCAACACTCGGACTCTTCTACCATCGTCAAGGGCTCTTGGATCTACCATCCCAGCTGCTGGAATATCTCTTCGGTAATTCATCACAGGGAAAGCAACACCTTGATTGTTGACAGGAGGAGGACGCTCATTCTGGGCAACAAACTGCTCATGTAGATCTCGGTTCTCAACAGAAGGCTGTACAACTTGGTCTGCAGCAACGTTGTTCACTTGCGGGAAGTCTTCCGTAGAGTCATACAGAGGGTTGGACGCCATAGTGAACCCTGTCAAGGTGTTAGGAGACTGGAAATTGCCTTCAGACATGGCTACCAATAATCTTCAGCTGACTTCGACACTTGATTCTGCTCAAATCTACTCAACCCCTAGGTAGGTCTTCTGACAATCAACAGCTGCTCAATCCAAACTCCGGGTAATCACCTTCAGGAAACAAAGGCTGGATCAGAACTCTGGCTAGCTGGAGGATGATATGCAATGCAACACTGATATGCACATGATATGCAAAATGCAGCAAACAATGGGACCACAGCCCCCACACAAAATCTGAATACTGCTGCGCTGCTGACGGAGACGTTCTCTGAAAAGAAGACCAGAATAACGGGTAGGTTGGAAGTCAAGTTTCCTGCACAAAAAACCCCCCCACTCACAGGTGTGGACCTATATCTGACAAGGTACGGCATCCTATGCGGTCGTCAGCGTCACAGACATTCAGAACTGACGATACGATTCCCAGAAGGAGTGGCATCATCAAGTCCTGAAGAGGCCTCACTCAGCTAACTTCCAAATGATCGGTTCCCAGAGTCGACAATCCAACTAACCAGCAACCCACGCCAACCAAAGGAAGGGACAGGAGGCCAACCAGCAGAACCTCGTCTGAGTGTAGATTTCATGGGACACCAAAGCAAGGCAAAGCAAGCGGGCACCCACTAATTTCTACTCTAAGTCTAAGGTGCACTCCAAGCCCAGGTCCGGCTTATCTCTCAATATCATAGAACACCCGTAACACCCCAACAGCAACAGATAATATCGATAAATAGGCCCCAAACAAGCGCTAGGATTGACTCTCTCTTAGGGGACGTTGGATCCCACATGCATAAGAACTATCGCAGTCCTTAGCAGCCAGGGGACGTTGAATCCCCAGCAGAGTCGCCAGCTGTCGCTACTGCGAAAATCGGCGCCGGCTGACAGAAGAGTCGCCACCGTGCGTTATTTATCCCTCAGAGCGGGAAAGGAAACGCTCGAAGTAAACCTCGCAAAAACGGGGAAAAGGTATGGTCATCGCAACCATAGCCTGGGTTCGGGAGTCGGTTACGCAAGGGGAAGGTATTAGCACCCCTCACGTCCGTCGTACTCGACGGGATCCACGCTTGCTTGGGTTGTCTACTGGATGCAAAACAATCTTATCTACGGCTGCTAAATCTAAACGGAAGGGAATTGACTCGATAGAGCGTCGCGCTCTATGCCTACGTATTCTCAAGAGAGAAAGTCAGAGTCAACGTAGTTCGGGACTACAGGGAAAATTGGCTCGCCAAGACATCGCGTCTTGTGCCTACGTACTTCCACTGGATGGAAGATCAGAGCCTTGCGTAGTTCAGACTAACTACGGCTAAACAAACATTCTCACACAGCAGTGAGAAAAACAACTGGCTTCACAGGGTCGGGAACCTATGGTCAAAACTATGGCTGAGTCTCAAATGCACTTGGGCAAGAGAGAAAAAGGGTACTCAATTAATCGTCAGCGGGAAAGTCTCGATCGCACAGCCGCGAGAGAACAAAAGTTAGTCGTTAGTGTGCTCGCTAGGATATCGCATCCTATGCCTACATATCTTCGTCTGGTACGAAGAATCAGAGCAGCTGTAGTTCGGCTACTATCGGACCACAGCTCAAATCTCGTTTTATTCATCTCTGAAAAAATGATTACAATGAGTCAATGCTGAAAATAATTCTCCTAGGACGCTATCCTATTCTATCCTGAAAAATCGAATGAAAATAACCCCCTAACAAATGGGCTTCTAAACTCTCCTAAAAGTCGAAACAATAAGGTATATGAAAGTATCCTAAAAGAAAATGCTTTAAAAATATTAAATCGGCACTTTAATATTTTTCTCTTTTTCTCCTTTTCTTTTCCCATATTTTCTTTTCTCATGTTTTTTCTTTTTCTCAAAAAATATTTTCTTTTATTTTTCACAATATTTTTCTCTACATTTTTCTCAATATTTTTCTATTTTTTCTCTTTTTTCAAATCAATTCTTTTTTCTATTTTTCTTTTAATATTTTCTTTTTTCACAATATTCTTTTTTTCTTATTTCTCTTTTTCTTTTAATATTTTCTTTTCTATTTTTCTTCTTTCCTTTTTTTTTAACATGTTTTCCAAATCTTTAAAAAAAAGAATAAAAAATACAAAAAATGGGGCTGGGGGTGTACTGTGTTATACAGGGGGAGTATAATAGAAAAATAAAATAAAAACATCCACACTAATTGGGCCCAGCCCAGTCTTCCTCATCAAACGCAGGGGGGGTGTGGCGTGAAGTCTGGGTGTGTTGCCAGAAAAATTGGGGCCCAAAGCCCATGTTTGTCCAAAAACGGAGGGGCGAGTGTGCCAAAAAATGAACTGGGCCTTGAGGCCCACTCTCCTCTCCCAAGTCCACTTCTGAAACCCTAGAGCATTCCTCTTCTCCCTCCGCGCCGCCGTCAACTCCTTACTGTTCACCCTCAGCCTCTCCCTCTCCTCCGTTCGTTTCTCCCAAACCACCTCGTTTCTCTTTTTCTTCCTCCGTTCTTCCTCTCCTTTTCCTTTAATCTTCCTTCGTTCTTCCTCTCAAACCTGAAGAATCGTCAAAGTTTCTGGATGACTGTGTTCTTGAGTTGTTGATTGATGATCTGAAGAACTTTGCTGGAAATTCGTTGAAGCTCTTGCGATGTTGATAAACTTTGATGATGGAGATTCGTTGAAGGTTGAGCTTCTGGAGATTCTCTGAAGGAGTGAGGATGAACGCTTGAGGATCCTTCTGGTGACGTTGAATCTTCACGTGATTCTGAAGTGATGAAGGTCTTCTTTGATGATTTGTTGGAGTTCTTGCGCGCAGATCTGGAAAAGAAAGAAGAACGAGTGTTCTTCGCTGAGGAACCTTCGTCTTTGGAGATCCGTTCTGGAAAGCAGGCGATGATTGGCGACGAGATCTTGTTGAAGCTTTTCTGGAAACATTGAAGATCTTGTGATGTTGACGAACACGATGATGGTGATTTTCTGGGAACGATTTGAGATGAAGTTTCGGTTGAGATCAATGTTTGTTGGATGATGATTCTGGTAGGATTAATGGTGGTTTCTGGTAGTTTAGTGGTGGCGATGAAGGTTGGATGGAGGAAGGTGAAGGGATCTGGGTTTGGAGGGAGTTCTGGTGAGTTTTCCGGTGGGGAACGGTTGCCGGCGTACATGCACGGCGGCCGGAGTGGTTTCACGGTGAAGCGTGTGGAGCAGGACGCGTGGTAGTGGAGCACCCTGCATGCGTGCCACGTGGTGGCAGCGTGGCTGAGAGAGAGGGAGGCTTGGGTACGCGTGGCGCGTGAATGATGAAACTCGTGGGACCCTCTCCTCATGGACACGTGTTGCTCGTTGGCTTTTATATTGATGAATGCGCTGGAACCTTCTGGAGTATTCTGGAAATACCTGGAATCTGGTGGAGCTTGCTGAACACGCTGGGTTTAATTTTGGACCTCACACTCTGGGCCTTTTTGGACAATTGGACCGGGCCTACTACGAAAATGGAAGAAAAACTGTAACAAACTGAAAATCAATATTAAAAACTAATTACCACCTAATCCTATTTAACTAAATTAATAACTCCTAATCCGAAAATTAAACTAAATCCCTATTAACTCTAAAATTCAAATTAACTCCTAATTAATAAAATCCTAATAAACCTAATTGACTCTAATAAACCTATTAAGAAAAATCTAATAAATTCCTATAATATCTAAAATTAAACATTGAATTTCTATTTATCCTAATTTCTATTATTCTATTAATATCTAATAAAAGAAAAAAACCTATTTATTTTTAATAAGGAAAAACTCTATTTATTTATTATTATTATTTCTATTTAAATTCTATCTAAAAAAATATACTAATATTCTAAAAAATCCTATATTATCTAAAAATATTAAAATCTATAAAAGATCTATTAAATCCTAAAATGAATTTAAAAATCTATTTAATTCTATAAAATGCCAAAAATTGATTTAAAAATATTAAAATCTACTTAAAATTCTATTAAATCCTAAAAATTGATTTAAAAGCTAATTAAACCCTAAAAAATCCTAAAAAAATCCAGAAAAATCACAATAATTCCCAGAGGGACAAAATGAGCACCGAACGACACAAAAATAATCGGTAAAAATAAACGGGCACCGAAAAATCCCAAAAATCGATTCTACTGATTAAAAACACCTGAAACACGAGACGGGAGCTGTGATCCCTGATAAAATCAAAACAAATGAACAATGCAATGCATGCGATATGCAGATGCGAATGCGATTATGCGTCGAAACATCGAGCCAAATGCGAGACCCGGTTGGTCAAATTTTGGGGTGCAACATATATCATCAATGAATACGACAATAAACTGATCCAAATAAGAATGGAAGATACGGTTCATATACTCCATAAACACACCCGGCGCATTGGACACTTCGAAAGGCATTACCGCATACTCGTAATGTCCATATCGAGTCCTAAACGCCGTTTTCTGAATATCACCTTCCTTAACTCTTATCTGATGATAGCCCGACCTCAAGTCGATCTTACTCAACACACGAGCTCCCACTAACTGATCCATCAAATCATCAATCCTTGGAAGAGGATACTTATTCTTGATGGTCACTTTGTTTAACTGACGGTAATCGATGCGCAACCGCATGCTACATCCTTCTTCTTCACTAAAAACACTGGAGCTCCCCACGATGACACAATGGGTCTGATAAACTTTCTATCCAGCAACTCTCCAATTTGAGATTTCAACTCGGCCAACTCCACTGCTGACATCCTGTATGGCGACATAGAAATAGGCCTCGTACCAGGTACCAAATCAATGCTAAACTCAACTTCTCTCTTCGGAGGCAACTCTGTAATATCATCCGGGAACACCTCCGGAAATTCATTCACCACAGCTAACTCTTCTAACAATGCCTTGTTGTCGACAGACAGTGATGCAAATAAAGCAAACACCTGAGCTTCATCTTCCAACAAAGTTCTCAGCTCCTTACCGGACAGAGAATCTGCCAACGCTTCCTCTTCGGGAGTCAAAAACAATAACACTTTCCGAAAACAGTCAATGTAGACTCGGTTGAACTCCAACTAGTTCATACCAAGTATAACATCCAAACTACCAAGTGGCAAACAAATCAAATCCACGCCAAAATCTCGGCCAAAGATAGTCAGTGGACACTTCAAACACACGAGCGAAGTAGTCACTGAACCAATTGAGGGAGTTTCAATAGTCATCCGCCGCTCAAGAGTAGTCGATACCAAACCTAACCTCTTCACACAATCAACAGAGATAAACGAGTGGGTCGCACCCGTATCAATCATAGCAGTTGTCACACCCTAATTTTTGACCATAAGAGCCCATCTCTTTGTGCGCGTTTTCTATTGTTATTCGACTTTATTTTAACATTTACATTTCCTTGTGACTAACCAGTGTGTGCAGCTGCAGTAAGTCCAAGTGGGAATTGTCCTCACTATATTTAGTCTCCCTCAAGTTACAAGGTGTCACAGTTTCCAAACTCAATATGGTACACTATTGGGGCTATGGTTGTTATATCTTATCCTTATCCCAAGATTCTTGATGCACCACGCAAACACGACATGTCTCAAGGGAACAAAGTTTCCTCAAAAGTGCTTCCAGGCTAGTTGGATTTGATACGGAGAATAACTACAAGCTATCCTGGGCATACATGAGCACGATAAAGCATGTGTCCTGGACATGTTAAATTCACTCAGGATCCAAGTCTTTGAACTTAATTAATCATTGTTGCGAAAGTCAAGTTTTCAAGGCAAACTTTGTCTTAAGTTTGAAACCTTAAACATCCAAGATGGCCCTCATATTCATCAAGATATAGCTTAAAGTCGGAAGAGTTTGGATTATCTAAGACCCAGATGAAAGAGTCAAGTTATGTTCTTATTTTAATTCGAGAATATCCGGTTCACACTCATGCACCCGTTCAAGACCCCTACTCAAGTTATAACCTCAAATAGATTTTGTGAAAGACAAGTTGAATCCAAGAATACAATTTGAGTTCATCCTAATTTAGTAGAAAGGTTCAAAGCAGGGAAGTCCAAGTTTCCCTTAAATTAAATTTTACTCACGTGGAGTTCTTGTCACACATGGGACTGAGCCCATAACTATAAATTGAGATGGCCCTTCTTGCACCTGGTGCATGGTAATAGCATCTGTTTCAATACCAGTAACATATATCCATTAAAGCTTGTTATAACATGGAAACATTTCGTCAATTACAAACACTATAACTAGATGACGGGTAGAAATTGATTCCAAATACAATTGTCATCCAAAAGTATACATGAAAATCAGAGGAAGGGTACAAGAGATGCAAATTGGAGCATGTCAAGACAATTTGTACTACACGGATTACATTGAACCATTTCTAAAGTACCAGAACGCGGTCCTATGCTATCACTGCCATGGAAGCTGGCAAACCCATTGAACCTCCCTTTTTACGGCATGAAAACCGTCATGTATCTTAATGAACTATCTCGCATCCCTGCTGTCAAAAAACAAAGCCCAAGAAACGCCACCTTTTAAACCGTCGTCACGATATTGAGATCATTAAAAGGAAGGTAGCATCATTCCTCCGTCAAAAGCGGACCAAAGTGTGGAGGCGACATTTCTGAACAACCCAAAACAGAAGGAGAATGTGGCGATAACAGAAGCTAGACATGTGCCTCCCAAAGCATTCACAAAGCCTGTCATTTCAAAAGAACCAAACATTTCAAGTTAGTAATGAGATGGATAAGGTTTGAAAGAGAGAATCAAGGATAAGAGCAAACTTTGATACCTTCGTCAACATTTGAGAACCCATGGCTGCGATAACTTGTCTTTCGCCACGCTTTGTTAGTAGTGTCACCTGAACATGATAGAAAAGCAGTTAATATCCAGAATAAGAATGCATTCAAGTAAAGAGTAACAATTTCAGAAGCTTTTGTGACAACCTGTCAAAGCAACACAAGTTGATAATCAGAGCAGACCTGCAGTAGAGCAGACAATTTTATTACCTCACAAGGTGCGAGTAATCCCGACTGTGAATCTCACGAGTAATCGATATGCCACAATGGAATGAGCAACTTTATACCAAGACAGTTTGGAAGGAGACTAGAGATACCTATCTTTGGAACCGCTGCATCTAACCAAGAAGCTCCCAATGTAGAAGATGCAGCCTCGCGGACTAAAGCGGTAGCATACCCTTAACCTTCCGCCGTCGACACCAAGATTTCTTTCCTGCTCGAAGCTAGAACAGAGATACCAGGTTGTTGTATTTCCATGAATAAGCAAGAAGACAACACCATCAAAGCAGTGCGATTCAAAGAGAATTAAAATGAGATGCGAACCACTTCCAAGAACATCCTGCAAAGAAATCCAAAAGCACTAGTAGGGCATCATCACGTTGACAACATCAGACAGGGCCAATCATTTTAGAAAGTGAACTAACCATTCAAAAACTCCGAAGCGGCCTTGCAAAGCAGCATCGGAAGCAGTATCAGATTATCAGTGACATTGAAGGCTCTATCCCCGGCAACAGAACCATTTGTTGGTCAAATACGCACTTTTGCTCTCAGCCTGCATCAAGCCCACAACCTTCCAAAACAAATACCAAACAATATTAAAACAGGACGACCTAAGAAAGAAATATCATCATAGTTAGTGGAGCTTCGAAGGAAGGAGGAACCCTATACCTTGTCTGTCCCGCCGTGTTTTTTTTTCCCATCAAAGTTCACTCTCGTTGAGAGTATCATGGTTTGCTACGCTTTAACATGTGGTGTCTCCCAGACCTTGTTGATGGTACCTCCCCATATTTGAACCCGACTGCTGCAAACTGATAATCAAAACAGACCCCTGCCAACTACAGAAATCATAACTTCAGTCTACAATTGGCATCAGGCATAAACCACATAGCTAATATCAGTTACAGCAACAACACAACGATACCGGCTACAAACACCAGGTACCAGTCACAGAATAACCAGTGGTATCGGCCGTAACGTCAGTTCAGGAAGCAAGCTACGAACGAGCAGGTTTCTACCTTCACTATTGATTCTAATGTCAAAACTCGTCATCATCCAAGCACTCCCTCACCCGCACCTAAAGCGATAAGGGATTCGAATATAAAGATACGAGGAAGCCCCTGTTCAGTTTAAAGTAAGCGCCACCAGTTTATGCGGATAACAATTAATACAATCTTCAAAAGGAAGACGTAAATGTTCCAATCAGCAATGAGGAAGAATTACCTTTAATCTATCATCTTCTGTGGATATCCCCAACCTCAAAACGGGAATCGATGATCAACAAAGAGAAGAGTCCCCTACGAAGGAAAGGGAGAATCCAAACCTTAGACAACATATTAATGGCCCCGTTGAAGAAAGAGAGAGCTACATGTTGGACCTGAAAACAAGAGTCATAGATACTTGCCTCTCAAACAGCATTGCGACAATTCCGAAAGTAGGACCAGACGCCTTCTGCACAAAATGGAATGTTGAAGAGGGACAAGACCAATCTGGCAAGGAAGATTGCAGAGTTGGATGACACGGTTAAGCCACCAGTTGGGACAGGAATCCTCAACATTTTCCCTATCCTCGCATCAACAGAAGACAAAAATTGAAGAGCCACACTCTTTTGATGTTAGATTAGTTGATCATTACTCCGAACATTGAGTTATTCCAAGCATCCTCATCAAACACGTGAAAAGAAGCGAGTGATGAGTACAGGATTAACAGGTCACAGAACATCTTGAACGAAACAAGAAGGGGAAGTTAAACTGGGATACACTTAAGAACTTACGAGGGCCTTGGACTCACCAATTTCGTTATGTCGTATTTACTTTGCGCTGTTAGACTTCCTTGGCCCAACCTAATCGCCTTCTACACCTGTCAAATTGCCAAATCCAAGTTAGCAAACCGAAAGAATATGCCCGTATGGAAAGAAAAAGATTCCAAGGAGAATCCAAACCCTCAGAAACATCGAACTTGGACAGTTAGGTTTCAACAAATCAGATACGGTATCAAAGATTGTCTTTTCACTTAAACAAAGCATTTAAAAAGAATATTTGAAAAGAGAAGGTTTTCAAATATTGTCTACACGAAATAGGAAGGTTTTCAAATCCGGTTAAACCCAAAGTGGAAAATCCTAATCAACCATTCAAAGCAATTTAAATCAGATCCTCACACCAAAATCTCGTATTGAAGCCTATATAAAGAGAGGGTTGAGAAGAGAAGAGGGATCGGAAAAAACGCAAGAGGGAGAGAACAAGAAGCTATCGTGAAATCAAGGAGAGGGAACTTATCTTTCTTCCACCGGCGAAACCGCTTTTGACGCCGCCGCAAACGCCAATCGACGGAGCTTCATCACCCGCCGTCGCTATTATCCAAACTTTCGGTAATCCCTCATCCTTTATCCATGCTATTGCACGATTGATGTTCTGTTTGTGGTTTCAGGTCCAAACTAGCGATGAACAGACAAGGGAACTGGACCGCGATCGTGAAGGAGGAGAGTGATCGAGAGGGGCGGGGTTGATTTGGGGAGTTAGGGTTCTTCATCTTGCTTTGTTATGTTTATTTCGTTTTTTTCTTTCTCTTTTGATGTAATTAGTATGTACTAACCCTCACTAACACCACACCCCACTAATCACACACATAAGCAGCCAATAATTCGTTTTAACTAATCTTTTAATCAACTTATAATTAATCTGTTGCACTATAACTTAATAATTTTTAAAATAATTACATAACTTATTTTCTAATCATTTTCATAAAATAATAACTTGTACCTATTTAATATAAAAAAAATTATTATTTTTTATTCTAATAAACCTTTTAAATAAATAATAGTATATCTTTTTTGCTTTAAAACTATTTCACACTTAAAATAACTTTCAAAATAAATTATAATAAAGTTTTTTATATGATCTAAATTAATTTCTTTCCCGTAGGATACTATATATTTAACCCTATTTAGTTAAAATCAATCCATGTCTAAAAACTTTTACTAATAAAAAATAATGATAAATTAATATTTTTCTAAAATCAACCGCATCTATTGATCTAATTCTTTTATTATTAAATCCAACTTTCTTAAATCAACCTCTCGAAAATTAACCCAACACGCTCGCTTAAAACCAAACCTCATCAAAGTAAAACATTTTCTCATCAAACTAATCCAATCTTTTTCAATCAATTTCACCTTAATATTTAATCAATCAATTAAGATCAATTCAACATCGCCAATTAATCAATCTAATCGTGCACCCTTCATGACACATTCACAATTTACACATTAGCGCTTTCATGCGTGTATATGTCTTACTTTATTCACTTTTATTCTATTCACATTCTCACACACTCACTTAGCGCTTTCATGCGTTTGTGTATGTTTTTATTATCGCAATTTATTTTACAACAATTTACATTATCGTAATTTATTTTATCGCATCGCATCCCATCCAAAGGAAAAACTACACATGATTCAACAATTGCGTGTAGTGCACATCATTTGCATCATACTCCCCTATGATCCTTGATCTCATTCAAGTTGATCAATTAAGTTAGATCCTACCCTATAGGAAGGACCTTATCTTTTACAACATAGAAATAAACGCAAACAACTCAACATACAATATTCAAACAATAGAGAAAGATGCCAAATCATCTTAAGCGAAATAGAATCTCCACCCCACAACAATACAATCAACATGTAGGGACTTTGCCTTAAGAGAGATAGAGGCGTACTCGTCAAACAATCCGAGTACTTGAGCCATTTTCTTAAGACGATGCAAAGACCATTTCTTTACAACCTGTGGCGGTTAAATCTCCTTTAAAATGATAACACTTCTCTTCTCCTAAAATCAATCAACTACCCTAAACCCGTAGGAACTTTGACCACAGTCAAAGAACTCCTCATACCCTTTAGGGGAACTACAGATACTCTGATTCCACTCCCGTAAGGATATGTAGGCATAAGATGCGACATCTTATCGAGTATACTTAGAAATAAACCACCTAGGTCTTTCAAACCATTAAGCAGATAACACTTAGCGATAAACAATCTAAAACAAGAGGTTCCTGTAGAGTACTACAGAAACTTAGGATGCTAGTACCTTCCCTAAGTTTAACCAACCCCCGAACCTATAACTCTCTAAACCTTGAATTTGCATTGCATTATGGGAATTTCGATCTTTATCCCTTCCTTTGGACAAATCAAAGTTCGGTTGCAAAATGAATTAAAGATTCAAACTAATCAATAGTTTGGTATCCGATTTTCACCGCGACAGCAGTCAAAGGAATGTTATTGATAAAGTAAGTACCTTTGATCGAACGTTCTCCATCTTCTGCTTGAGTTCCCTCAACTGCAAATACTTTACCCGCAACCTGAGGCGCCTGAGCCCTTCTCGGCTTCTCACAACGAGTACTAATGTGGCCCTTCTCGCCACAGTTATAACAAGTAGGCATGTTAGTCCTACAATCCACCATCACATGGCCCGACTTCCCACACTTGAAGCACTTCTTAACCTCTTGAGGACAATCAATAACACGATGCCCAGCGACACCGCACCGATAACATTTCAAATCTGCCGATGCCTTCCTATCTTGGAATCTCTTATCAAGCATAACATTCTGCTTTCCCTTACCGTTCGACACACTGTAAGGTGTACCACCGAACCTTTGTTTACCCTTGCGGTCACTCTCCGCCTTGTAATGTGCAATCCTCGCACGATTATCATTGTCATATATCCGACTTCTACTCACCAACTCAGGATAGCTCCTGATTTTCTGACATGCGATCCCCATCTTGATCTCCGGCCTCAGCCCATTCTCAAATTTCAAGCACTTAGAAGTCATCGCTTCCTGAGTATTGTAATGAGGATAATACTGAGCCAATTCCTCAAACTTAGCCGCATACTCGGCTACCGACATACTGCCCTGTTTCAATTCCAAAAATTCCACCTTTTTAGCACTTCTGACATCTTCTGGAAAATACTTCTCCATAAATCCAGATCGAACCACCTCCCAAGTAATCGGAGTCCCCGAAGCCTCCATCCTCTGACGGCAATTGTCCCACCAAGCCTCGGCCTCCCCCTCAAGCATGTGAGTACCGAATCTCACCTTCTGCTCGTCACTGCACCCCATGGTCCTGAAGATCTTCTCTATCGCCTTCAGCCATTTCTGTGCAGCTACCGGATCTAAAATCCCACCTTCAAACTTCGGTGGCTTGTTGCTCTAGAACTGCATCAAGTCTCTGAACTGAGCACCCGCAGCCAGATTCTGATTGGCCCCCACTTGAGCCATAGCCTGCATAGTCGCAGCCAATGCCGCGTTATTCCTCCCAGCCATACTGCTCAACAACAACAACAGGTTAACAGAGAACAACCAACTCTATCCTACAGACAGACTCAAAATACTACACTGGCCGGACGGACTGATCTGCTCTGATACCAACTTGTAACACCCCGTTTCCCAAAATGAATTAAAACAGTTAAGGTAAATACACATCAGAGTTTCTTCCCCAACGGGATGCCTCAATTTCAACAAAAATCCACGGATCCTTTTTCAAAAATAGATTTTCAATAATATTGCAGCGGTAAATAAGAATAGTCTGTCATAAACCACATAGCATGTATATATACATCATCATATATACAAAAATCGGCCATCTGCCCAATATATATATATATATATATATATATATATATATATATATATATATATATATATATATATATATATATATATATATATATATATATATATATATATATATATATATATATATATATATATATATATATATATATATATATATATATATATATATATATATATATATATATATATATCCATCATGTATCAGTACATATCCCATAAAAGAACATATACGCCACAGGGGCACACATAATCAACAAATGACTATAAACTCTCAAAAAGCCTCGGTGTTACGTATCAGAGCAATCCTACAATGACGCCACAATCCAAGCTAGCTAAACACCTGGATTGTCTGTACTTCCGAAGAAGCACAGACCACAACAACAACAAAGGGATGAGATTCACGATCAAATATTAAAGGTATAAACATACATGAAATAAAAGGCAGAAACAATAAATCAATTATTTCATATTTCTCACACCCCGACCTATTGTCCCATCATCAACAATCACACACACACAACCATAATGCAACACATGCACTCGACTCGACAATATGCGGTACCGACTCAACTCAGGATAGATCGCATACACTCCCTCTGAGCAACGATCTATCCCTACCACACTCCTCATGAGCTCATATAATCACATATCAACGTCCCCCACTTGGGACACGGGTGATCGTATACACTCCATCCGAGCAACGATCCAATTTCCCGTCCACACTCCCCACTGGAGCATGCCAGTGAATCATACACTGCGTCCACGCTCCCCACTTGGAGCACGTGAGCCACACAGGCCTCACGTCCACACGCTCCCCATTTGGAGCACGTGAGCCACACAGGCCTCACGTCCACACGCCCTTCATTTGGAGCAGGTGAGTGAATCACATACGCTCCACCGAGCAACGATTCACCATGTCCACATACCATGCAAGACGCTATGCATAACCACACGACACACACAGTACACACGATCCTATGGATCCATCGCATCATAATTTGCATACATACACAAGCACACAAAGTGCATCGATCCTACCGATCAACTCACCACACAACATATCACACATCATGCACCTATGGCATACCGGTCCTACTGACCCAATCATATATCACATACATATTAAGCACACAAGTGCATCCGATACTACCGATTCAATCATCACACAATAGTACGTAATCACAACGCATATAAAGCGTATCGGTCCTACGGACCCACTTACCACAACACATCACTACAACATACTCAATGCGTAACGATCCTATTGATATGCATAATTCGCACATTGTGCATACATCTCACCTACGCATCCACACATATTCATTCCTAGTCGAAGGATACATAGCCACTTCAGGCATCACAACGTATTTCCGTTCAATCGTTCGTATCAACGGGTATTCACGCACACGCCCTCTACATCACCTTCACGCTCTCAACCGATCCATAATAACCACGTACTCGCTCATGACCAACAAGGGTCCAACCACGCGAGAACGGAACAACACAGCATAAAAATCCCAAAATGTTGTCATGTTCGCTGCCATTCGCCTGGCGAAGCCCCGCAGCGAACACTCGCTGGGACTCGCCCGGCGAAACTCCTGGCTAAACCAAACAGAAGCAAAAGGCAACCTTCGGTGCCCAGTTCTCCTTGCGAAGCCTAGCAAAGGCTCGCCCCCATTCGCCCAGCGAATGCACGCGAATTCTGCATAAAACAGCTCTAAGCTCAGAGTCGGCAACACACTCCGAGCTCAGCCGATTCTATTCCCAAGCCAACCCCATCATACCAGAAGGTCATCCCACTACCCGACTATATCATCTACCCAATAAAACATCGAATTCTGCCGATTAATCCGCTTCTGGCTTAAAACTACATTCTACTCCGAAACCCCCATTTCCCCCAAACGATCACCAACATCACATGCAAGAGTTTTCGACATCATACACAAATTAAAACAGCATCAACAACACGATTATCATGCAATTCAACATCATCCTATGGGGATTAGGGATTTTCCCCTTTTCTACCAATTTCATGTATACCGAAATTTAATCGATTATCTCCCCCCTTACCTCGAATAACAGCTTGATGATGATGAGCTTTCACAATTTCACAGCCTTGATGATTCTTTCCTTTGCTCACGCTTCACACCTTGCTCTTTCTTCCAACCGTGTTTTTCCTCCTCTTCTCCTTCCCAATCATGTTCTTACTCTTCCTTCAATCCTATTTTCACCAAAATGCCCACACTACCCTTAGTTCCAAATAATCCTTATTATTCCAATTTTGTTAGTATTCTCTTTTTCTTTTATTCTAGAATAATATTAATAAACTCATAATATTAATATTACTAATAATAACAATAATAATATTAATAATTAATAATACTGCTAATACCATATTAATATTAATTGTTAACCATTATCACTATCAATTATCGAATATTAATATTATGCTTCTATTTCTTCACCAATTCTCACGCAACACACGCTGATGAATAAAAATAACGTCGGAACTAAAAATAATTAAAATGGGCGTTACAACTCTCCCCCACTTTAATTATTTTCGTCCTCGAAAATACCTGATGGAAACAGCTCTGGATACGCTTCCCGCATCCTGCTCTCCAATTCCCAAGTCACACTGCCTCCCACAGCACCTCCCCAGGCCACTCTCACCAACGGTATCTCTTCCCCTCTGAGTCGCTTCATCTTGCGATCCTCGATCCTCAATGGCAACATCTCCACAGTCAGATTCTCTCTAACTTGGACTTCATCCCTCTGAATCACATGAGACGGATCAGGTACATACTTCCGAAGTTGCGACACATGGAACACGTCATGCAAGTTCGAAAGCTCCGGCGACAACGCCATCCTATAAGCCACAGCACCGATCCTCTGCAATATCTGATACGGCCCGATAAACTTCGGATCCAACCTCTTGGACTTCAATGCACGTCCAACACCAGTCACTGAATTCCAACTCTTTCCTACGATTATCATAATAACTCTTCTGTCGATCCTGAGATGCTTTCATCTTCTCGCGGATCATCTGTACTGTCTCAGTAGTCTGTTGCACCAACTCTGGTCCCAACACCACATTCTCCTCTGACTCGTACCAACATACAGGAGTTCTGCACCTCCTACCATAAAGAGCCTCAAACGGTGCCATCCCGATACTGGAATGATAACTTTTATTGTACGTGAACTCTACCAATGGCAAATGAGTATCCCACGTACCACCTTTCTCTAACACACAAGCCCGCAACAAGTCCTCTAAAGTCTAAATAGTCCTCTCCGACTGTCCATCCGTCTGTGGATGATAAGCCGAACTCAGCTTCAACTCGGTACCCAAGGCCTCTTGCAAACTCTTCCAAAATACAGAAGTGAACCTCGGATCTCTATCTGACATAATACTCGACGGCACGCCATGCAGTTTCACAATTACCCGAATGTAGATCTCTGCTAGCTTCTCCAACGGAAAACTGATACTAAGTGGCAAAAAGTGTGCAGACTTAGTAAGTCGATCCACAATCACCCAAATGGCATCAAATCCTCTTACCGTATTCGGCAAACCGGTAACAAAATCCATGGCGATACAGTCCCACTTCCAAACCAGAATTTCTAACGGTTGCATCATCCCAAAAGGTCTCTGATGCTCCACCTTCGATTTCTGACATACCAAGCAAGCATACACATAACGAGCAATGTCCTTCTTCATGCCCGACCACCAAAACAACTTTTTCAAGTCCTGATACATCTTCGTAGCTCCTGGATGAACACTTAGGCTACTACGATGTACTTCGTCCAAAATCGACTTCCTCAGCTCATCATTGTCCGACACACAAATTCTGTCCCGAAACCTCAACACACCAGCATCATCTAACTTGAAATCACTACCGGAGTCACTCCCGGCCTCACGCATCAAATCTACAAGTTTCACTTGCAATTTACCCAACATTACACCACTTGCAGTAAACTCACAAACCATACTCAAATCTCGAAACTGCTCAATAAGCTCCATCTATTTTACCATTAAAGCTGACATATGAATCGTCTTCCTGCTCTAGGCATCTGCAACAACATTCGCTTTCCCTGGGTGATAACTCAAACTAAAATCATAGTTCTTCAAGAATTCTAACCATCTTCTCTGCCTCATATTCAACTCTTTCTGATCATATGCTCTTCCTCAAATGCTCCATATGCTCTTCCTCAGACTTAGAATAAATCAGTATATCATCAATGAATACGACAATAAACTGATCCAAATAAGAATGGAAGATACGATTCATATACTCCATAAACACACCCGGCGCATTGGACACTCCGAAAGGCATTACCGTATACTCGTAATGTCCATATCGAGTCCTAAACGCCGTTTTTTGAATATCACCTTCCTTAACTCTTATCTGATGATAGCCCGACCTCAAGTCGATCTTACTGAACACACGAACTCCCACTAACTGATCCATCAAATCATCAATCCTTAGAAGAGGATACTTATTCTTGATGGTCACTTTGTTTAACTGATGGTAATCGATGCACAACCGTATGCTACCGTCCTTCTTCTTCACTAACAACACTGGAGCTCCCCGCGGCGACACACTGGGTCTGATAAACTTTCTATCCAGCAACTCTCCAATTTGAGATTTCAACTCGGCCAACTCCACTGCCGACATCCTGTACGGCGCCATAGAAATAGGCCTCGTACCAGGTACCAGATCAATGTTAAACTCAACTTCTCTCTTCGGAGGCAACTCTATAATATCATCCGGGAACACCTCCGAAAATTCATTCACCACAGCTACCTCTTCTAACAATGCCTTGTTGTCGACAGACAGTGATCCAAATAAAGCAAACACCTGAGCTTTATCTTCCAACAAAGTTCTCAGCTCCTTACCGGACAGAGAATCTGCCAACGCTTCCTCTTCCGGAGTCAAAAAGAATAAAACTTTCCGAAAACAGTCAATGTAGACTCGGTTAAACTCACACCAGTTCATACCAAGTATAACATCCAAACTACCAAATGGCAAACAAATCAAATCCACGCCAAAATCTCGGCCAAAGATAGTCAGTGGACACTTCAAACACACGAGCGAAGTAGTCACTGAACCAATTGAGGGAGTTTCAATAGTCATCCGCCGTTCAAGAGTAGTCGGCCCCAAACCTAACCTCTTCACACAATCAACAGAGATAAATAAGTGGGTCGCACCCGTATCAATCATAGAAGTCAAAGGAATGTTATTGATAAAGCAAGTACCTTTGATCGAACGTTCTCCATCTTCCGCTTGAGTTCCCACAACTGCAAATACTTTACCCGCCACCTGAGGTGCCTGAGCCCTCCTCGGCTTCTCACAATGAGTACTAATGTGGCCCTTCTCGCCACAGTTATAACAAGTAGGCATGTTAGTCCTACAATCCGCCATCACATGGCCCGACTTCCCACACTTGAAGCACTTCTTAACCTCTTGAGGACAATCAATAGCATGATGCCTAGCGACACCGCACTGATAACATTTCAAATCTGCCGATGCCTTCCTATCTCGGAATCTCTTATCAGGCATATCCTTCTGCTTTCCCTTACCGGTTAGCACAGTGTAAGTCGTACCACCGAACCTTTGTTTACCCTTGCGGTCACTCTCCGCCTTGTAATGTGCAATCCTCACACGGTTATCATTGTCATAGATCCGACTTCTACTCACCAACTCAGGATAGCTCCTAATTTTCTGACATGCGATCCCCATCTTGATCTCCGGCCTCAGCCCATTCTCAAATTTCAAGCACTTAGAAGTCATCGCTTCCTCAGTATTGTAATGAGGACAATAATGAGCCAATTCCTCAAACTTAGCCGCATACTCGGCTACCAACATATTGCCTTGTTTCAATTCCAAAAATTCCACCTCTTTAGCACTTCTGACATCTTCTGGAAAATACTTCTCCAGAAATCCAGATCGAACCACCTCCCAAGTAATCGGAGTCCCCAAAGCCTCCATCCTCTGACGGCAATTGTTCCACCAAGCCTCGGCCTCCCCCTCAAGCATGTGAGTACCGAATCTCACCTTCTGCTCGTCACTGCACCCCATGGTCCGGAAGATCTTCTCTATCGCCTTCAGCCATTTCTGTGCAGCTACCGGATCTAAAATCCCACCTTCAAACTTTGGTGGCTTGTTGCTCTGGAACTGCATCAAATCTTTGAACAAAGCACATGCAGCCAGATTCTTATTGGCCACCACTTGAGCCATAGCCTGCATAGTCGCATCCAACGTCGCGCCATTCCTCCCAGCCATACTGCTCAACAACAACAACAGGTTAACAGAGAAAAACCAACTCTATCCTACAGACAGACTCAAAACACTACACTGGCCGGACGGACCGACCTGCTCTGATACCAACTTGTAACACCCCGTTTCCCAAAATGAATTAAAATAGTTAAGGTAAACACACATCAGAGTTTCTTCCCCAACGGGATGTCACAATTTCAACAAAAATCCACGGATCCTTTTTCAAAAATAGATTATCAATAATATTGCAGCGGTAAATAAGAATAGTCTATTATAAACCACATTACATGTATATATACATCATCATATATACAAAAATCGGCCATCTGCCCAAAATATATATATATATATATATATATATATATATATATATATATATATATATATATATATATATATATATATATATATATATATATATATATATATATATATATATATATATATATATATATATATATATATATATATCCATCATGTATCAGCACATATCCCACAAAAGAACAGATACGCCACAGGGGCACACATAATCAACAAATGAAAATAAACTCTCAAAAAGCCCCGGTGTTACGTATCAGAGCAATCCTACAATGACGTCACAATCCAAGCTAGCTTAACACCTGGATTGTCTGTACTTCCGAAGAAGCACAAACCACAACAACAACAAAGGGGTGAGATTCATGATCAAATATTAATGGTATAAACATACATGAAATAAAAGGAAGAAACAATAAATCAATTATTTCATATTTCTCACACCCGGACCTACTGTCCCATCATCAACAATCACACACACAACCATAATGCAACACATGCACTCGACTCGACAATATGCGATACCGACTAAACTCAGGATAGATCGCATACACTCCCTCTGAGCAACGATCTATCCCTACCACGCTCCTAATGAGCTCATATAATCACATATCAATGTCCCCCACTTGGGACACGGGTGGTCGCATACACTCCATCCGAGCAACAATCCAATTTCCCGTCCACGCTCCCCACTGGAGCACGCCAGTGAATCATACACTGTGTCCATGCTCCCCACTTAGAGCACATGAGCCACACAGGCCTCACGTCCACACGCTCCCCATTTGGAGCACGTGAGCCACACAGGCCTCACGTCCACACGCCCCCCATTTGGAGCACGTGAGGGAATCACATACGCTCCACCAAGCAACGATTCACCATGTCCACATACCATGCAAGACGCTATGCATAACCACACGGCAAACACAGTGCACACGATCCTACGGATCCATCGCATCATAATTTGCATACATACACAAGCACACAAAGTGCATCGATCCTACCGATCAACTCACCACACAACATATCACACATCATGCACCTAAGGCATACCGGTCCTACTGACCCAATCATATATCATATACATATTAAGCACACAAGTGCATCCGATACTACCGATTCAATCATCACACAACAGTACGTAATCACAACGCATATAAAGCGTATCGGTCCTACGGACCCACTTACCACAACACATCACTACAACATACTCAATGCGTAACGATCCTACTGATCCGCATAATTCGCACATTGTGCATACATCTCACGTACGCATCCACACATATTCATTCCTAGTCGAAGGATACATAGCCACTTCAGGCATCACAACGTATTTCTGTCCAATCGTTCGTATCAACGAGTATTCACGCACACGCCCTCTACATCACCTTCACGCTCTCAACCGATCCACAATAACCACGTACTTGCTCATGACCAACAAGGGTCCAACCACGCGAGAACGGAACAGTACAGCATAAAAATCCCAAAATGTTGTCATGTTCGCTGCCATTCGCCTGACGAAGCCCCGCAGCGAACACTCGCTGGGACTCGCCCGGAGAAACTCCTAGCGAAACCAAACAGAAGCAAAAGGCCTGGCGAAGCCTAGCGAAGGCTCGCCCCCATTCGCCCAGCGAATGCACACGAATTCTGCAGAAAATAGCTCTCAGCCCAGAGTCGGCAACGCACTCCGAGCTCAGCCGATTCTATTCCCAAGCCAACCCCATCATACCAGAAGGTCATCCCACTACCCGACTATATAATCTACCCGATAAAACGTCAACTTCTGCCGATTAATCCGCTTCTAGCTTAAAACTACATTCTACTCTGAAACTCCCATTTCCCCCAAACGATCACCAACATCGCATGCAAGAGTTTTCGACATCATACACAAATTAAAACAGCACCAACAACATGATTATCATGCAATTCAACATCATCCTATGGGGATTAGGGATTTTCCCCCTTTCTACCAATTTCATGTATACCAAAATTTAACCGATTATCTCCCCCCTTACCTTGAATAGCAGCTTGATGATGATGAACTTTCACAATTTCACAGCCTTGATGATTCTTTCCTTTGCTCACGCTTCACACATTGCTCTTTCTTCCAACCATGTTTTTCCTCCTCTTCTCCTTCACAATCGTGTTCTTACTCTTCCTTCCAATCCTATTTTCACCAAAATGCCCACACTACCCTTAGTTCCAAATAATCCTTATTATTCCAATTTTGTTAATATTCTCTTTTTCTTTTATTCTAGAATAATATTAATAAACTCATAATATTAATATTACTAATAATAACAATAATAATATTAATAATTAATAATAATGCTAATACCACATTAATATTAATTGTTAACCATTATCACTATCAATTATCGAATATTAATATTATGCTTTTATTTCTTCACCAATTCTCACGCCACACACGCTGATGAATAAAAATAACGCCGGAACTAAAAATAATTAAAATGGGCGTTACAACTCTCCTCCACTTTAATTATTTTCCTCCTCGAAAATACCTGATGGAAACAGCTCTGGATACGCTTCCCGCATCCTGCTCTCCAATTCCCAGGTCACACTGCCTCCCACAGCACCTCCCCAGGCCACTTTCACCAACGGTATCTCTTTCCCTCTGAGTCGCTTCATCTTGCGATCCTCGATCCTCAACGGCAACATCTCCACAGTCAGATTCTCTCTAACTTGGACTTCATCCCTCTGAATCACATGAGACAGATCGGGTACATACTTCCGAAGTTGCGACACATGGAACATGTCATGCAAGTTCCAAAGCTCCGGCGGCAACGCCACCCTATAAGCCACAACACCGATCCTCTGCAATATCTGATATGGCCCGATAAACTTCGGATCCAACTTCTTGGACTTCAATGCACGTCCAACACCAGTCAGTGGGTTAACCCTCAAAAATACATGGTCACCCTCACTGAATTCCAACTCTTTCCTACGGTTATCATAATAACTCTTCTGTCGATCCTGAGATGCTTTCATCTTCTCGCGGATCATCTGCATTGTCTCAGTAGTCTGCTGCACCAACTCTGGTCCCAACTGTTGCACCCCAAAATTTACCCGCTTTCAAGGCTTGACTCATTTCTTCATCCCTTTCAAATTCAATGGCATAAGGGAGGCCCATCATTCCAAATTCAAGATTCATGAATTCAAGGCTAGATTCAAGAATATTACAAAGAGAAATTAAATGACATTTGCAAGAATGTCACATTTGTTACAAAATCCAAACTCTTGGTAATGCTTAGGAAATTAAGCTATTTCTAGTCTTAATTCAAGTTTTTAAAAAAATAACTTCATGCCATGGTATCCCCCATGCCCCATCAAGTCCACATGGTCCTCTTTGTGCTTACAAACATGCAAGGAAATTACTTAATAGTTAGTTCAACATTGGAATATCTCAAGATCAAGGCTATGCATACATTCATGGGCAATTTGAATATGGTCCAAAATAGCCCCATGCAAGAAGTGGAAATATGTATCATATTACAAAATCATTTTATGTCACAAAACCAAGGCTATAAGCTTATGTTGATACATCTACACATCAAAAATCAGAATTTGAAAATGATGTCCAAAAGGTAGTGTTATTGGTTACATGTGTGTGTCCAAGCATCAACCAACCAATGGGTACAAGGATGAATATAAAGGTAGAGTGTTGCAGAAGAAAATACAGCAAAAAACATACTAGAAATGAAAGGAAAGTGGGGCTGCACCAAAAGGTGGTAAAAGATATTGCCAAGAATGGAAATTCTGAAAATGGAGAAGTGTGCAAGAGCTGTGGTTTTGGTACAGCAGAAAAAGGCAGCAGAAAAAGTGAGATAAGGAGGGAAGGAGCTGAAAACATCATCATTCACTAACATACACTATCATTCACAACACATTGAGATATAGATATTGAGAGCAAAGAGTAAGAAAAAAACTCAGAAAAAATAGAGAGAGCAAAAACCAGCAAAAAAGGAAGAGAGTAAAAGAGAAACATAAGGGAGCAACTGAGGAGAGTCATCAAAGCATAGAGTGAAGAGAAGTGAACACCTAGCCAAAATTAGTGGAGGCTTTGCAAGGAGGGTAACAACTCTTGGGTATCCATTTCTTCAAACTTTTTTCTTCTTTTATATTGTGCATTTATCATTTGTTCTCTTTGTTTGAGTGTTGTTGTATTGAGTATAACATGTAAGATCCCAAGGGGGGGACCAAGAAACCATTTTTAAGAACCACAAAAAGAAGCAAAAAAACAAGAGAAAAGTTTGGTTTTTCACCCTGGTAGCCTGACACGGGCCGTGTCACACAACACGGCCACCCGTGTCACATCTCTGCTTGAGTTTTCATGGCGTTTTTCACCCTGGTAGCCTGACACGGGCCGTGTCACACAACACAGCCATCCGTGTTGCACCTCTGTTTAAGGTTTTAACGTGTTTTTGACCCAGACCTTGTGACACGGGTCGTGTCACACAACACGGCCACCCGTGTTGCACCTCTGTTTGAGGTTTTAACGTGTTTTTGGCCCAGACCTTGTGACACGAGTCGTGTCACACAAAACGGGCGGCCGTGTCACACCGCTGTTTGACTCAAAACCCTGATTTTTCTCTGGAACTGTGACACGGGCCGTGTCACACAACACGGCCGCCCGTGTCAGACCCCTGTTTTTCACGTTTTTTTCGAGTTTTTTACCTCAAAAAAAAAATTTCTCAAGGAGTTCCCCTTTTTTTTTGTGGTTTGTTTTTTAAGCCGATTAACCCGTTGTGTTGGTATGTTTTTTTTATGCATGTTTATTGTTGGTCATTTTTTTTCCTTTGGTTCTAAAATCTATTTTCAAGAAAACAAACTCTCGATTCTCATCGCGCCATTTTTGACTTTGTAAGCCGATTGCCTTGTGCGTCGCCATCGACCTTGCTCGCTTCACCTCAAATCTTTCTAAGCAACTAAAACCCTTGACCCAACGTCAAGCGGATTTTCTCAAATAATGGTTAAACCAACTCACCATATTTAACAAAAGGATAAAGTTCTCTTTGTATTGAACTAAAGAGAGAGGATTAAGTGTAGACTTCTTCCTCTCCGAGTGTCGAGATGCTCACTGTAGTGTGGGTGGTTTTGATACTCGTCTTTCAATACGAAGACATTTTCATCCACACCTTTTTCTCCTAAAAAACCTCGGCCCCGTACCGCGTGCATTTTCAAAACACTTACAATAAATAAATCGATTCTCTTTGTATTGAACTAAAGAGAGAGGATTGAGTGTAGACTTCTTCCTCTCCGAGTGTTGGGATATTCACTGTAGTGTGGGTGGTCTCGATACTCGTCTTTCAATACAAAGACGTGACTCTATCCGCCACCTATCTCCTTCTACAAATTCCTCCCGCAACCTTTCCCCACCTAAAATCTCGGTCCCGCACCGAGCGCATTTTCAAACTTATTTTTGTAACAAAAACTTGAATGGTCGTGGAGTGGTTAGGCGTAGGCCTTTTCCTATCCTGAGTGCTGACGTTTACCGTAGGGTTCTCTGTCACAAAAGCACTTACCATTCAAAACCAAAAACACTTTAATAAAAGAATGAAGTTCTCTTTGTATTGAACTAAAGAGAGAGGATTAAGTGTAGACTTCTTCCTCTCCGAGTGTCGAGATGCTCACTGTAGTGTTTGTGGTTTTGATACTCGTCTTTCAATACGAAGACGCTATGCTCGCCACATCCTTTCATAACAAAAACTTTGAGATAAAGAATTGGGTACTACCCGTAGGGGTTACTATCCGAGGACCTATCTCGCCCCTAAAAAAATATTCAACAAATCAAATGTGACATCTTGCCTCGCATGGCGAAAACTAATCTTTCAAAAAGGATATGATACGTCCATTCTACCGCAAACAGGTAATGCCTAAGTCTCCAACGAGCGAGCAGCAATATACCTAACTGCTAGAATGCGTACGATAGCATCATCCATAAAGTCATCAATAAATCGTAGGTCGAACTACGGCTGCTCTGATTCTTTACTTCTTTTTAAGTAAAGATACGTAGGCACAAGGGCCACAATCCTTGCCGAGCATATTCCCCCCATATCTGTAGTTCCCCGAACTACGTCGACTCTGATTTTCTCATGTCTATTGAGAATACGTAGGCCTAGGACCGCGAAGTCCTACCGAGTCCGTTCTTTCTCTTCCTTCCCCTATTATCTCTCTTTTCCCAATTTCTAACCTTTCCCTCTATCCTTTGGAACACTCTTTTATAGCATAATTTTTAAGCAAATAAATCACACACGACAAACAAATGGTTCCCATCGAGTACGATGGATGCAAGGGGTGCTAATACCTTCCCTTCGCATAACCGGCTTCCGAACCCGTTCATGGTTGCGAGACCATCTTATTCGTTCTTTTCTTGAGGTTTTCTCGATATTTTCCTTTCCCCTCATGGGATAAATAAAATTCGGTGGCGACTCTTCTGTCCTTTTCCTTTTCGCCTTCCCCGTCGTTGCGCGTATTTTTCGAGTAGCGACACCAACACCACATTCTCCCCTGACTCGTACCAACATACAGGAGTTCTGCACCTCCTACCATAAAGATCCTCAAACGGTGCCATCCCGATACTGGAATGGTAACTGTTGTTGTACGTGAACTCTACCAATGGCAAATGAGTATCCCACGTACCACCTTTGTCTAACACACAAGCCTGCAACAAGTCCTCTAAAGTCTGAATAGTCCTCTCTGACTGTCCATCCGTCTGCGGATGATAAACCGAACTCAGCTTCAACTCGGTACCCAAGGCCTCTTGCAAACTCTTCCAAAATACAGAAGTGAACCTCAGATCTCTATCCGACACAATACTCGATGGCACGCCATGCACTTTCACAGTTACTCGAATGTAGATCTCTGCTAGCTTCTCCAACGGAAAACTGATACTAATTTGCACAAAGTGTGCAGACTTAGTAAGTCGATCCACAATCACCCAAATGGCATCAAATCCTCTCGCCGTATTCGGCAAACCGGTAACAAAATCCATGGCAATACAGTCCCACTTCCAAACCGGAATTTCTAACGGTTGCATCATCCCAAAAGGTCTCTGATGCTCCACCTTCGATTTCTGACATACCAAACAAGCATACACATAACGAGCAATGTCCTTCTTCATGCCTGACCACCAAAACAACTTTTTCAAGTCCTGATACATCTTTGTATCTCCTGGATGAACACTTAGGCTACTACGATGTACTTCGTCCAAAATTGACTTCCTCAGCTCATCATTGTCCGGCACACAAATTCTGCCCCGAAACCTCAACACACCCGCATCATCCAACTTGAAATCACTACCGGAGTCACTCCCGGCCTCACGCATCAAATCTACAAGTTTCACATATAACTTATGATGTTCTCTTATCATATCCAAGAAATTATTCATCACTTGCAATTTACCCAACATTACACCACTTGCAGTAAACTCACAAACCATACTCAAATCTCGAAACTGCTCAATAAGCTTCATCTCTTTTACCATCAAAGCGGACATATGAATCGTCATCCTGCTCAAGGCATCTGCAACAACATTCACTTTCCCTGGGTGATAACTCAAACTAAAATCATAGTTCTTCAAGAATTCTAACCATCTTCTCTGCCTCATATTCAACTCTTTCTGATCAAACAGATACTTCAAACTCTTGTGATCACTAAACACCTCGAATTTTGAACCATACAAATAATGTCTCCAGATCTTCAAAACAAAAACCACCGCAGCCAATTCAAGGTCATGAGTAGGATAATTTTGCTCATGCACCTTCAATTGTCGCGACGCATAAGCTACCACTTTTGCATTCTGCATAAGAACTCCGCCCAATCCCAGCTTGGACGCATCACAATATACCACAAAAGACTCACACGGATTCGGTAACACCAACACCGGCGCTGAAGTCAATCTCTTTTTTAGCTCCTCAAAACTCTCTTTGCACGCAGCATCCCACACAAACAATTGATCTTTCCTCGTCAACTGAGTCAACGGCAAAGCCAATCTGGAAAAGCCTTCAATAAATCTTCGGTAATAACCGGCTAAACCAAAAAAGCTTCTAACCTCAGTTACCGTCTTCGGCGGTTCCTACTTGTTGCACCCCAAAATTTGACCAACAATTATTTCATTCATTGAGTGTTTGAAAGTGGATACCTTCATCAGAAAGTTCAAGAGATCCTCAGAGGAATGGGTTGAAACCAGGGTTGTGTGCTTCATAGCTTGAGAGTTGTGGGTGCTCCTCAGATGGTTCTGAGACTTTGAGAATGAATTTGATGTCTTGGGAAAGCCTATGAGATGTCTTGATAGCCTTCATGAAGCCCAGAGAAGTCATTATGCAAGAGTTCAGAAGATTCAACCATGAATGATAGAGTTAGGGTTTTGACTGGGTCAACCCTAGGATAACTGAAGATTTGGGAAAGGTTGAGACCCAATCCAAGGGCCATGAGACCATGGAATGATGCATAGAGATGATATAAAGATGATTCCTAGGCCAACTCATCATGAGTGAGGAGTTTGAGAAGTTTCAAGTCAGGGTTTCCAAGGATTGTCAGTGAAAAACCCTAATTTGATCCCTATCTTCCAGGCAGTTTTAGCCCAAGATGTGATTGATATCTCACCTTCCCCATAACATGAATGTTGTAGAGCTTGTTCTAAGCTTTAATTTGAGTGGTGGAAGTCCTTGATAGGAGTTACAGAGCTCAAGATATGGTTTTGACAAATTACAGGTCAGCAGAGGTGTGTGAATCTGGGTCCTTGAAAGTCACCCAACTTGCAGACAACTTTTGCCCTAGTAGGGTGATTCCTATGATTTCTTGGTCAACATGAATGTTGAAGAGCATCTTCTTAGCTTTAATTTGAGTGGTAGAAGTCCTTGATTGGATTTGTGGAACTCAACTTATGGTTTGAACAAGACAGGGGTATTTTGGTCATTTGTCAGTTATAGGTCATTTTAGCCAATGCCTAAAACTCCTATTTCCAAGCCTCAAATGGAAAAACTCAAAACATGAAAGTTGTTCAAAATGTTATTTTAAGCCTATAAAGAAGGTCACAAATTGTTGGAAAAGCTCATAGCATGAAGTTGCATGATTGGTCAAAAATGAACTAAAAATGGCATATAAGTTTGAAAAGTTGAATTTGAAAATTGATTTGGAAGATCCACAAATCCAAAATAGGTCATCCAATATATCATTTTGATTGGAAACATCATTTTGAGAACATTGGTTTAGCTAGAATTTTGATTTGAAGCTTTAAAATGGGTGATGCTTTGAAAATTTGTTACTTGAAAAAGAAGGCAACTTGGGAAATCCTAACACAAGGCAAAACCAAGGCTTATAGTTGTGCATATCTTCTCATTATCTCATGTAAAGGTAATTTGGCACAAAATGGTAAGGCATGAGGCATGAGATGAGAGAAATCCAACTTGTCCCCACATGAGATTTTCAAGAACTTTCCACCATATTCTAGATGAATCTAGAAGCATCTAATGATCATTATAAAGAGAGTGCATCAGAGAGTGATCAGGGTTGGTGATAGGGAGAGAATTGAGAGAGGAGAGAGAGAGCACAATTGCATTTCTTCACTTGCAAGTCACAACCAATTTCTGAGTTCCACATCATTTCAGTTGATAATTTCAACTACAACAAGTTCCATTGGTAGTACTGAGTGTGTGCATAGCAAACTGAGGGAGAATCCATGGATAATTGATGATCTTGCATTCGAGTTTGGCAGCCTGCATTTCAAAATCAGTTTCAAGGAATCAGACACTTTCGAGGAGTTTTGTTGCAAACAGAAGCGAGATATTGGTCCATTGAAGGAATCTGGAAAGAATCAAGCCTTGATTTGAAGAATTCCTTGGTCTGTTCATCTCATTTTATCAGGTTGGTATCTTTCTCTCTACTCCTTAATTTATTCACAATTTATTGGAATTGATAGGCTAGAATAGTTAGGTATTAGTAGTAGATCATTTCTGGAGAATTTGGCTTGATTTGGTGATGATTCGTATGGTGACCTAAATTCTGTTGAAATCAAGAACTCCCTTAATAGTGAGAGATAGTCTTAGTTCTTTGGCTAGAAATGCTCAGTGTGAGATGAGGAACCTGTTAGCACATTCAATTTTGAGAATTAACAACATTGGTTCTTGACCAGTTTTTAGGATCTTTATCGTGTTTAGAGCTAGGTTTCATATTAATGGATTTTGAGATCATAATCAGAACCAGGGTGAAAAATGGAGCAAGTTCGGGTTTTGTTTTGTTAATTTTAGTGGAGAATTGAGGGAATACGAGTGGCTGCAGATGGAGTGTTCTTGAGTGCTCATCAATGGAGTTGGCTCCAAAATATTTGAAATTGGGGAAGACGACTTGGTGGCCCTTGGATCCAAGTCTGACCCTTGACCAAAGCCAAGATCTCACGGCCACGATTTGAAGTTCGTTTATGAGGGAACTCTGAATGCATCCATACGCGGTCGTTTCACTTAAGCCACTCTGGGCTTAATTCGCTATCCCCACCCCCCTTTTATCTGGCCCAACTGATTTCAACTGGCGCGTGTTACTTGTCACACCCCCCTCCCTTTTATTTGTTTTAAATTCTTTTAATTCTTTTAATATTTTTCTTGTCTTTGAAAATTCATTAAAAATTGAAAAATAACTCCTTTTTGGCCATTCTTTTTTCTATGAGTAGATAATAATGTGTAGAAAATATTAAAAATAAAAATGGGATTTTATTTTTAAGTTTAGTATTTTTAATAGATTTTTCTTTTAAATAGCTTTTATAATGTTTAGTTTGGTATCATGATTTTGCAAGAATTGTTTTAGGACTTTCCTTTAGTCTTTTTAATCCATTCTTTTTTGTGCAATTAGATGATGAATCATAGTTCCCCATAGGATTTATTCTAGAATTTTAGAATTGAATTTTGATTAGTTTAATTAGGGTAGATTTAGGGTATCCTAATTAGGGTTTAGGTTGTGCTTAGGTGAAGAACTCACTTTCTTTGAATAAGTTTTGTCTTGATTTTTGGGTAGAGGCCTATGTAGATGTTATGAATAGACTTTGTAGACCCTTGTGAATAATTGATAGATTTTTCCCCATTATTTTAGCATTTTTAGGTATTTTCTGAAGTTGCCTGTTGATTTTGTCTACCCTGTGGTTATCTGTTCATCTTTGGGGTTCTTTGTGGGGAATTTGTTGAGGGGCTTGTGTTGTCTTGAAGACCTTGATGGAGAGCATCATGAAGAGAAGATTGTAGATCAAGATTCAGAGACTCAGAGCTTGGCTTGTCCCCTGTCTGTGAGGTTTGAGATCCTGAAGTTTGAAGGAAGTTCATGGCACTTTCCTGAGGAAGGCACTATGAATGACTTTCATTCTTTCTTCTCACCTCTTTCTTAAGTATCCAATGATGTTGGAGCCAACTTGTGAGTTTAATTTCTCCTGAGGAGGAATGTAAACTGATCACATGTTGTTGAGCCACATGGGATACAACTCCTAAGTGGAAGCCTCCTAGTACTTTCCTGAGGAAGGTCCTATGAGTCTATTCACTTAGTTCCCTTAGTTTATCTAGGATTTCTCAAGTACCCAATGATGTTGGAGCCAACTTGTGAGTTTAATTTCTCCTGAGGAGGAATGTAAACTGATCACAGTTGTTGAGCCACATAGGATACAACTCCTAAGTGGAAGCCTCCTAGTACTTTCCTGAGGAAGGTCCTATGAGTCTGTTCATTTAGTTCCACTAGTTCAGATAGGATTTCCTAAATATCCAGTGATGTTGGAGCCTGCTTGTGAGTTTAATTTCTCCTGAGGAGGAATATAAACTGATCACAGTGGTTGAGCCACATAGGATATGACTCCTGAGTATACACCTCCTAGTGCTTTCCTGAGGAAGACACTATGAGCCTGCTTGCTTAGCTCCCTTTCTTTGGTAAGCTTGTTCTGAAGCTTGAAGACTGGGATTGATTTCTCTTGCTTTAGGGCTTTGCTTAGATTTGATTCAGATTCTGTGATTAGGGTTGGGATTAGAGAGTAGATTCTTTCTTTCTCAAGCATGTGTGTTTTGTTTGCCTGTTGGCACTTCCCTTCTTTTATCTGGTTCTTTGCTTGATAGTATGTTGTTTATCTTCAGTATGATTACTGTTATTTCATGACTGGCTTGAGGTCGAGACGAGCTTGTGGAGGCTGAAACCCCACACACATTTCCTCCCTCACTTGCATTGCATGCATTTTACTGTTAAAGCTGATGTTTTTGTCTGTTTTGGTGTATCATTGACATGATCCCTTAGGACTCTCATTTCCTCTGATAAGGATCTGATGATAGACTTTTAGGTTGAAACCTATGCATGACAACATCTAGGAGTTCCCTGTTTAAACCTCAACCATAGGATGAATCCATGGCATGATAACAGTAGGACTTGATAGTCTCCCTCCTAGTTGAGCCATTTTTCCCGTAGTTAGCCGAACTACGTTTGCTCTGATCTTTCATACCAGATGAAAGTACGTAGGCATAGGATGCGATGTCCTAGCGAGCAACCTTCCCCTCCTTCACCCGTAGTTAGCCGAACTACGTTGACTCTGATTTCTCATTCTCTGATGAGAATACGTAGGCATAAAGCGCGATGCTTTGCCGAGTCATTTTTCTTTTCTTTTTCAGCCAGCCTTGATAGGTAGATAGATTATAACCAACCCGTCCAAGTAAACACACAAGCGAGGATCCCGTCGAGTACGACGGACGTGAGGGGTGCTAATACCTTCCCCTTGCGTAACCGACTCCCGAACCCAGACAATGGTTGCGATGACCTTGTCTTACCCTTATTCGTCAGGTTTTTTCCGATCGTTTCCTTTCCCGCTCTGAGGGATAAATAACGAAAGGTGGCGACTCTTCTGTTATGCCGGCACCTTATTTTCGCGCAAGCGACAGCTGGCGACTCTGCTGGGGACTTATAGCATCTAGGGACTTTTCCCATCCCTTATGCTGGGACCGTTTCCCATCCCCTACGCGAGTCAATCCTATCGTTTGTGTGTTTGCTTGATGGGTTGCGTTTATTTATCGCATTTTTACTTCCCGCATTTTACTTCTCGCACTTTATTTCCCGCATTTTATTTCCAGTTCGATATGATTATCTGTGCTGCTGTGGGAGAGGGATGTTACTGTGAGTGAAAAGCCGGACCTGGGCTTGAGTACACACCTAGATATAGTTGCGGAGAAGTAGTAGACGAACCTGTCTGCTGAGCAGGCACAGTTCCCTACGAAAATCTGCGCTCAGACGAGATTCTTGCAGAGGTGCACCTTTCCGGTCCTGAGGATCTGAGGGGAGTCCAGACGTGAGGGTTGTCGACTCTGGGGACCGATCATTTGGAAGTCAGCTAAGAGAGGCCTCTTCATGACTTGATGATGCCACTCCTTCTGGGAATCGCATCGTCACTCATGAAAGTCTGTGACGCTGATGACCGCATAGGATGCCGTACCTTTGTCCGTGGATTAGGTCCATCATACCTGTGAGTGGGGTCGGGATATTGCAGGAAACTTTGACCTCCAGACTACCTGGTTTTCTCGACAGTGAATCAGTTATGTTGGGTTCTCAGTTGCAGATATGTTCTTGATAGAGCAAGGGTTTGATCAGAGGATCTTATCATCAGGTGTTTGTTTGTTCTTGATAGAGCAGGCTTTGATCAGTGCATTATCGTCAGTAGGTTTGTTCTGGACGGAGCAGATTTTGAGTGGGGTCTGAAGATCTCATCAGCAGTTGTTGTTCGTTCTTGATAGGGCAGATTTTGAGTGGGGTTTGAAGATCTCATCAGCAGCTGTGCATTTGTTCTTGAGAGGGCAGATTTTTGATTTGGGGGTCTGAAGACTTCATCAACAGATATTCTTTGATCTTGCATCCAGGGTCTTTATTATCAGGCCTTCGTTCTTGTCAGAGCAGAATTTTGATCTCGATCCTATCAGATGGTTATTCACAGCAGATCAGATCAGTGGTTTTACACCGGGGTTTCCTTCTCATCAGTGACTGTTGACACCGAATCTCCACAGCAGCCACCTGAATATATTGCTGCATACCTGCATTTTGCATTAGCTTGCATAATCATTCTCATTCCATTAGCGTGTGTCTGTGACAGGTACCGTTTCCCCGATCCAGGATCTCTCGCCTCTTATGGTGTTACTGCAGCCTCTCTCAGGAAGACTGATGCGTATGAGTTCTCGGTCCTTGATGTGTCGAATCTGACTATTGCTATGTGAGGTTACTATTTCCATGATTGGGCCTGGATTCCTCTCCTTATTATTGCCAACAGGAGCCAGGATCGGGGATAATCTCTCAAGCACACAGACACACTCATGCATCTGCATAAAGCATTTTTTGCATGACATACATTCTGCTGCTTTTCCTAACCTTTGATTATCAGGTTTTTCAGGTACTCAGGTTCCGAGCTGCTTTCGATCTCCAGGATTGATCAAAGACTCATCCACCGCTACTCAACTCGCGCTAATCAGACGAGAATCATGGACCAGGTACAGTCAGATGTTCAAGAGCTTCGTGAACGGATGGATCGTTTTATGGAGCTGATGCAAGTAGTTGCGAATGGGCAAGACCAGCTTCGTACTTTGGTTCAACCTCTCATCTCCAGGGTTGACAGTAATGGAATACCTCATGGCGGGGCCGTACCCACTCCTCCTCAAGGGGATACTCCACAGAACGTTGTTCCTGCTGCCGGGGGCAACGGCAGTGCTAACGGCAATCTTATGACTAATCTCGGACTCAACGCGGCTGGCGCCGTCAATGGTAGTTTGGGAGCCAATGTTACCATAGGGCCAGTCAACGGCAATGTTGGTGCAGGAAATATGGTGGTGCCTCAACCGTGGCTGGAGGACCATCAGGATGACATATTCTCTCAGAGAGGTGTAGAGGCTGAATTGACTGCTGAAGCTCGACTCAGGTTCAAGGCGCTGGAAGACAAGATGAGAGATATAGAAAATCAGAACGCATTGGGCGTTGACATGGCCAAACTCGGGTTGATTGCTGACTTTAAAGTACCTCACAAGTTCAAGGTGCCTATCTTTGAGAAGTATAGGGGCACTACTTGTCCCCGTGTTCACCTCCGATCTTATTATAGAAAGATGTCCGCTTATTCTGACGATGAGAAGCTGCTGATGCACTTCTTTCAGGATAGTCTTTCTGGTCCATCGCTCGAATGGTATATGGGTTTGGAACCCGCTGCTGTGCGCACCTGGAAAGATCTTGCGGAAGCGTTTGTTCTCCACTATCAATATAATAGCGACTTGGCTCCCAACCGAGTTCAGCTTCAGAATCTCTCGCAGCGGAGCAATGAAAGCTTCAAAGAGTACGCCCAGCGGTGGCGTGAATTGGCTGCTCGGGTCCAACCACCGATGGTCGAGCGTGAGTTGGTACAAATGTTCGTGGCTACCCTTCCTGGATTCTATTATGAAAAGCTGATCAGTGGCATGTCTGGAACGTTCTCGGCTCTTATCACTTTGGGCGAGCATGTTGAAAACGGTATAAAAATCGGAAAAATTCAGGGCGAATCATCCTCAGCTGGAGGAGCTAGCAAGAAACCCTATACTGGCAAGCGCCGAGAGGGAGATGCCAGTGCTGTCACTAATGCTAGGAGAAAGGGCAAGGGCCCTCAGTCTCAGATCGCTAGCATAAATATCCCAGCCGCTCCACCGCAGCCGCAGCCGCAGCAGCAGCCTCAGCAACAGAATAATCAGGGATATAAGAGATATCAGAATCGGGGTCCCCTGGCAAACCGTCATTTGGAAACTCCTCCTATGCCGTATGCACAGCTTCTGCAAACGTTGCTTCAGCTTCAATTAGTTCATAAAAGGACAATGGCTCCCTTAACAGGGGCACCACCACCAGAGTATGATGCTAATGCTACTTGTGAATTTCATTCTGGGGCACCTGGCCATACGGTTGAGAATTGTAAAGCTTTTAAGCACAAAGTCCAGGACTTGGTGGACGCCAAGGTTATCAACTTTTCTGACAGCGTGCCCAACGTCACCAAAAATCCAATGCCTCATCATAAGGGGGGCGGAGTGAATGCTGTTATCACTGAAGAGAGTTCAGACTTGCTGACCGATGTCAAGTATTTGAAGACGCCGTTGAGTTTTGTTAAGGCTAAGTTGCTGAAGAAGGGCTTCTTTCCCGGATGTGGAGAGTTATGTATGGCTTGTGCTACACTTCCTGATGGGTGTGAGCCGTTGATCGAAGGTATCCAAAGTCTGATGGCCGAGGGTATTTTGCAGTTCAGTCGGAGCATTGAGAATGCGTCAGGGGAAGTCGTGCTGAAGCAGGCGGACGAGGTTGCTACCATTACTATTCCTCGTCACCCTATTACTATTTCTGCGCCCCGTCCGCCTTCTATCACCATCACCAGGGCCGGACCAATCCCATTCGAGAGTACCAATGCCGTTCCATGGCATTATGGCGCCGAAGTTTATTGTAATGGTCAGAAGATAGAGCTTGAGTCACCCGGATCGACTATGCAGAATCTTACTGAAGTCAGTGGCATCACTAGAAGCGGAAGAGTGTTCGCACCGGCAGAGGTTGCAGCAGAGAAAGTGGTCCGAGCTGACGCTGTGGATAAAGGTAAAGGTAAAGCTGTTGAAGAGGTCCCTGCAGGGGCATAGAAAGACTTGTTGGTTAAAGATGCTGAAGAGTTCATGCGACTAATCAGGAAAAGTGACTACAAAATTGTAGATCATCTTCATCAGACTCCGTCAAAGATCTCGATTCTTAACCTGTTGCTGTGTTCTGAAGCGCACCGCAACGCATTATTGAAGGTATTGAATGCTGCATACGTGCCGCAGGAGATATCAGTGAATCAACTCGAGGAAGTAGTGGCCCATGTCAATGCTGGTAATGGGCTGGGATTTACGGATCTGGAGCTGACTCCTAAGGGAAGAGATCACAACAGCGCCTTGCACGTCTCAATAGAGTGCAGAGGCACGATTATGTCACATGTCCTAGTGGATACGGGCTCCTCGCTTAACGTGCTTCCGAAGAAGGCACTGATGAAGTTGGATACCCGTGGACTGCTGTGCACGCCCAGCGATCTGGTCGTGAAAGCCTTTGACGGAACCAAGCGCCACGTCTTCGGAGAATTGACCCTGCCAATTCAAGTTGGTCCAGAGACGTTTAATGCGGTTTTCTATATCATGGATATCATGCCCGCCTATAGTTGCCTCTTAGGTCGGCCATGGATCCATTCTGCTGGTGCCGTAACGTCCACGCTGCATCAGAAGCTTAAATATGCTGTTGGGGGCAGCATAGTGACAGTCTGTGGAGAAGAGGACATCATGGTAAGCCACCTATCGTCCTTTAAATACGTTGAAATGGATGGTGAGATCCATGAGACCCTTTGCCAAGCATTTGAAACCGTCAGGGTGAAGGAGGTAGCTCCCGTTGTTGCAGAGAAGCAAGAGTTGAACCTCTCCTCGTTTAAGGAAGCTCGGGCTGTTGTCGAAGCTGGTTCCACCCCAGGCTGGGGGAATGTCTTGGACATACCAATCAAGCAGGATAAGTTTGGATTGGGGTATTCTCCTGGAGCTGAAGCTTCATCTTCTTCTGGCAGTCCGTCTCGTGGGAAGGGGCCGATCTTATTCACCAAAGGGGGAGTAATTTTCGAGAGCATCAACGCTGCGTCAGAGGACAGCGGGGACAGTGATTGCGATCTTGATGCCTGGATTCAACCGAGCAAGCCAGGCGAGTGCCTCCACAATTGGACCATCAAGGAGATTATCAAGCTGACAAGTGAAGAGTAATGATTTGCTTTTTACAATCTTTGTACAACCCTATGTCCTGCCCGGGGCATAGTGGTTTTACTGTCAGGGCCTTGTTGGATTATGTGTATGCATTTTGTTAATAAATAAAAGGCGTTTTCTTCGTAATCAAATATTGTGTTCTCTGTTATTCATGCTTTATGTTTGTTTCGAAAAACAGCAAAATGGCAACGAGGTTCGTGCTAACCTGCATATTCTTGCTTTAAACTTAACCCTTGTTATTGCAGGATCCACGTAACAGAGGACATCGACTCTGGACCCTCTACGGCTCACTACGACTTTGATTGCCCGATCTATCAAGCCGAGGATGAGATTGATGAAGACGAAGACCTTCCGGAAGAGTTGGCCCGCTTGTTGAGACAAGAAGAGAAAGTTATTCTGCCTCACGAGGAGGATATTGAGATCATAAATCTGGGTTCTGAGGAGCTCGTCAGAAATGTCAGAGTAGGGGCTGCGCTGCAGAATGATGTCAAGCATAGACTGGTCGAGATGCTTCGAGAGTATAGTGACGTCTTTGCTTGGTCATATGAGGATATGCCTGGACTCGACACTGATATCGTGGTTCATCGCTTGCCGTTGCGAGAAGATTGCCCTCCAGTCAAGCAGAAGCTCAGGAAGACGAGACCAGACATGGCTGTAAAAATCAAAGAAGAGGTCCAGAAGCAGTTGGACGCAGGATTTCTAGCCGTTACCACTTACCCTCCGTGGGTCGCCAACATAGTGCCTGTACCGAAGAAGGACGGTAAGGTACGCATGTGCGTCGATTATCGGGATTTGAATAGGGCGAGCCCTAAGGATGATTTCCCGTTGCCTCATATCGATGTGTTGGTCGACAATACAGCCCAGTTTTCCGTGTTTTCGTTCATGGATGGCTTCTCCGGTTACAATCAGATTAAGATGGCGCCGGAGGACATGGAGAAAACGACGTTTATCACCCCCTGGGGCACGTTTTGCTATAAGGTAATGCCTTTCGGTCTGAAGAACGCAGGGGCCACTTACCAGCGAGCAATGGTAACTTTGTTTCATGATATGATTCATCATGAGATCGAGGTCTATGTTGATGACATGATCGCAAAGTCCCAAACGGAGGAAGAGCATCTGGTCAACTTATTGAAGCTGTTTGAAAGGCTTAGGAAGTTCAAGCTGAGGCTGAATCCTAACAAGTGCACTTTCGGAGTGTGGTCCGGAAAGTTATTGGGGTTTATCGTTAGCGAACGAGGTATTGAAGTTGATCCTGCAAAGATAAAAGCTATCCAAGAAATGCCAGCGCCGAAAACAGAAAAAGAAGTTCGTGGTTTCTTGGGCAGAATAAACTACATTGCAAGGTTTATCTCTCAGCTCACGGCCACTTGTGAACCGATGTTCAAGTTGTTAAAGAAAAATCAGGCGATTACTTGGAATGAGGATTGCCAGAAGGCATTCGATAAGATAAAGCAGTATCTTCAATAACCTCCAATCTTGATACCCCCAGTGGCTGGACGGCCATTAATCATGTACTTGACAGTTCTGGAGAATAGTATGGGGTGTGTTCTCGGTCAGCACGACGAGACGGGCAGAAAGGAGCATGCCATTTATTATTTGAGTAAAAAGTTCACTGAGTGTGAATCTCGATACTCGATGCTGGAGAAGACGTGTTGTGCATTAGCTTGGGCCGCCAAACGTCTACGACAGTATATGCTCAACCACACCACTATGCTGATTTCGAAGATGGATCCGATCAAGTACGTCTTCGAGAAGCAGGCTCTTTCGGGCAGGATTGCCAGATGGCAGATGGTGTTAACAGAATATGATATTCAGTACGTCTCCCAGAAAGCCATTAAGGGAAGCGTATTGTCTGATTACCTTGCCGAACAGCCGATCGAAGACTATCAGCCGATGAAGTTCGAATTCCCTGACGAGGACATTATGTTTCTCAAGGCGAAGGATTGCGATGAGCCATTGCCCGATGAGGGGCCAGATAGGAAGTCTCAGTGGAAGTTGATATTCGACGGAGCGGTTAATTCCTATGGAAGTGGTATCGGGGCTATCATCACGACTCCTCACGGATCCCATATCCCGTTTACTGCAAGACTGACGTTTCCAGTTACCAACAACGAAGCCGAGTATGAAGCATGTATTATGGGTCTAGAAGAGGCAATTGATTTGAGAATCAAGAATCTAGACATATATGGTGACTCAGCGCTTGTAATCAATCAGATCAAAGGGGAGTGGGAAACTCGTCAAGCGAATCTAGTGCCGTACATGAATTATGCCAGGAGGCTGCTTCCGTTCTTTGACCGAGTAGAACTTCATCATGTACCCCGGGCTGAAAATCAAATGGCTGATGCTTTAGCCACGCTGGCTTCAATGTATAAAGTCAATTATTGGAATGAGGCTCCAAGAATTGTGCTTTCGCGGCTTGATAGACCAGCGTTTGTGTTCGCAATCGAAGATGCCACTGACGGCAAGCCATGGTTCCACGATATCCAGACCTTCCTTATGACCAAGGAGTATCCTGCGGGTGCGTCAACCCAGGATAAGAAGACTCTGAGGAGGCTATCTGGAAACTTTTACCTCAACCCTGATGGAGTGCTGTATAAGAGAAACCACGATCTCGTGCTACTCAGATGTGTAGATGAGAAAGAGGCAATTATGCTCATGGAAGAAGTCCATGAGGGCACATTTGGTACGCACGCCGGCGGGCATGCCATGACGAGAAAGATCCTGAGAGCAGGGTATTACTGGTCGACTATGGAGTCGGATTGCTTCAGATTCGCGAAGAAATGTCACAAATGCCAGATTTATGCTGATAAAGTTCATGTGCCGCCGTGCCCATTGAATGTCATGTCCTCCCCTTGGCCATTCTCCATGTGGGGCATCGACATGATAGGCAAGATCGAGCCCACTGCATCCAATGGTCATCGTTTTATCCTGGTAGCTATCGACTACTTCACCAAATGGGTGGAGGCAGCCTCGTACGCTAATGTGACCAAGCAGGTGGTAGCTAAATTCATAAAGAGGGACATCATCTGTCGCTATGGAATTCCCGAGCGGATCATTACTGATAATGGTTCGAATTTGAATAATAAGATGATGAAAGAGCTGTGCCAGAGCTTCAAGATTGAACACCACAACTCATCTCCTTACCGGCCGAAGATGAATGGCGCTGTTGAAGCGGCCAACAAGAACATCAAGAAGATTGTTCAGAAGATGGTTGTGACGTACAAAGATTGGCACGAGATGCTGCCGTTTGCCTTGCACGGTTATCGTACGACGGTGCGTACGTCGACCGGGGCAACTCCTTTCTCCTTGGTGTATGGTATGGAAGCTGTCCTGCCGTTAGAAGTGGAGATTCCCTCTTTGCGAGTTTTGGTTGATGTAAAACTTGATGAGGCAGAATGGATTACGAATCGCTTGAACCAACTCAGCCTGATGGACGAGAAGAGGTTAGCATCGATTGCATTTGGTCGCCTATACCAAAGCCGAATGAAGAAAGCTTATGATAAGAAGGTGCGTCCTCGAAGCTTTCAGACGGGTGATCTCGTCCTGAAGAAGATTCTTCCGCCACACTCTGATCACCGGGGCAAGTGGACTCCGAATTACGAAGGGCCGTATGTCGTCAGCAAAGTCTTCTCAGGGGGAGCTTTGTTGTTATCCACGATGGATGGTGAAGATTTTGCATCCCCGGTGAACGCGGACGCAGTTAAAAAATACTTTGCTTGAAAGAGACCCGCTGGACAAAAAAAGAAAGAGTCCAGGCAAAAAAGGGCATCCCGGCGAACCAAAAACAGAATAAAAGGTTCGGGCAAAAATTAGGGATATATTGAAAAAATGTACACCCGTGAAGTCGAAAACCTACACTGGGCGGCTTCGGCAAAAAAGGGTATCCCGGTGAACTGAAAACCCGAAAGGGCGGTTCACGCAAAAGTTAGGGATTTGAATAAGCAAATGACTGCGTTCCGCGTATGGACTTTCATTGTTTAGTGGTTCGGAAGACCTGAGGGCTGTTTATCTGAATCAATCTCTTCCAAAGCTGAAGCATCGGAGAAGTATCAAAGTCGAGTGGGTCTTAGAGGGATCAACTCATGGTGTTCGTCTACGCCTCGATTGCCGACATTTGTATATACTGATGTATATTTATGTTTTCTTTTTGCGCGGCTTCCTCATTCCAGGAGCTTGCCTCTGTTGTAAAACATTTTTGCCCGTTCAGGGGTTCATCATCAATAAAATGCACATTATTCAGCAATTCTACTTGACTGCTTAGCATTTATCTGTTTTGTTTGCGAATGAGAACGCCGATGTGTTTTTTGATAAAATGCGCATACATAAACTTGCGGGCCTAGGCCCATTGATTGTTGAAACAACTAATTAACTGAATATTGTCACGAGATAATAACCTGGATAGGCCCCTTTGAGGAGGGTATCTTGTCTGTTTGTTTGTGTTGTTGCAGGTATAACACCTTGCCAGAAGATGTGCCGTGCGTATCCCCGAAGCAGGATGAGTCCTCCTTCCCCAGCAGAGTTTAGTAGTCTCTCCTCCGCAGAATCTAAACGCAAGATGGTGAGCGTTGATATGTCTTCCCCGGGTAGAGGTGATTCTCTTCCCCAAGCAGACGCATCCCGACGGAATGTCACCTCATCAGCTGAGTCGAGGGCTGAAGCTCACTCCCCAGCACCGGGTCACAAGTGCAGAGTTCATAGAAATGTTTGGGTACCGGAGCTCGTGTTTTCCCCAGTAAAGTCACCAAAGCAGGTGTCTCCCCCGCACCGGGTCACAAGTGCAGGTTTCGCAGAAGGCTGCTCGTTAGCCGAAGGATGCAGTGACTGATGGTGCCAGACTGAAGTCTCCAGTGGAATTGAGATTCCTCACCAGAGTCAGGCTCTCTCCTGAAGTTCGATGATTCCCTCTTCCCCAGTAGAGTGTTGGAACAGCTGATGTTGTATTCCCCTGCAGAGTTGTACTCTCCCCCGAAGTCAGATGATTCCTTCCTCCCCGGCGAAATTGAGTTTCCTCACCAGAGTCGTACTCTCCAGTGAAGTAGAATGATTTCTCCCCCCGGCTGAGTCCGCAGAAAAGCAGAATCCTTGGAAGGCGATCGGATCATGATCGATGTTCCCCAGCAGAGCGTGGGGCAGCTAGTGCTGTGTTTCCCCAGAATCGCACTCTCTCCATCGAAGCAGAATGATTTCTCCTTCCTCAGCCGAGTTTGCAGATGTCCAGGATCCGAATCCTTGGAAGTTGATCAGATCATGATTGGTTTTTCCCCAGTGGAGTGTTGAGCAGCTGAAGTTGGTTCCCCACAGAGTGGTTATCCCCAGAAGAGTAGCCGAGACGGCCGCGCAGTTCATTCTCGCGATTGATATCAGCAGATCCAAGTTCTTCGTCCCCGGCAGCAGTCAGCTGAAGTTGTTCCCCTGCAGCAGTTCACGGAAGATCAATTCCCCAGACAGAGCCTGATTGATGCTGGCGTGTTCACGTTCTCCTCAGCAGGAGGATTCCTCTACCTGAGTGGTTCTTTCTCCTTGACAGGAAGATTTCCCCCTTCGGCATTTATTTTGCTGACGGGATCGCATCATTGTGCATGATTGCATAGCATTGTGCATGATTGCATGGCATTTAGCATAAACGCATAGCATTCCCACTATGTGGGGCATGACGCAGAAGTATATGCATCATAAGCATGATCTAGGTCATCATCATCCTTGTTGAACAGGTGTACCACCAAAAGACCGGTTGCTCAGGACGATTCTTGACGTTCTTCCCAGCAAGGGCGCTCTTGCGAGATGATTCTTAAAGACCCCGGTGTAATCCCCACAGTCGCTCGCTCAAGATGATTTTTGAGATCCCCAGCGAAGTCTTCAGTTCAAGATGATTCTCGAACTCCTCAGCAGGGCCGTTAGCTTAAGGCGATTCTTAAGACCCCAGTACAGCTTCCCGAGTGGTTCGCCTAGTATGATACTTGAGCTCCCCAATAGCGTCTCCAGCAAGAGTCGCCCAGGAAGATTTCTGGAATACCCAACAGAATGTTTGCTCCGGAAAGGTTATCAGTTCAGGACGATTCTTGAAGATGTCCGACGGATCTGTTTGGTCAAGATGATTCTTGAAGTCCTCAGCAGCATGATATGTCTGCTCCAACAATGATGTCTAATCTGAAGATAGATTTCGTAAGCGCCCGAAGGCGATATCAGAAGGTTCCTGTGAGTCCAGATTTCCGTGTTGAAGAATCAACGGGTGGCTGAAGATAAGGTTCCAGAGGTTGTAGATACAACAGAGTGATTCGCGTGAGTCTGAAGACCAAGTCAGTTATCCTGAGGCGATGATTGATTGCGATCAAGTGAATGATACGTCTTCTGATTGAAGTCGAAGATGTTTCTCCAGCGGTGACGCAGGGTATTTCGATCGTCCGACAGTAATGTCAGATTTAGTTCTCCAGTGGTGACGCAGAGTACTTCGATCGTCCGACGGTGATGTCAGCGTTGGTTCTCCAGCCAGTTGTTGAGCAGCTAGTGTTGCAGGATTCAAAGATTTGTTCCCCGCAGAGTACTGTGTGCTCGTGCAGTTGGCAAATTTTCGGGTTTACCGATATTCAATCGTCTCGCACCTTGATTGGATGAGAGTCGTTCGCTCCTCACCCAGTCAGGTTCAAGCCGTTTGAATAGGGGCAGCTGTTGCACCCCAAAATTTGACCAACAATTATTTCATTCATTGAGTGTTTGAAAGTGGATACCTTCATCAGAAAGTTCAAGAGATCCTCAGAGGAATGGGTTGAAACCAGGGTTGTGTGCTTCATAGCTTGAGAGTTGTGGGTGCTCCTCAGATGGTTCTGAGACTTTGAGAATGAATTTGATGTCTTGGGAAAGCCTATGAGATGTCTTGATAGCCTTCATGAAGCCCAGAGAAGTCATTATGCAAGAGTTCAGAAGATTCAACCATGAATGATAGAGTTAGGGTTTTGACTGGGTCAACCCTAGGATAACTGAAGATTTGGGAAAGGTTGAGACCCAATCCAAGGGCCATGAGACCATGGAATGATGCATAGAGATGATATAAAGATGATTCCTAGGCCAACTCATCATGAGTGAGGAGTTTGAGAAGTTTCAAGTCAGGGTTTCCAAGGATTGTCAGTGAAAAACCCTAATTTGATCCCTATCTTCCAGGCAGTTTTAGCCCAAGATGTGATTGATATCTCACCTTCCCCATAACATGAATGTTGTAGAGCTTGTTCTAAGCTTTAATTTGAGTGGTGGAAGTCCTTGATAGGAGTTACAGAGCTCAAGATATGGTTTTGACAAATTACAGGTCAGCAGAGGTGTGTGAATCTGGGTCCTTGAAAGTCACCCAACTTGCAGACAACTTTTGCCCTAGTAGGGTGATTCCTATGATTTCTTGGTCAACATGAATGTTTAAGAGCATCTTCTTAGCTTTAATTTGAGTGGTAGAAGTCCTTGATTGGATTTGTGGAACTCAACTTATGGTTTGAACAAGACAGGGGTATTTTGGTCATTTGTCAGTTATAGGTCATTTTAGCCAATGCCTAAAACTCCTATTTCCAAGCCTCAAATGGAAAAACTCAAAACATGAAAGTTGTTCAAAATGTTATTTTAAGCCTATAAAGAAGGTCACAAATTGTTGGAAAAGCTCATAGCATGAAGTTGCATGATTGGTCAAAAATGAACTAAAAATGGCATATAAGTTTGAAAAGTTGAATTTGAAAATTGATTTGGAAGATCCACAAATCCAAAATAGGTCATCCAATATATCATTTTGATTGGAAACATCATTTTGAGAACATTGGTTTAGCTAGAATTTTGATTTGAAGCTTTAAAATGGGTGATGCTTTGAAAATTTGTTACTTGAAAAAGAAGGCAACTTGGGAAATCCTAACACAAGGCAAAACCAAGGCTTATAGTTGTGCATATCTTCTCATTATCTCATGTAAAGGTAATTTGGCACAAAATGGTAAGGCATGAGGCATGAGATGAGAGAAATCCAACTTGTCCCCACATGAGATTTTCAAGAACTTTCCACCATATTCTAGATGAATCTAGAAGCATCTAATGATCATTATAAAGAGAGTGCATCAGAGAGTGATCAGGGTTGGTGATAGGGAGAGAATTGAGAGAGGAGAGAGAGAGCACAATTGCATTTCTTCACTTGCAAGTCACAACCAATTTCTGAGTTCCACATCATTTCAGTTGATAATTTCAACTACAACAAGTTCCATTGGTAGTACTGAGTGTGTGCATAGCAAACTGAGGGAGAATCCATGGATAATTGATGATCTTGCATTCGAGTTTGGCAGCCTGCATTTCAAAATCAGTTTCAAGGAATCAGACACTTTCGAGGAGTTTTGTTGCAAACAGAAGCGAGATATTGGTCCATTGAAGGAATCTGGAAAGAATCAAGCCTTGATTTGAAGAATTCCTTGGTCTGTTCATCTCATTTTATCAGGTTGGTATCTTTCTCTCTACTCCTTAATTTATTCACAATTTATTGGAATTGATAGGCTAGAATAGTTAGGTATTAGTAGTAGATCATTTCTGGAGAATTTGGCTTGATTTGGTGATGATTCGTATGGTGACCTAAATTCTGTTGAAATCAAGAACTCCCTTAATAGTGAGAGATAGTCTTAGTTCTTTGGCTAGAAATGCTCAGTGTGAGATGAGGAACCTGTTAGCACATTCAATTTTGAGAATTAACAACATTGGTTCTTGACCAGTTTTTAGGATCTTTATCGTGTTTAGAGCTAGGTTTCATATTAATGGATTTTGAGATCATAATCAGAACCAGGGTGAAAAATGGAGCAAGTTCGGGTTTTGTTTTGTTAATTTTAGTGGAGAATTGAGGGAATACGAGTGGCTGCAGATGGAGTGTTCTTGAGTGCTCATCAATGGAGTTGGCTCCAAAATATTTGAAATTGGGGAAGACGACTTGGTGGCCCTTGGATCCAAGTCTGACCCTTGACCAAAGCCAAGATCTCACGGCCACGATTTGAAGTTCGTTTATGAGGGAACTCTGAATGCATCCATACGCGGTCGTTTCACTTAAGCCACTCTGGGCTTAATTCGCTATCCCCACCCCCCTTTTATCTGGCCCAACTGATTTCAACTGGCGCGTGTTACTTGTCACACCCCCCTCCCTTTTATTTGTTTTAAATTCTTTTAATTCTTTTAATATTTTTCTTGTCTTTGAAAATTCATTAAAAATTGAAAAATAACTCCTTTTTGGCCATTCTTTTTTCTATGAGTAGATAATAATGTGTAGAAAATATTAAAAATAAAAATGGGATTTTATTTTTAAGTTTAGTATTTTTAATAGATTTTTCTTTTAAATAGCTTTTATAATGTTTAGTTTGGTATCATGATTTTGCAAGAATTGTTTTAGGACTTTCCTTTAGTCTTTTTAATCCATTCTTTTTTGTGCAATTAGATGATGAATCATAGTTCCCCATAGGATTTATTCTAGAATTTTAGAATTGAATTTTGATTAGTTTAATTAGGGTAGATTTAGGGTATCCTAATTAGGGTTTAGGTTGTGCTTAGGTGAAGAACTCACTTTCTTTGAATAAGTTTTGTCTTGATTTTTGGGTAGAGGCCTATGTAGATGTTATGAATAGACTTTGTAGACCCTTGTGAATAATTGATAGATTTTTCCCCATTATTTTAGCATTTTTAGGTATTTTCTGAAGTTGCCTGTTGATTTTGTCTACCCTGTGGTTATCTGTTCATCTTTGGGGTTCTTTGTGGGGAATTTGTTGAGGGGCTTGTGTTGTCTTGAAGACCTTGATGGAGAGCATCATGAAGAGAAGATTGTAGATCAAGATTCAGAGACTCAGAGCTTGGCTTGTCCCCTGTCTGTGAGGTTTGAGATCCTGAAGTTTGAAGGAAGTTCATGGCACTTTCCTGAGGAAGGCACTATGAATGACTTTAATTCTTTCTTCTCACCTCTTTCTTAAGTATCCAATGATGTTGGAGCCAACTTGTGAGTTTAATTTCTCCTGAGGAGGAATGTAAACTGATCACATGTTGTTGAGCCACATGGGATACAACTCCTAAGTGGAAGCCTCCTAGTACTTTCCTGAGGAAGGTCCTATGAGTCTATTCACTTAGTTCCCTTAGTTTATCTAGGATATCTCAAGTACCCAATGATGTTGGAGCCAACTTGTGAGTTTAATTTCTCCTGAGGAGGAATGTAAACTGATCACAGTTGTTGAGCCACATAGGATACAACTCCTAAGTGGAAGCCTCCTAGTACTTTCCTGAGGAAGGTCCTATGAGTCTGTTCATTTAGTTCCACTAGTTCAGATAGGATTTCCTAAATATCCAGTGATGTTGGAGCCTGCTTGTGAGTTTAATTTCTCCTGAGGAGGAATATAAACTGATCACAGTGGTTGAGCCACATAGGATATGACTCCTGAGTATACACCTCCTAGTGCTTTCCTGAGGAAGACACTATGAGCCTGCTTGCTTAGCTCCCTTTCTTTGGTAAGCTTGTTCTGAAGCTTGAAGACTGGGATTAATTTCTCTTGCTTTAGGGCTTTGCTTAGATTTGATTCAGATTCTGTGATTAGGGTTGGGATTAGAGAGTAGATTCTTTCTTTCTCAAGCATGTGTGTTTTGTTTGCCTGTTGGCACTTCCCTTCTTTTATCTGGTTCTTTGCTTGATAGTATGTTGTTTATCTTCAGTATGATTACTGTTATTTCATGACTGGCTTGAGGTCGAGACGAGCTTGTGGAGGCTGAAACCCCACACACATTTCCTCCCTCACTTGCATTGCATGCATTTTACTGTTAAAGCTGATGTTTTTGTCTGTTTTGGTGTATCATTGACATGATCCCTTAGGACTCTCATTTCCTCTGATAAGGATCTGATGATAGACTTTTAGGTTGAAACCTGTGCATGACAACATCTAGGAGTTCCCTGTTTAAACCTCAACCATAGGATGAATCCATGGCATGATAACAGTAGGACTTGATAGTCTCCCTCCTAGTTGAGCCATTTTTCCCGTAGTTAGCCGAACTACGTTTGCTCTGATCTTTCATACCAGATGAAAGTACGTAGGCATAGGATGCGATGTCCTAGCGAGCAACCTTCCCCTCCTTCACCCGTAGTTAGCCGAACTACGTTGACTCTGATTTCTCATTCTCTGATGAGAATACGTAGGCATAAAGCGCGATGCTTTGCCGAGTCATTTTTCTTTTCTTTTTCAGCCAGCCTTGATAGGTAGATAGATTATAACCAACCCGTCCAAGTAAACACACAAGCGAGGATCCCGTCGAGTACGACGGACGTGAGGGGTGCTAATACCTTCCCCTTGCGTAACCGACTCCCGAACCTAGACAATGGTTGCGATGACCTTGTCTTACCCTTATTCGTCAGGTTTTTTCCGATCGTTTCCTTTCCCGCTCTGAGGGATAAATAACGAAAGGTGGCGACTCTTCTGTTATGCCGGCACCTTATTTTCGCGCAAGCGACACTACTGTAACACCGCACTAACTTTCGAAGGGTCTACTGAAACACCATCACCTGAAATAACATGCCCCAGAAAACTCACAGTCTGCAACCAGAACTCACACTTCGATAACTTATCAAACAACTTGTTATCCTTCAACACTTGTAAAGCAATCCTCAAATGCTTCATATGCTCTTCCTCAGACTTAGAATAAATCAGTATATCATTAATGAATACGACAATAAACTGATCCAAATAAGAATGGAAGATACGGTTCATATACTCCATAAACACACCCGGCGCATTGGACACTCCGAAAGGCATTACCGCATACTTGTAATGTCCATATCGAGTCCTAAACACCGTTTTCTAAATATCACCTTCCTTAACTCTTATCTGATGATAGCCCGACCTCAAGTCGATCTTACTAAACACATGAGCTCCCACTAACTGATCCATCAAATCATCAATCCTTGGAAGAGGATACTTATTCTTGATGGTCACTTTGTTTAACTGATGGTAATCGATGCACAACCGCATGCTACCATCCTTCTTCTTCACTAACAACACTGGAGCTCCCCACGGCGACACACTGGGTCTGATAAACTTTCTATCCAACAACTCTCTAATTTGAGATTTCAACTCGGCCAACTCCACTACCGAAATCCTGTACAGCGCCATAGAAATAGGCCTCGTACCAGGTACCAGATCAATGCTAAACTCAACTTCTCTCTTTGGAGGCAACTTTGTAATATCATCCGAGAACACCTCTGGAAATTCATTCACCACAACTAACTCTTCTAACAATTCCTTGTTGTCGACAGACAGTGATGCAAATAAAGCAAACATCTGATCTTCATCTTCCAACAAAGTTCTCAGCTCCTTACCGGACAGAGAATCTGCCAACGCTTCCTCTTCCGGAGTCAAAATAATAACACTTTCCGAAAACAATCAATGTAGACTCGGTTGAACTCCAACCAGTTCATACCAAGTAAAACATCCAAACTACCAAGTGGCAAACAAATCAAATCCATGCCAAAATCTCGGCCAAAGATAGTCAATGGACACTTCAAACACACGAGCGAAGTAGTCACTGAACCAATTGAGGGAGTTTCAATAGTCATCCGCCGCTCAAGAGTAGTCGGCACCAAACCTAACCTCTTCACACAATCAACAGAGATAAACGAGTGGGTCGCACCCGTATCAATCATAGCAGTCAAAGGAATGTTATTGATAAAGCAAGTACCTTTAATCGAACGTTCGCCATCTTCCGCTTGAGTTCCCACAACTGCAAATACTTTACCCGCCACCTGAGGCGCCTGAGCCCTCCTCGGCTTCTCACAACGAGTACTAATGTGGCCCTTCTCGCCACAGTTATAACAAGTAGGCATGTTAGTCTTACAATCCGCCATCACATGGCCCGACTTCCCACACTTGAAGCACTTCTTAACCTCTTGAGGACAATCAATAGCACGATGCCCAGCGACACCGCACCGATAACATTTCAAATCTGCCGATGCCTTCCTATCTCGGAATCTCTTATCAGGCATAACCTTCTACTTTCCCTTACTGGTCGGCACACTGTAAGGTGTACCACCGAACCTTTGTTTACCCTTGCGGTCACTCTCCGCCTTGTAATGTGCAATCCTCGCACGGTTATCATTGTCATAGATCTGACTTCTACTCACCAACTCAGGACAGCTCCTGATTTTATGACATGCGATCCCCATCTTGATCTTCGGCCTCAGCCCATTCTCAAATTTCAAGCACTTAGAAGTCATCGCTTCCTCAGTATTGTAATGAGGACAATACTGAGCCAATTCCTTAAACTTAGCCGCATACTCGGCTACCGACATACTGCCCTATTTCAATTCCAGAAATTCCACCTCTTTAGCACTTCTGACATCTTCTGGAAAATACTTCTCCAGAAATCCAGATCAAACCACCTCCCAACTAATCGGAGTCCCCGAAGCCTCCATCCTCTGACGGCAATTGTCCCACCAAGCCTCGGCCTCCCCCTCAAGCATGTGAGTACCGAAACTCACCTTCTGCTCGTCACTGCACCCCATGGTCCTGAAGATCTTCTCAATCTCCTTCAGCCATTTCTATGCAGCAACCAAAATCCCACCTTCAAACTTCGGTGGCTTGTTGCTCTGGAACTGCATCAAGTCTCTGAACTGAGCACCCGCAGCCAGATTCTGATAGGCAACCACTTTAGCCATAGCCTGCATAGCTGCAGCCAACGCCGCGTCATTCCTCCCAGCCATACTGCTCAACAACAACAACAGGTTAACAGAAAACAACCAACTCTATCCTACAGACAGACTCAAAACACTACACTGGCCGGACGAACCGACCTGCTCTGATACCAACTTGTAACACCCCATTTTTCAAAATGAATTAAAACAGTTAAGGTAAACACACATCAGAGTTTCTTCCCCAACGGGATGTCACAATTTCAACAAAAATCCACAGATCCTTTTTCAAAAATAGATTCTCAATAATATTACAGCGGTAAATAAGAATAGTCTATCATAAACCACATAACATGTATATATACATCATCATATATACAAAAATCGGCCATCTGCCCAATATATATATATATATATATATATATATATATATATATATATATATATATATATATATATATATATATATATATATATATATATATATATATATATATATATATATATATATATATATATATATATATATATATATATATATATATATATATATATATATATATATATATATATATATATATATATATATATATATATATATATATACATCATGTATCAGAACATATCCCACAAAAGAACAGATACGCCACAGGGGAATACATAATCAACAAATGACAATAAACTCTCAAAAAGCCCTGGTGTTACGTATCAGAGCAATCCTACAACGACGCCACAATCCAAGCTAGCTAAACACCTGGATTGTCTGTACTTCCGAAGAAGCACAGACCACAACAACAACAAAGGGGTGAGATTCAAGATCAAATATTAATGGTATAAACATACATGAAATAAAAGGAAGAAACAATAAATCAATTATTTCATATTTATCACACCCGGACCTATTGTCCCATCATCAACAATCACACACACACAACCACAATGCAACACATGCACTCGACTCGACAATATGCGGTACCGACTCAACTCAGGATAGATCACATACACTCCCTCTGAGCAACGATCTATCCCTACCACGTTCCTCATGAGCTCATATAATCACATATCAACGTCCCCCACTTGGGACACGGGTGGTCGCATCACTCCATCCGAGCAACAATCCAATTTCTCGCCCACGCACCCCACTTGAGCACGCTAGTGAATCATACATTACGTCCATGCTCCCCACTTAGAGCACGTGAGCCACACAGGCCTCACGTTCACACGCTCCCCATTTGGAGCACGTGAGCCACACAGGCCTCACGTCCACACGCCCCCCATTTGGAGCACGTGAGTGAATCACATACGCTCCATCGAGCAACGATTCACCATGTCCACATACCATGCAAGATGCTACGCATAACCACACGGCACACACAGTGCACACGATCCTACGGATCCATCGCATCATAATATGCATAAATACACAAGCACACAAAGTGCATCGATCCTACCAATCAACTCACCACACAACATATCACATATCATGCACCTAAGGCATACGTGTCCTACTGACCCAATCATATATCACATACATATTAAGCACACAAGTGCATCCGATACTACTGATCCAATTATCACACAACAGTACGTAATCACAATGCATATAAAGCGTATCGGTCCTACGGATAGACTTACCACAACACATCACTACAACATACTCAATGCGTAACGATCCTACTGATCCGCATAATTCGCACACTATGCATACATCTCACGTACGCATCCACACATATTCATTCCTAGTCGAAGGATACATAGCCACTTCAGGCATCACAGCGTATTTCCGTTCAATCGTTCGTATCAACGAGTATTCACGCACACGCCCTCTACATCACCTTCACGCTCTCAACCGATCCATAATAACCACGTACTCGCTCATGACCAACAAGGGTCCAACCACGCAAGAACGGAACAGCACAGCATAAAAATCCCAAAATGCTGTCATGTTCGCTGCCATTCGCCTGGCGAAGCCCCACAGCTAACACTCGCTGGGAATCGCCCGACGAAACTCCTGGCGAAACCAAACAGAAGCAAAAGGCAGCCTTCGCTGCCCAGTTCTCCTGGCGAAGCCTAGCAAAGGCTCGCCCCCATTCGCCCAGCGAATGCACGCAAATTCTGCAGAAAACAGCTCTCAGCTCAGAGTCGGCAACACACTCAGAGCTCAACCGATTCTATTCCCAAGCCAACCCCATCATACCAAAAGGCCATCCCACTACCCGACTATATCATCTACCCGATAAAACGTCGAATTCTGCCGATTAATCCGCTTCTGGCTTAAAACTACATTCTACTCTGAAACCCCTATTTCCCCCAAACGATCACCAACATCGCATGCAAGAGTTTTCGACATCATACACAAATTAAAACAGCATCAACAACACGATTATCATGCAATTCAACATCATCCTATGGGGATTAGGGATTTTCCCCTTTTCTACCAATTTCATGTATACCGAAATTTAACCGATTATCTCCCCCCTTACCTCGAATAGCAGCTTGATGATGATGAGCTTTCACAATTTCACAGCCTTGATGATTCTTTCCTTTGCTCACGCTTCACACCTTGCTCTTTCTTCCAACCGTGTTTTTCCTCCTCTTCTCCTTCACAATCGTGTTCTTACTCTTCCTTCCAATCCTATTTTCACCAAAATGCCCACACTACCCTTAGTTCCTAATAATCCTTATTATTCCAATTTTGTTAATATTCTCCTTTTCTTTTATTCTAGAATAATATTAATAAACTCATAATATTAATATTACTAATAATAACAATAATAATATTAATAATTAATAATAATGCTAATACCACATTAATATTAATTGTTAACCATTATCACTATCAATTATCGAATATTAATATTATGCTTCTATTTCTTCACCAATTCTCACGGCACACACGCTGATGAATAAAAATAACGTTGGAACTAAAAATAATTAAAATGGGCGTTACACTTAACCCCATAGGTTTTGTTGATGATGATTTGCATGTTGATGATCAATATGATTGTTGCTTTCTGCTTGAATTCTGTCATGGGAAACCATTGCATGTGATTATTTGAAGTTGGTTGGGGTGAATTGAGTGTTTCGGAGTAGATTAAGGTCTTAAGCCGAAAGTGGATTAATCGGCAGAAATTGATGTTTTATCGGATGATTTTAGAATTAGTCGGGTAGAGTTTGTGTAGAATGCTAAGTTGAGGTTGCTGGTACTGATCTCGAGTGAATTAGTTGAGTTTTGAGCTGATATTACGATTTTGCACATGGGGATTTTTCTGGAATCGCAGACACTCGCTAGCAGGTTTGCTAGGCGAGTGAGCAGCGAGCATTTGCTAGGCGAGCTAGGTCGCGAGCCATTCCAGTGGCCATTTTTCTTTACTCGCTAGCAGGTTTGCTAGGAGAGTGGTGTAGCGAAGGATTCGCGAGGCGAAGTCCCAGCGAGGTGGTAGCGAACATTTCCAGTAGCTCAGAAGTGTGACTCGCGAGCAGGTTCGCTAGGCGAACGTGTAACGAGTGTTTGCTAGGAGCTCGTGTAGCGAGCAAGGTAGCGAACGTAGCAGGATTTTGTTATATTTGAGCTGTGTTCATCTGATGTTGATGATTGTGATCTGTTTGATGTACAGAGATAATGCAAGGGTGTTGGGTGTATGTTGAGTGTTATAGGTCTATTTTTCCGATCTTTAATGTGATTAATTCGATTGATTGATTGTGTGATATATATATATATATATATATATATATATATATATATATATATATATATATATATATATATATATATATATATATATATATATATATATATATATATATATATATATATATATATATATATATATATATATATATATATATATATATATATATATATATATATATATATATATATATATATATATATATATATATATATATATATATATATATATATATATATATATATATATAGATGATGTATGATGATGGATCAGTAGGATCGTGTGCACCTTGTGTGCTTGATGATTTTGTGTTGTATGATGATGGATCAGTAGGATCGTGTGCACCTATTGTGCTTAATGTTGGTGTATGCATAGCATGATGCATGATGGAATCAGTAGGATCGTGTTGCTCCTGGAGGAGGGTTGATGGCCAAGTGTCCATCGGCGATTGCGGAGTTGAATCGTTGCTCGGATGGAGTGTATGCGATTCACTCGTAATCGTGGTAGGGATAGATCGTTTCTCGGATGAAGTGTATGTGATCTATCCTGAGATTTGATTATATGTGCTCAGGAGGAGCGTGGTAGGGATAGATCGTTACTCGGATAGAGTGTATGCAATCTATCCTGAGATTTGATTATATGTGCTCAGGAGGAGCATGGTAGGGATAGATCGTTGCTCGGATGGAGTGTATGCGATCTATCCTGAGATTTGATTATATGTGCTCAGGAGGAGCGTGGTAGGGATAGATCGTTGCTCGGATGGAGTGTATGCGATCTATCCTGAGTTTAAGTCGGTACCGCATGCATGTGTTGAGTTGCATTTGTGCATTATTGTATGATGTGATTGATGATTGGACAGTAGGTCGTGTATTATGATTTGTGGGGTGATGATGTATTTATTTACTGCCTTTATTTCATGTAAATATTTACCGTTATATTTCGATCATGATTTCTCACCCCTTTGCTGTTGTTGTGGTATGTGCTTCTTCGGAAGTACAGATAATCCAGGTGTTTAGCTAGTTGGATAGCGGTGTACTGATCGAGTCTAGGATGCTCTGGTACGTAACACAGGGCTTTGGGAGTTTATTGCCTATCTGATGATTTTGTTTATACTCCGTATCGTATCATGTTTTGATGATGTTTTGTATATTTTGGGCAGATGGCCGAACATGTTGTATGAGATGATGTACATATATGTATATTTGTTGTGACAAATTTCTTTTCCGCTGCTTATTTTGAAAATCTTTTAATGAAATGTTTTGTGGAAATCTTTGTGAAAAGTAATATCCCACTTTTGGAAGAAAAAATCTGAAAATTTAATTGATTTGTACGCATTTTATTTTATTTGGGAAGTGGGGTGTTACACACATCAAGTTGGTGAATGTGCCAATTGTTGATGGAAGAAATAGCCACAACTGTTCTGACAGATGTAACTTTGGAAACATGAGCATATGTCTCAAAGTAATCTAATCCTTCAACTTGATTGAAACCTTTTTCAACCAATCGAGCTTTGAATCTTTTCAAGAGCATTAAGCTAAACTTGCATTGGTTGATTCCAACATTCAAATTTACAAGCCTCATCATATGTTTTGGGTTCAATATGAGATGTTAAAGATAGAGAATAATGACATTGAGGTGTGGAAAAATTAAAGCAAGACTTAGAATTGGAAATAAGATAAATTGTACCTTTGGATGATTGTTTGGATTCTTCACATGTGGGACATGCATGGTGCTGCAAATATGATGGCTTATGTGTGACTGTTGATGATGTTCGAGTTGGAACATTTCTTGGAGTATTTATTGGTAATTATGTCTTGGTTTGGTGTAGGTAGGATGGGTGTAACACCCTTATTCTACCCCACAGATATTACGGCAAAATAACACGGATTTCAGAGTAAAATATTAACTTTCATTAAAAAGCCACAAAGGGCGTACATTTCTTAAAGTCAACAAAATTGGTCAATACTCCGTAACACACGGGTTTTCTCAAATACATCAAAACATCATATACAACGGAACTCAAAACATAACTCAATGTTTTCCTCATAAGAGAACACCAGTAAAATAACCCAATGATATACAATCAACTCAAATAACTCAACCCGATGTTACATATCAGAGCAAGACCCTCTAAATTAACCATAAAGGCTAACGACTCTAAAACTTCACAATACTCCTCGACGGCGTCCACGACAAAACTTGCTCATCTGCACGTTCCCCACGTAGAGGTAACATTCAAACAGGCAGGGTGAGTAAGACAATTCATAATAGTCAATGTATAACAATTAATGCATAAACAACATATTACTCATAATTATATTCAACACATTGATATCCTTCAAATATGCCTCAAAGGCCACCACGTCATAATTTATACACAAAGGCTCATAAATGCAAATGCAACATAGACTCAATGCATGTGGTACCAATCATCACAACACGATAGACACTGGGCCATCAACCCTCTATAGACCCCCATCAATAGGATCGGAGCACGTCAAAATACTTCACATCCACACAGTGGGATTGAAGCCAAAGTAATCGAAGTCCTGAACCGAAGTCCGGATGCACATGAATGCATGATGCACACTTCACAATAATCCTCATAATAACAGCATATGGTGCATCATCATTCATCATATTCGTCATCATTACACGTCATATCTCATCGTTATATTCATCATCATAAATTATGTCATCATAGCTCATCGTAACAATCATCATCATACATCATGTTATCATATCTCATCACAGTAATCATCACCATACAACATATCATCATATTTCATCATAATAATCATCATACATCATACTATCATAATAATTAATCTCACACATCATATCATCATATAATCACGTACAAATCACATATTAGCTCATAGTCATATTATCACATATTACCCCATATTAATTCATAATACTACCCCATATTATCTCATATTAATTTATCAAATTATACTCGCGGTAATCCTCACACTATCGCCTATCAATCATATAAATTTCACAGTCCTACTCATGTTAATTCATCATATTTTCACAGTTACCCTCATGGTAATTCATCAAGAAAATCGCAGCATCAAAACATCAAGACATCCTTGAACCAGAACATGATTCATTAATAGAACATATACACAATTGACTTCTGAAACATAATTAGATATAAAAATATTGGGAAAACAATTCCCTTATCTATACTATGTTATAACACTTTTTATTAGCTTTCCAACGCTTCGAACGGGGGTCAAAACGGACTTACGGATCAAAAGTTACGTCCAAAACAATTTCGACCAAAAACATGAACAGTCGTGACGAACAACAAAATGCTGTTACGCTCCGGAACCTAAATCAACCTAAAAGTCCACACGATTCACTTCCTTAATGCCCCAAAAACATCCCTAAATCATCCCTAAGGTCCTACGGCGGTAAAGGCACAAAACTTACGGTTTATTAGGCCAATCCGGCAACATTTGCACTGCCTAAATCACTATTTTTCTGCAATTGCTCTGAGTGCATCAAAGTTACTCACATATGAACATTCCTATTCCTACAGGGTCAAACATATCACAATCCAAGGTTTTGGCCACGAAGGCAAAAATCATTATTTCTCATCTATACACTCAAAGGGTCAAGAATACTAACCACTAACCTCCAGGGTCTACCGTCAATTTCCTTACAATTGCTCCGAAGGGCATCGTAATTTCAAATATCAAATATTCTATCCCATATGAGCAGACATATAACGATCTAAGTTTTTGGCCACAAAGGCCTAAGGTTTCCTTTCTCATATCAATATTCAGTGTTACATACCATTAACCATAACCTCAAAGCCTTATCACTAATTTCCCTATTTTCTCACAACCAACCCAAAATACCTTAAATCTTAAATCAACCATAAACACACTGAAATGCATACATGGAAAATCATGAAATGCGATACTCCCCATACCTTAGTTGATTCACAACTTTCACGATTAATCTTTGGGATCTTCTGCTTCCAGCCTTTCCTTCAGAGCTCTGGCCACGAACTTTCACGTTAAACACAAAATGAAATCTGATTTCCTTTCAGAACTCAATTTTGTCTAACTTAGTCTTGGACCTCACAAATTGAGTTTTTCCCATAACACCCTTACTAACTCTCCATACTGCCCAATTTACCCTTATTTCTCTTATATTCATTTTAATCAGTAATAATACTAATATTCTCATATAGTATACTATTAATTAAATAAATAGTCCAACATGCACATTTTCTCAGTAATTCCCAAAACCACCGAAAACACCAAAATACAAATATTCTCAATTAAATAAATTAATTAAAATATTTTGATTAAATTTGGGGTGTTACAATGGGTGTGATGGGTTGGGTGATAAGTATGTCATATGTAGTTGGGTTTATGGTTGAGTCAGATGGTGTAGGTGATTGATGGAATGTATTAGAACTGTGTTGATGAAGTTCATTACTGTAATGGGAAAAACTTGGATAACATGTCCAAGAGTGAGGGGAAGAAGGTGTGTTAGTGGTATAAGGCAAGATGTGTTCATGGAAGGACACATTTTATAGATGTAAAGATTTCTTTGTTATTAAGGTCAAGAAGAGTGTATCCCTTCATACCATTGGTATAACCAAGAAATATGGCCTTCCTAGCTTTAAGGTCAAGTTTAGATCTATGTACACTTATACTAGAAGCATAACTTTAAATTCCAAACACTTTGAATGAATTAATATCAGGGGTTTTGTCATGTAATTTTTTATAAGGAAAATGGTGTTGTAGTATAGCAGTATGGACCCTATTGATGATAAAAGTAGCATAAAAAAACTGCATAAGACCAAAAGGATTTTGGTAGTTTGGCACGGTAAAGCAAAGCCCTTCCAACATTAGGCAAATGTTATTGTTTTCTCTCTACCCTCCCATTCTACTAAGGGGTTTCAACACATGACTTGTGATGAATGATACCTTTGGTTTCATAAAAGGTTGGAAGTAAAATATCAGGTATATTATCATTTATAAGGACTTTAGGTGCAACTTTGTATTGGTTTTCTATCATAGTGACAAAGATTTGCACTTTTAAAGACACTTCAGCTTTGGTTTTCAAAAGGAAAATCCATACAAATCTTATGTGATCATCAAGAATTGTTAAAAATATCTATGATTATGAATTGAATTTACAAATACAGGGCCCCATATGTCAAGATGCAACATTTCAAACTTAGAATGAGCAATAGAAGAACTAAGAGGAAAGGGAAGTTTCTTGTGCCTGGCTGGATGATAGATATCACAGGTGGCTTTATTGTCAAGTAATAGATGGATACAACATAGTTCCTATGATGGCATATAAATATAATCTTGGTATGGAAAACCAATTAGTTGTAATCATTGAAGGATAAGTTGATTTTGAAGAAATAATGGCTCAAGGGCTTGATCTTCAAATTTATATCTCCCATAATGGTTGGGATGATTTCTTTGATATGCTCTGCGGTCCTACGTACCCTAATTTGATAAAATAATTATGGGTTAATGCTTCCATCCAAGAAATAAATCTAGAATAAGCCATTTATTATGTTGTATCTGGTATTCCTATCACCATTACGCCACCTTTATTGCTAACACAATAAACTTTGAAGATGAAGATATTGTTCTAGATATGCTCTTTTGGGAACCTTCTTTTCCTTCTCATCTTATCTTTGATAATCTATCTGACCTATATAAAGTATCTAATCTTAACTCCAAGGCATTAGTCTGTTATCATATTTTGATCTCAAACTTTCTACCAAAGAACAATGATCGGCACTCTTTAAATATTGATGAAAAAGATTTTTTGCTTCTTCTGAACTCAAACATAAAGATTAACCTTCCTCAAGTTTTGTTTGATTATTTAAAGATGTCCCTCATATCCTTTCACGAGGGAAAGCCTGTTTCATTCCATATGTAAGTGTTCTTTCTGAGCTCTTCATTCAACAAGGAGTAGAGAAAACTATGGTTGAGGTTGCTTCAAAAATCTGGGGTGATAAGTTGAAGCTATCAAAAGCTTTGAAATCTGTTGAACCATTTATGGTCAAGGTGGTCTCTATGGATGGATCTTATTCTTCTGTTTATATTTTATTTCTTTTCTGCTTTGTATTTCTTGTAGGATATCCATTTTATTTTTAGTGAAATGATCTTTATTTGTGTTTCTTCTTTGTGTTGCTTACTGTGTTTATGTATTTCTTATTTTTTCTTACTGAATAATTGATAAACATTACCATATTTGATGGATATCAAAGTGAGTTTATGACTAAATTGGTAAAGGAACGAAGATACTGCTTATTCATTCATGAGACATTACATGATCTGATTCTAAAGACTATTACATTGTTCTTAGATTTGATCATCTGTCTCTTCATGTGGCTCCAAATAAACTTTCCAATCCTTATCCCACTCCTTCAGTTTAAGAGTTTTCAAATCTGTTTCTATGGTCTTGCCCTCTTCAGAGACTCCACCAGATGTGCCATCATCCTCTGTAGTTGTAGATTTCTGAGTCTTTGCAACTTCCCAAACTTTCTTCTTTTCCTTTCTTGTCTCCCTCCTTGTCATATTGCATATCTCTTTTGTAAAATCCCTCTTGTCAGCCTTGAATGAGTTTCTTTTGCCCATTCTCGTGTCTACCCAGAAAAAATCTAGAGTAATGTAACCTTGTTGTTGATTCTACCTTTACTCTTACAGAGGTTTTTTTAAGTCAAACCGCTTTAGTCATGTGCTTCCTTAATTCCTGTTGCTCGAAAACCATGCTGTCAGAAATCTAACTTTGACCATCTTGAAAATTATGGTACAAATGCTAAACTATCACCAATTTCTACTTTTATTATCTTTTTGTTGATGACAAAAGAGGGAGAAATTCATAGGAGTATTTAAGAGGATAATTATGTTTTAAATACTTTTATTTACCTGAACCTTAACCATTATTGCTCTTATTTGAACATATATTATTTTATGCTATCAAGATAAGGTTAATTAACTTGAATAAAACTTAGGGGGAGCTTACAGAACTCAACCTTTGAACTATTGGACCCAGGGGGAGCTTACAAACTTCAGACTCTAATATTGTTAAGTTAGTTAAACTGACCAACCATTGTTCTTAAATATCTTTGTTTGTCATCATTAAAAAGGAGGATATTGTTGGAACTAAATTTTTCATATTCCTTAGATTTTGAAGATAACAAAGTACTTAAAGAACAATTGGGTATACTAACATATGTTCAAGTGTGCAGGATCATAAGCTTAAAATTCAACTCTGAGTTGACCCTGATAAAAGCATATGTAGATAAGCAAAATGACCCAGATTCTGAAGGATCAAAATCTGATGACTCTGAACGTGAATATCAACTTCTGAGGATCAGAATCTGATCATGGTATCCTTGCCTCTGGTGACAGCTCATACTCTAAAGACCTCAACTAAAGGTGATCTGCCTTTTATTTATACTATGTCTTAAAAGCATACTAGTCTTGTCATATGCCAATTTTTGGAGAAAGTCAACTAGGGTTTTATTGTGCAAGGCTCAAAGAATGGTGAAGTGACCTCTTAAATCTGCCCCAACCTTTTGGTAGATACCTAGTATGAGAAAGACGCCCTAGACAATATTATTTCTCAATGGATAATGATCTTAAATGGTTTCGTCCTCCAACGTCTCCCTTGGATTTTTTTCTCAAAAAAGAACTCATATGCAAGTCACCTTCCAATGACTCTTTTTCTACCTCTTTAAAAGGGAGTTTAAGATTTGAAAGAAGGTTACAACACTACATCAGAACAATATCGAGCATAACTTTGTGCTAAAGTTTTATACTTGTTATTTCATAAGTTCTTAAGATTTCTTATCTTTGTATATCTTAGAAATCTTAAGTGTTAAGAACCTTTGTTGTTGTACAACTTCTATACTTCTGATTGAACATCAAGTATAGTTTTTATCTTTTCTACTAAATTGTTTGTTTAAAGTAGAGGAAGTCTCTTACTAGTTTACTTGAGCAGTGGAAATCTCTTGTTGGTTGGCTTTAGCAGTAAAGTCTCTTCCTAGTGTGCTTGAGCAAAAGTTTCTTGTTAATTTGCTTGAGTAGAAGTCTCTTTCTAGTTAGATTGAGCAGTTAAAGTATCTTGCTAGTTTGTTTGAGCAAAGTCTAATCAGTTTGATTATAGTGGAAATCTCTTGTTGATATAAAGGGACTAGACTACTCTCATTTTAGGAGAGGAACCAGGATAAACTCTGCATGTTGATTTTTTTATTGCTTATGAACTCTATCCTATTCCGCTATATTAACATTTATGATCAGACTCTAAACTTGTTCAGATTCTGAAGCTGTTTTTCAGAAGTGTAAAAGAATCAAATACATAATTCAACCCCCTCATATTATGTATTTTTCTCACCTTCAGAGTTAGATCAAGCGGTCTAATAGGGTGACCCTTAATTCCGGTTTTGGACAATCTGTATTACCACTATATGAGATATGTGGGCACGTACTTTTAATATGTTGGCACCTTTACTTTTAATATGTTAGCCCCTTGACTGCTTATTGATGGATTATCCTCTTTTGGGCCTACTAAAAGCATCCCAATACAAATCCAATATAAATGATATAACTCATGTATTTTGGGCATACCAAAATTATCCCAATACAAATCCAATATAAAGAGAATTTCTTACCGTACCTCTTGGGGTTCTTAGGCCCCATGTGCGCTTCCAAAAATACCCCCTGCTTCCGGAGATGTGTCTCCGGACGCACCTTTTTTTTACTGAACGTTGGTTTTTTCCGAAGCTACATCTACATAATGTTTCCATTTATATAGCTCCGGAACATATTGGAATACATTCGCGCCAGAGTCTCTTCTCCTCCCTCATTCTTAATTTTTCATCTTCTTCACTCTCAAACTCTCCAAACTCTCTCAATCCTCAAAAAATCATTTCTTACCAAACTTAATTTTTTTCAATCGAGTTTGACAAGAAGCGTTCATTTCAACGATCAAGACACTTCAAATCATTCAAAGCTCGATATAATCGGTAAGTTTTTGAGTTTTCGATGTATTTTTGAGTATTTCTCCTAAACGCGTTAGAATATAATTTTAGGGGTAGAAATCCTTAGATAATTTTATAAATATAGTTTAGAAACAATGTAGATATTGTTTATTGGTTGAAACAGACGATCAGGGCTTCAAAAATCGATTTTCATGGGTAAGGGACACCATTGTCGTGATTACTGGAGTTGCAGAAAGTTCTGAAGCTACATCTACGGAACAAATTAACATTAGGGTAATTCCCTAGATGCAACTCCAGAACAAATCAAATGTTCTGAATTATGGGTACTTCCGTAGACACATTTACGAAAGTTTTCCGTTTGTACATATCCAAAGGGTGATGACCCACCACCGGAGGATGCTGGTGACATCCTCTATGACGTCTATGTTGATCACCGTGTGACGCGCCTGTTTGATGACATCTCATTATTCTCAAGATGGTTGGCATGCAGTTCGACCATCACTGTTCCATATTTTCCCGAACGCGTCATGCGGCAGTTTGGGTACAAACAGACGATACCAGACACCCAGTTGTCTCCGCTCCTCTCGGCTTGACCTGTATGCAGAGAGATGAGATTTATGCTAACTATCAGAGGCACATGGTACCGAACGAGGCTCGAGCGACCAGAGCGCCGAGAGACTGGAGTTGCGTTGATGGCTACATCATGTGGTTCTTCACCGTCTCACACCCTTACATGGTGCCAATTGCAAAAGGATCACCGTCCAGACCGTCTCATTAGGAGATTTTAGAGAAGTAGCAGTCCCAGTTGGACCACACTCAAGATGTCCTTCCTCGCTGTCGTCAGATAGTGGAGATGGGGTGGGCTGACATTGACGTCGGTTTCTTCTCTGAGGGGTATGACCATAGGTGTATATTGGATGGGATGATTGCAGTGGCAGAGGGGACACGTATGTACCGCAGACATCGCGCCAGGACAGGTGGGATTGATGACCGAGGACGCAGATCGAGCGGTCGAGGAGGCGGTAGATGAAGAGGAAGCGGCAGAGGCATAGGCAGAAGAGAGGATGAAGATGTTGTCAGGCACACACAGTAGTGATTGTGGTGTTTTTTTATGTACTATATTTTGATGACATATGACTTCTTATATATATATATATATATATATATATATATATATATATATATATATATATATATATATATATATATATATATATATATATATATATATATATATATATATATATATATATATATATATATATATATATATATATATATATATATATATATATATATATATATATATATATATATATATATATATATATATATATATATATATATATATATATATATCATCTGCAATAGTTATTTTATTTACGAATATATGTTATTTTATATTCATCTGCAATAGTTAATTTCCATCTGAGACCAACAAAATTGATTTTTTTTTTTTAAAACTGTTATGATAAGATTTCGGAGATGCGTCTGGAAATATATCTCTGAAAACAGAGAATATAAAATAAAATGTGCTAAGTAATTAAAAGTATCAAGGAGTGGATTAAGAAAATCTCAATATAAATGATATAACTCATGTCTTTTGGGCCTACTAAAATTATCCCATTACAAATCCAATATAAATGATATAACTCATGTTTTTATTTATTACTAAGCCTAATGTAATAAACTTACTTCTTTGAACCCTTAAATTCTCTTTTTATTTATCTCTCTCCCTCATTTCATGTAGAGTAAGAAAGCTTGTGTTCTAACACATCTAACTACAAACTATACATGTTTAATAGACCACCTATCACTTGGTTACATTCAAACAGTGGATACAACCAAATATATCTTCCTTCAGATTGGTATTATGAATTGCATTTACATGATAAATAGTGTTTTTTAAATGGCAAGAGAAATATAAGAGTTTATTCTATAACAACCATCGCCAAAAGCATTTTTTTGGGTCACTACACACAATCTTACATCAACTTCATACAACACACAGTTGATATATTTTTTCATCTTAATGGCTAGTAGGTAAGGATCTGAAGATTAATGTTTCCACATAATCATCCACATTAAAAGTGCTTTTATCATCTCCATGTTGATAAATAACTTGAGCAGTTCTAGCCATGTTAAGAGAAACTTTAACAACAGATAAGGGCACATTTTTGGTCATGGCAAGGCCATTGAGTTCTCGCCACAAGTTCCTTATTAACAACCTTATGTGTTTCCTTCCTTCATTCTCATCTGTAATATTATTCTCTCCCATGAAGCATTGTATGCTGCTAGCATTATCCCCTCTTTCTTGTTCCTCCTGAACATCAAAATTTAAATTCAACTTTTCACAACTTTTGTATGTAATTCAACTCTATTTTAGTAGTGATATGAAAAATACCGTTGATGTTCCTAAGTCGTCCCATAGGCGAAGAATTTCTCCGGAGCAAGTGAAGAGTCTAGGATATGGTTTCATCATGGAAATGGTTTCCTTTGATAGACCATCACCAATGAGGAAAGTAGCATGCACCAATGCCATACATGATCCAGCAGAAATCACTCCATTTTCCAAATATGTCTTATAACTTGGCACATGTCCACTATTGAACCACTTTGCTTCTTCAAGAAATGCTTCAAATATGTCAATCCACTACATCAAATAATCAAAAATGAGTGATTACTCAACTTTGGTTTAAATTAACTGCTAGAATATTTCAGATTCTTACTGTTCTTTTCAAGTAAGCAACGACGGTTAATCCATGGTCTTTCTGAATTCCATATGCAATTTCATGTGTGGTGTTATATAATGCCATGTAACATATCTTCATGTATTCAGGAAGGTCCTCTAGTGCATCAAGATCCCACCTACAAAAAAAGATAGTTGGTTAGTTAGAGTTTATTACAAGCTGATTAGTTTGTTGGCAGTGTCTTACCTCTTAATTGCCTCAGTGAAAAGAATAAGATCATCAAATCTTCCATAAGTGTCGAAGATATCATCGATAACTAGCAAAATGCATATTGTTTTGGTAAGTTCAATGCGACAATTTGTATAACATGGTTCTGGAAAAATCCCCACCGTCCATAAGAAACACTCTGTTGGTCTATCTCTTGCAAAACCAAGTCTGTCTACAAGTCCCAACTCTTTCCACCACCTGCATATTTCTGCTAATTCTCTTTGATGTAAAGATTGAATCATGTTACAGTCTAACTTTGCCAATTCCAAAAGAGCTGGTATTTGGTTACTTGCATCACTATATTCTTCCATGTAGTTTCTAGCTTCTAACCTTGCCATTCTTAGGTGCTTTGGAAGTGTTAAAGCTCTATCAATGTGTTTACCAACTTCAGGACTAAGATGTGAGATTGACTCATTTAAATGATCCTTAGAAAATTCCATGGCTTTGTTTAATATTTCTTCATCTTCTGTCCCTAAATAGGATGCCTCATATAGGCTTAACATACCACAAATGTCTTTTTTCAGCGACTCCTTGAAATTGCCAGTCTTGTCCAAAAACTTGTTGAAAACGTCTATAACCAAACATCAACACTAAGTTTATTCAATTTAGCAACATTTTTTTATATATAATAAAGATTATACAGAAATAGAAGATAAACAGAAAATGAAAATATAATATACCAGAAGATGAGGGCCGGTGATTATGTCTGCGTAAACGAAATTGAAGAGATGTTGCAAAGAGGTTTGTAGAAGCATCCCAATCACATATCCTCTCAAGTTGTATATTGATCTCATCTTCCAAATGGTGCCTAATTCCCAGCCCTTGGATTGAGTCAATCATCTTCATTGTTTCAATAGGATCACTTGAGTTCAACAATGCGTCTTGGCTTCTTCTTTTGCATTGCTCCAAACTTCTGGTCTTGTTTTAGTAATTGAATCAAACAATTCAAATTTTAAATTGTTTTTCTCCGCTCAATTCACGTCAAATTTAGTAATAAACACTTCTAAAGAATGACACAGTCAAAATTGACATCTTGTTAGAAAATATATATTGGATGTCTTGTTATAGTTGAGATATGGTTTAGTTTAATTATATTTTATTATATTTTTCTTTCGTTCCTCCCTCTATTTTTGGTTTAAATTGAATTGGTTTTGATTTGCGGTGATTTGTTTTGATTATTAAAACATATATTTTTTTTATTTTATATTTTTATTAAAAAAAAATATTTCAAATTGTTACAATGAATTATTTAAGTCTTCTATATTTTTTAGATATGAATTTTAAAAAATAAATATTATATTATATTGATGAGTAGTATATATTAAATGATTTTAGTTATTATGTGTTATTTTCTTTAATTTTATTTATAAGAAAAATTTATGTTTAAAATTTATTAACTAAGCAATATATCTGAACTATATATAAATTAAATATGTAAATTATTTAGTTAATTAAAACATATTTTTTTTATAAATAGGTCCAAAGTAAATATAATATAAAAATTTGTATACAATCTATAAACTAAAATCATTCATATACTTAGTTAATTAAAAAGTTTTATATGATTAGATAATGTAATTCTTTTCATTTAACAGTATATATAAATTAAATTTATATTTAATTTAAATTTCTTTATAGATATTTTGTGAATATATTAAACATTAAATTAAATAATGCCATAAGTTTTTTTAAATTAGTTAACTTAATCTTATAATTTCCAAATCAACAAAAGAAATTATAAATTATGTTCAATAATTTGATTAAATAAATACATTTGAATCATGATTCAACTACTTTACACAGTTCAAATTTTATAACAAAATTATTCAAATATCGAAACTTCAATTTAAGTTTCAATAGATTGACTGAATCGTATGGATGAAGTTCCATTTCTAAAACAGAGATATGCACAAATTGAGTCAAGTATATGCACAATTTGAGTCAAGTATTTTTTTTTAAATATCTATAAAAATGAAAGTTAAATCTTTTAATATAGTAATATTATTTTTTTACAATTTTACTTTCTATTTAATATTGCTTTCATCATATATAATTTGATATCATTTTAAGTTATTTTATAATAAAAATATTATCTTTTTTAACAAAATATCATTTTTATTTCCTTAACTATATCCTTATATTCAAACGAGTCTCTTAATTTTTATTCGTGTCAGATTGATCTCATAACTCTTCAAAACGTATTAAGTTAATCTTTTTTGTCTAATTAACGACAGAAAAATTTAAAAAATTGATCGTTAAATTTGTTGTTAATTAAATAAAAATAACTAACATGACACGTTTTAAAGAGTTAAATGATCACACAAGAAAAATTAAGAGATCACAATAAACCCATGAGTGTAGTTAAGGGACCAAAAAGATTTTTACCTTCTTTCTTTTATGAAATGAATAAACATGTCATCAAAAATAATGTTTTAAAAATCGAACCGGTCATCAAACCAATGAAGGGTGTTGAGTCACTAGTTCATTGGTCGAATTACCAAGTCACCGGTCGAACTGCATATTTAAATTGATTTAAACTGAATGACTTGATTGAATAAACAATCTCTAACAAATCAGTCTCTATAAATTAACTGAATCGGATGACTTGGTCTTAAAAAATATTATAACACCTACAAAATTTCGAACTATCACAATTTCAAAATTTTCATTCTTTAAATTTAAATTCTAAATATAATAATCACATACAATAAAATAGTACAAAATACAAATTCAAATATCTTTTGAACAAGATCTAATTGTAAATAAGAAAAAATCATTTCAAATAAATTTTGAACAAAGTTTAATTGTATTTTAATTATATATTTTTTTTAAATTATCAAAACTGTGTCATTTTATCAGGAAAAAAACATATATTTAACCTACTAGTTTTTCAAAATTGTTGTTTCACAGTTTTTATCAATTTTGATTGATTTTGATTGGTTTTCACTTGTTCAATAGCATACTTGATCTAACAATCAAACCAAATCAATAACTCATCTAATTCCTTATTCAATCAGTTCAATTAAACAATTCAATCTAATTTTTAAAAAATAGTTTTACTTATCAATATAGTTTAATATAATGCTCGTTAGTTATTTATTAGTTCTTAGTATAAAATAAATTTTAAACTGATATTCATTTTCTCGACACTTATTTTCTCTTTATTTATACACAAATCTTAATATACAAAAATATTAATTAAATCAAAAACAGAAAAAATATATATATGATATATGATGAGAGAGATTAGTAAGAGGTACCTCATTGTGATTTAGAGCAATGCACATGATCGATAATTTACCATGCATGATTCCAGATTTTGAACTTGGTAGCAATAAGTTCCATGAATGATAAGCAGAAGTCCAAGATTTACGAGGAGAAAGGTTTGTCAGATATGAAACTCTAACTTGAATAGTACTCGTAACAGACATTGTATGTATTGGACTACTACTACTCTTATTTCTCTCTCTTATAAATTGAATCATTGCCCACTTATATTGACTCTATAATATAGCTAACATAATTGACTCTTTTTCTTTTAAAGCCAGATTACGTAAATTACGTAATGGACTTCTACATTCTATATTTGTAGAAAGTTACGACTAAAAAAAAGTCTGACTAACTTTTTTGGTTCGAATCTTCAATAATGTTAAAAATATGAGAGAAAAATATATTGGGCATTTTAAGTTTAAAGACTAGAATAAATTAAAATTTTAGACTCGTATTTTTAATTATGTCTATCTCGTTTCATTCTATTTTTTTTATTTTTGTGAAATTTTGTAGAGAATTCCTCAGTTTTATTTACACCATTAATATGGGGTTAAATATGGAGATGCTTTTGCTAGAAACTAAAAGCCAACACTAAATACACTTGGAAGTGTAACAAAATCTTCCTCTATTATTTATGTCGTTTCTACTTTACTATAAGCTTTTAACGCGAGATTCGTGATTTGGTTGGAAATTTAGATTGATTTTGTCTTATAATTTTATTTTTAAAATAAACATCAATTATATTAAAAAAGAGTACAAAAGAGAATTCAACCTTAAGTGGTATCAAATCGAACAAAATAATTCAACAATGAAAAATACATAAGGAGCAACATCATCAAAGAAAGAGGAATTAAAAACATGTTCCAATATTCATATGTCGATGTTGCGGACAGAGTTGCTGAGAATCTTGTAAATTGATTTTGTTAAGTATTAATAACAAATGTGAGTAGAAAAGTTCTATAATGTTCAATGTTCTATAATTGAAAAATCTCCCCTAACAGTAGTATCATGAGCCTTTGATTTGAGTAAAAGAATCAGCTTACTTGTATCGAAAGTATCCCCACAGGTCGTGGGTTGAGTGTCTCGTTAAAGAGTGTCAACGACGATACAAGGGTGCAGTTGCACAGTTGAAACTTCCGCTTAAGGGGGAGCATTGTGGAAGTATTGTGGATAGACTCACACTTGAGAGGGAGTGTTAAGTATTAACAAGTGTGAGTAGAAAAGTCTCACAATGTTCAATGTTCCCTAGTTGAAAAATCTCCCCTAACAAATTTGGAACCATTTTCACAATTATTTTTGAATTCTATATAAAAGGTCTCAATCCTCCAACTTGCTTCCCTCGAAGATCAAATTATTTTTACAAATCCATAAATTCCAGCGAACAAAGACTTGAAAAAATCCGAACAAATTCACCTTAAACTTAGATTTAGTGAAATCACAAAAAAGATCAAATTTTTTTTGAACCGAGCTCTTCTCCTTTACTTCTCTAATTTCGATCCATCTATACACTTTAGACCATACTATTGCAACAATATGACAATTTAAAAATAACTGAGTGTAATCTTCTACACTTGAATCACATAAAGCACACTTCAAATTTTGATTATCCACCAACATTCGTCGATTTTTCAATTGACTTCTAATATGCAAGCAATTTTGAGGCAATCTCTAACAAAAAAAACTCGCATGTTACTAGAAATTTTTGAATACCACACTTTGTCAAGATTATGTAGTAATAAAGCCTCTAAGTTGCTTTTCATATCAGCTTCAAAATTTGACATTAACATTGTATAGCAGCTTTGAACATTAAACCAATGTTTGTCCTTCCACCAAATGAACTCGTCATTGTTATCCAAAGTAAGTTGAATGTCTGCAACCATCTCCAATAAATCTAACTTTGACTACAAGCCATCTGGTTAATCGGCTCTGAGGATCTGCTAAGAGTCCATAACCAATCCCCTTTGATCCAAATTCCCATCTCAACAATCTTTGTTGAAGGAGCATGACATGTATCAAAGGCCTCAGAAAAAAGCCTGCATAATGGACTTGTACTTAACCAAACGAAATTCCAAAAATCTAGCTTTTTACGATTTCCAAGTTTGCACCTGATGGACTTAGAGAACCAATTACCTTCATGCTTTAGATTGAAGCAAACATTGATCAAATCCTTCCATCAAATTGAGTCCTTCTTACCTAATGAGGGACAAGAATGACTGAGAATCTTCAATTTTAAATCTCCATATCCAAATCTCAATAAATCAACCCAAATTGAATTTGGACCTTCTAAAATCCTCCAAAGCCACTTGCTTAGCAAAGTCAAATTAAAGACTTCATAATGCTTAACTCTGAGGACTCCTTTGGCTTTGCTTCTACAAATTTTTAACCAACTAAGCCAACACATTTTACTTTGACCTTCAACTCCTCCTCAAAAGAAAATTCTTTAGATTTTAATGATTTCCTTCCCAATGATTTTCGGAGACTTGTAGCAAGAAAATTGGCAAATTGGGAGATTTAACAAAACAAAATTTAGCAACACAACTCTACCTCTTAGCAATATGTGTTTCCCTTTCCACACTGAGAGTCTCTTTCTAATCTTGGTTAATAAAGGGGTCTAAAACTAGGGGTGGAAAACAGGCATACTCGCCCCGTTTAGGCCCACTCTGCAAAAGCCCGCAAAAAAAAGGGCGGAGTGGGGTAGTCGTAATTGAGAAAATGAGCCTAAAACCTAGGTCTGTCCTGTAAAAAGTGAGGGAAGGACGAGGGAATTTCGTGGGCACTGCATCTTTTAAGCCTAAAACGCAAAAGTTTATGTAAATATTTGTGCCCGTAAAAGCTCAGGATAAAAGCGAGGTGGGGTGGGGGCACATTAGAGGGTGAGGGCCTAAACCCCTGACCCTCTCTGCACTAATGTGCAGGCATGCCCAACGGGCCAAGCCTGTTTTGCAACCCCTATCCAAAACTTCGCTGACATGCCCTAATTTTGTCACATCATTATCTTTATTCTCTTTTACTTTATATTGCACTGCATCCATTTCATTTTAGAGTCTAAGTAAAATTAAAAGTCAAGTTGGCCGATTTATTCATCCTCATTCCATTTGAATTATGCATTGTATTTTTTGTCATTTTGAAGTCATGTTAAAAGTGAATGTCACAAATTCATTGATTTTATCATATTCCATTGCGACCTTACTTTTGCATGTTGAAGTCATCATTTAGTTCATTTCATTTTCATTGTAGCATCAATAGCCAAACTGTGATCATTATTACATCATTTTATGTATTCCCTTCCCAAGGCTTCATCAACATTCCTTCATTCCATTCGACCCAACAGTGATTTAATTGAAATCATAAAATTTGGAAATGAACTTTTAAATAAAAAGAATTCGAAATAGAAAAGCATAAAGAAATATAAGGTTTTTTTTACATTGTTCCAACATTACATCAAATGCATGCTCACAATTTAAAATTGAAGTAAGTTTTAAAAAAAAAAATTTAACTGGATTTGAATTTGTTCATTCCAATTGAACTGAGTTACAATTTGATTTACATTATTCCCATATATCACTCGATTATTACATATTGTTACGGTGAGAATTGGATATCAAGTTATTAATTAACTTTAATCACAAATCTTTAGAGTTCACAATCGAACTTTGTTTTATCCAAGGGAAAAGGAAAGTATCGTACAAAACCCTAATTTTGCAATGTAACAACAATACTAAGAGATCTAAGGTTCAGGGGTTGGTTATACCTAGGGAAGGTGTTAGCATCCTAAGAATCTATAGTACTCTATAGGAACCTCTTGCTATGTTTTGTGTTATTATTTTCTATTTGCTTGGAAAAGTTTTGTGTTTGGGTTTTTTTAATGATGGTAGGAAGCTAAGGATTATTACTAAGTATGCTCGCCAAAACTTCGCGGTCTTGTGCCTACATATCCTTACAAGGATGGAATCAGAGCACTTGTATTTCACCTTACTAGGGATGAATGAACACTTGATTATGATTAAAATTAAAGGGGGGAGGTAAGTGTTATAGCTTTAACACTTACATGAATTAACAATGTCAAAAGAGTTGTAAATTCTGCCCTAAGTCTAAGTTGCAAGACCTAATGACTCTAACAAGGTCAAAGGGGAAGTTGGGTATTTCTAAAACTACTCATGACATTAAGTCAATGAAGTATTCTTTCCCTTGAATTTGGGAACAAGAGGCAAAAAAAGTAGGATAAAAGCTAACAAGCTAATATCACTTGGGGAAATAACTTGACAAGGCTAAAAAAAGTATGAATAAAGGATGATATTCAAACATGATATCAATTGTAAGTAATAAAGATAACATTCAAACATGATGTTAATTATGGTATGACAAAGTTAAAGCACATGGTTACAACCAAAGCAAGAGAGTATATGTGACAACATCTAAGACAAAGACTTGACAAAGTCATAAAGGAACAAGGTAACGACCAAGCACAATCAAAGTTTAAAGAAGTTACAAATCAAGATGGTGACAACCAAAGTAAGTTCATACAAGCAAAAATGTTACAACACCTAAACATACATGAAGCAAACTTCTAACAAGACTAAAGAACCATGAATGAAAAGTTCAAGTATGACTTATGGTAGGCATGGAGTAGGGTTTACAAACACCACTTAATCATGAATACAAGACAAATTGTAACAACACTCAATCATGAATACAATCTAACATTCAAACGTGGATAAATCATTACAATACTTAAACATGGATAAGATTCAATGGCACATGTATGACAACATTTATTCAAGGATTCAAATAAAAGTTCAAGTATGACATGTATAAGTTATAACAACGCTTTAACATGGATGAGAAAAAAATTTAAAGTTAACATGTATAAGTCAAGACATCACTTAACATGAAGAAGATTCAAAGTTGAAATAAGGCATGTATAAGTTAAAGTATTACTTAACATGATAACAATCAAGATCCAAGATAAACATGTATAAGTTAAAACATCACTTAATAATAAATACAAGTTAACATGTTCAAGACAAGTAAAGGTAACAAACAAAGCATGCTTGAGCAAGGAGACATTTATAACAATAACATGTGGATGGAAGGTGCAAACATATAATGGATGACATGTAAGCATGCATACAGATGACAAATTAAATTTTAAACATTATATGAACAAGTTAAGACATTACTTGAATATGCAATCATGGATACAATTTGAACATGTTTAAGACAAGTAGGTAACAACCACACATACATGTTAGGGTTCAAACATGGTTTTAAACAAAGTGGAAACATCACAAAGATTTAGGCATACAAACATGTATTCAAAGTCACATTTAAGACCAAAAAAAACAAGTTTTTAAGAACACCTAAACATGGTATGATCAACACAATGGTATATATTCACATCAAGGTTCATGTAAACATGAAAGAAATATCACATGTTAAGGGCAAAGTGAACAAGCAAAACTCATGGTATGAACAAAGTTTCAACATACATTTACATGTAAACATACACTTGAAAAATGTATTAAACTTCAAGTTAAAACACAATGTACAAGTTCAAAACATCATACAAGGTTTATATAAGATGCAAGAGGTTCATACAAATCAATATACACAAATGAAAACAAAGAAATCAATCAAAGTACCAAAAGAAACCCTAAGAAAACCCTAAAAAGTCACATACTTTAAAAACTCATAAGTCTAAGAAAAATAAATATTTTTGGAAATTTCTTTTTACAAACAGAAATTAGACACTTTCATGAGTATTTGGAAAAAAGAATGGGTCAAAAATCAATTAAGATGAAGAAGTTATGAAGGTTTGAAGTTGTGAAGAAAATGAGAAAAATAAAATGGTAAAAATAAGGAAGTGACCTTGGTGGGTGTTGAACCCATGACATTGAGTTTGTACCTCAAAACATAACCAACCCAGCTACTGCGCACATTATGAATAATGGTGGATGCATAATATAATATATGTAACCTACTTGAAAATGAAAAGAAATAAAAAAGAATTGGGGCGGGGGGATTCGAACCCCGGTTCTTTCAGTCACACACAGAAACACGCGCAGGCCAAGAACTACTGGGGTGGTGATTCATCCATTGTATCACCCCCACTAAATAAAATATATACCAAGCAAGACCTGAAAACTTAAACCAAATAGTCATGGCTGAACATCATTATCTACATCATTTTGATTTTGCAAAAACTATCCTAACTTCTTAAATACTCCATGAAATCAGATGAAATTAAAACCAAACTTGTATATATTTTCACAAGGAACACAGTGGTGCAATTGGTTTTGTCTAAAAATGTTTCTATTTTAAAACACGATAGTGAAACCTAAAAATAGCACAAACTTGCAAGTTCAATGGCACAGTCTCATATAATCATGATAAGCAACAGTTAATGGTTCAAAAACACCATATCCATCATGTGGATCAAAGTACGACATGTTTCAAAGAGTTCAAGTTTAAAGTGAACTTACCTCTTGGAGCAAAAATACAAAATCTTCCAAGGATGTTACAGAGCAGTTTTGATGATTTGGATACCTTCAATGGACCTTTGATGAACCTTTAGAATGCTTAGAACCAGCTGGAAATACTTGGAACAGAATATCCTTTCCTTCTTACAAAATATGAAAAGTGACCAAAATGCAACTTCAAGTAAATGAAATCACAAAATCAAAAGAAGATTTGGAATAGTTTAAGGATGATTTATGGAGTGTGTTAGAAGTGTCAAAATGATTGAAACTGATCAGAATCAAGCTTTGGGTAGCAAAGTGAAAAAGTCAACAATTTGAGGTATTAAGGGTTGACTTTCTGATTTTACAGGTTTGAGGTGACGGTGAAGGTTTAAACACCTTCAAGGGATGATTTATGATGTGTTTGAATAAGTGTTTGAGTGGTTTGAGGTGTGGAGAAGGCAGATGATATGTTTGTGCAAGTTGAGGTTTCTTGGCTCAAAAAGGAAGTGAGCAAGATGCTGGTTTTTGGAGCTTTAAGGGATGGTTTTATGAGATTTTGTTGTGCATTTGAGGCTTGAAATATGCCTATATTTATAGGGGAGGAGGTAGGATCTTGTTCTGCAGAATTGCAACTTGTGTGATTCATGGTTTGGTTGAAATGTAACTTGGCAATTTCATGGAGTTTTTTATTTCCAATGCATAGTAACAACTCCCTTAGAGTTGTTTAGTGATTTAGAGGCTTGGCTTCTGTGAAAAGAAAGAGGCTTCTGCAGAAGCAACATGCTAGGATCTCAAGACAAGTTGACTTTGTGATTAAAGTCACTTTTCCAAAATGGCATTGTGAACTTTCTTCCAAAATTGGCATAATCACTTGGTTAATTCCTCAATTCAATGTGTAAAACCTCTAATTCTTGTACAACCTTCTAATTATGGATGTATTTGCAAGTTTTAAAGCATGTAATCAAGGGATTTGGATATTTGATTGGTCTTGCAACTTGCACGTGACATGAAAATGACCAAAACTTCAAGTATGGAGGGCGAATTTTCGTCCTTCGAAACTCCTAGCTAAAAAATGATATGGATGATTTCTTGTACTTTTTGAAAATCCCCAAACATTCTCTAAAAATCTTATTTTTTATAAATTTCTTTATTCTCAAAGGATCATAGTTAAAACTAGCTCCAAAGTTTAGTACTTTTTTAGAACAAAAACTGTCTTGAAATTTTTCCAAGTGTTGAAAGTTTTTCACAAACTTGATGGCCTCATAACTCAAAATCTATGCACTTTTTGAAGATTGACCCTTAGTGACAAAGTTGTAGGATTTTGCAAGGGCTTCAATTTGATCTTTGGAACACTAAAAATGGTGGTCTAGATTGAAATTTATGACCTTTCAAAGCTGACACCAAATTAGGGTTTTTCTCTATACTTAGAAAATTTTTAACTTCCCCCACTTTGCCCCTTTTGCAAGAAACCTCCAAATTCTTGATTTTTCATGATCAAACTCATTGATCAAACATTTTTTCATAAAATTTAGCTTGAGGGCTTCAATTTTAACCAAAAATCTCAAAAGTCAAATAGTTGACTTTGCAGTTAAAACTTGTGTATCAAATGAATTTGATTGTGTAATTTTAAATGATCTTGAACTCTTGAGTCTTTCAAACATCATGGATGGACTCCAAGGATGTATTTGAGAATCTTGAATCATGACCCAAGGCTTGGTATCATGCTTTGGTCAAAAGTCAAAGGCACGATTGACTTTGTCAGATAAAACCCTAATTTATGGTCAAATGAAGTTAAGCTTCAATAAACTTGTAACAAGACCAATTTGCACTTGATTATTGGTGGAGGGTGGCCTTTTGAATGTACGTACACTTGGTAGATTGATGATCAATCCAAGACATTGACAGATCAAATAAAGATCCTCTTGATTCTCTTGATTCAAAACCATAATTCTCAAATGAAACCAAACAAAAAAGAATTGCACAAGGTTAGGATTAGTTATGCGATTTATGATGCTACTAGAATGATGATGAAATCTAGGGTCAAAATTTGGGGTATAACACATACCATTAGTATATTATTCATACCTAATATTAAAAATAAAAAGAAAAAAGAAAATTGATGTTGGACTTCGTGCACACAACCTTCACATCCCTGGTGCAACATACCCTATCAACCATGTCATGTCATCTTCATCTCATAGCATGAACCTACATCCTGTATCATTCCATACAATAAAGCAAAAGTGAAAAAAAAAGAGAAGAAAATGAGGGACATGAGTTTTGTGCTGCCAACATTCTATGTAGATTCGTATATTTAAACATTATATAGTTAAAATTCTCTCTCTCTCTCTCTCTCTCTCTCTCTCTCATATATATATATATATATATATATATATATATATATATATATATATATATATATATATATATATATATATATATATATATATATATATATATATATATATATATATATATATATATATATATATATATATATATATATATATATATATATATATATATATATATATATATATATATATATATATATATATATATAATGAATAAACCAATAGTAATGTAAAACTAAGACATTAAGAATACACTTTCCCTCTCCCTTCACGTACATGACTTTTTTTTTCTCATATTGGGTTGGTCTTAGAATACCATATTATATAATTATAATTTATTGCGTTTGTCAAAAAATTTATTGGGTTGGTCTTAGAATACCATATTATATAATTATAATTTATTGCGTTTGTCAAAAAATTTATAATATGATATTCTAGGACTAACCCAAAATGAAGGGAAAAAAAGTCATGTATGTGAAGGGAGAGGGAAAGTGCATTTTTAATGTCTTAGTTTTGCATTATTATTGATTTATTCATTATTATTTAATTTGTGTGTGTGTGTGTGTGTGTGTGTGTGTGTGTGTGTGTGTGTGTGTGTGTGTGTGAGAGAGAGAGAGAGAGAGAGAGAGAGAGAGAGAGAGAGAGAGAGAGAGAGAGAGAGAGAGAGAGAGAGAGAGAGAGAGAGAGAGAGAGAGAGAGAGAGACTACAACCCAAACTCAAGTGCTAGAGGTACTGAGTTTGGTGGAAGTAATGGAGTCAATCGTTTAACAGCCATTTAATCAGAATCTAATCAGATTAGTATTTAGATTCTATGGTCAAATATGAATACTCATACGAGCATGACCAAGAAAATAACAAAAAATTAAAGGTATGTCTATTTTTTTCTGGCTCATTACTTGAATCAATGATTGTAGATACAAAGTCTCTGTTAGATTTCTAGAGAAGTTCTCTTTGATAAAAGAATCTTCAAAAATCTTTAAGAAGAAACTATGTTATATTTATCTATACTGAGTTTTTCATTAGCTGGATAATGGTAATATTTATGGAAACAATTTCCTTACTTTTTGTGATGAGATTGTTGTTTGTTAGCTGTCAAAGAAACGAATTCAATATTCTTCAATCACTCATGACTCTTGTTTCAAGAGAAAATGTTTGGTTCTGAAAAGAATCTTGAAGACTGATGACTGACAGAAGATGTCTCTCTCTAAGTCTAGATCTACTAGACTCTGATGGATGATAGCTTCTGAAAATTGTCAGACTCTGAGATTCAGAAAAGGATTCTTTACTTCTGTTAGAGCAGTTTAAGTAGAAGGTTTTGCAACAAAAAAAACTTTTATATTGCTGAAATAATCATAAAGGTGAAAATCATCTAGTGGATTTAGGAAATCTGTTGGATAAGAACCCTTGGGTAATGATGTTTTTATTTTTATATACTATTATTATCTTTATCCCTTGCTTTGTGAAACATCATTTTGTATCCTTTTTCTGACAAGATTCTTATTCCTTTAGAATCTTGTTCAATTTATTTCATTTAGTTTGTACATAATGGTCATTTATAATTTTTGTACATAACGGTTTTTTAATTTTTGTACATATTGGTTATCTTGCTCGGGTGACACATTTTAACTTTCTTGTATATAGAATTAAGGAGGAGCTTACAAGCTCGGGCGACACATTTTAACTTTCTTGTACATAGAACTAAGGAGGAGCTTACAAACTTCAACGTTAGACTATCAGACTCAGAAGGAGCTTACAAACCTTTTATTATGGTGTTTTTAAAGGAAGTTAACATATTATGTTTAGTTTTCTTAAATATAGATCTAAGGGGGAGCTTACAAACCTCAACTTTGAATTATTTGACTTAGGGATAGCTTATAAACCTTAGACTCCAATGTTACTAAGAGAACTAAATAATTTTTTATGAAAGTAATACTTAGGGTGGACCACAGAACTCAACTTTGGACTATTAGACTCAGAGGGAGCTTACAAATCTCATACTCTAAAGTTGCAAAGAAAATTATAACTATCCAATATTGTCCTTTAAATACTTATGTTTGTCATCATTAATAGGGGGGATTGATAAAACAAGATTTGTTCATGAAATATATTCCTTGGGTTTTTATAATAAGAAAGTATTAAAAGAACAACGGTTATATTTGATGTGTGTTTCTTGTATGCAAGTTCTAATACTTATATATATATATATATATAATTGGATATACAAAGGCACAATTGAGAGAAGCTGGATTGCTAGCTTCTGGTGGTGCAGAATCTGAAGAACACTCTCTAAGTGATATCTAGCGTAGACTATGAAGCTGGAGGTCTCAGCATCAGAAGAAGCAACAATATTGTCTATACACTTGGTGAATGTAAATTGACTTCTGGTGATCATTCAGAGTTTGTAATAAAGCTGAAGTTATCCATGTTGACACAAATTTGGTTCTTACCATGTATCCTCTAAAGTTCTGATGATAACAACGTATTTGAAAAAAAATTAGGATTTCTAACTAGCTGGTTCGTGTGTGCAGAATTTTATTTATTTGATGTAACTGGTTTTGACACGGAAGTAGCTTTGGTTTGGTTCTGATTATATACCCGTAAGAGGGTCTGATCAGAAAGTTACTACAAGTACACTTTAGAATCAGAAGCGTGATATGGTTGTGGATACTTGAACGACTATGTTTCCTCAGCTATAAAAGGAGAAAAATATTGGAATATCAACTCAAGAAATAACGCTACAACTATAACTAAGATATATACACACTACATTTAGCTCAAGAGAGGCTAATATGTTAAAGCATTCTTATTCTTGTATAGCTTAAGAATCTCTTGTGTAAAAGTGTGTTGTATAATATTTGAAGACATCTGATTATTAATCAAGTGGTGTTGTAAGTTATTTCTTCTCTAAATAGTCAGTTTAGATATAAGTCTCTTGTCGTGGGCTTGAGTAGTGAAGTCTTGGATAGAGGTCTGAGCAAGGGAAGTATTACGCAGAGAGTCAGAGCAAGGAAAGTCTTATGCAGAGTGTCTGAGCAAAGAAATCTTGAACCATGTGGGTTTAAGGAAAGGAAGTCTTAGAATTTGAGGATCTAAGCAGAGAAGTCTTGATCAGGTGCTGATTGAGCAGAGAGTCTTATATTGTAGGTATGAGTAGGGACATTCTTATACTTTTGAGTATAAGAAGTTGTAATCAAGTTGATTATAGTGGAAATCTCTTATGTGGAAAAGGGACTGGACTACTCTCAGTTAGGGAGGAACCATGATAACTATTGTGTGTTCTTTGCTGTTTTTATTTGCTTCTATTACATTTTTCGTTGCACTTATCATTAGGTTCTGAACTCTGGTTCAGAAGTAAAAAGAATTTTGCAAACACAGTTCAACCCCCCTTCTTGTGTATTTTTCTCACCTTCAGTTGGCATCATAGCAAGGTTTATACGTAACACTTAACAGTTGTACAGTCAAAGGTCCAAACGAGAAAAATATGGCTAATAAGGATACTGATGCTAGTTCCCCGGTAAGGGGATTTCTTTATGATTACAATAGCTTTGAGAGAAATCATTACTCTGCTAAACCTCTAGTATTTAGTGGTGACTCCACTGAGTTTGAATGGTGGAAAAGAAATATGTACACATATCTCATTTGACTCGATGATGAGCTATGGGATATACTTGAAGATGGCATTGAAATCGGTGTTGACAGTGTTGGTATGGTATCTAACAAGAAAACTCTGACTCCAGCTCAAAAAAATCTATATAAAACATCATATAGTCAGAGGTATTTTGGTTGATGCTTTACCATATACTGAGTGCTTGAAAATCATTGATAAGCCTTTTACAAAGACTATCTTTGATTGTGCTCGACTTATGAAGGGAATCAGCAAGTTAGAGAAGCTAAAGCTAGCTTACTGGTGCAGAAATACAAGTTGTTCAAAATGAAGGGTGATGAAGATATTGAAACCATATTCTCAAGGTTTCAGACTCTTGTGCCAGACCTTCAAGTGCTAAATAAAATTTATTCCACATCAGATTATGTTAAAAAGATTTTAAGGAGTCTTCCTTCAAAGTTTAGACCTAAAGTTACAGCTATTCAGTAAGCTAAGGATCTGAATATGCTGTCTCTTAAAATTATAATCAACAATCTTCAGAGTCATGAGATGGAACTAAATGGAGATAAGTCCTCAAAGAAACTTAAATCTCTTGCTCTAAGATCTGCTTCTGAAAAGGCTAGTGATAAGTTCAAAAGACTTTCAAAGAAAAGTAAATTTGATGAAACTTCTGAAGAAAATTCTGATGGTAGATCTGATGAATATGATATGGCTTGCTTCATCAAAAGATTTCAACAAATAACTATAAGAAGAAAAAGGTTTCCTAAGAGCAACATAAAATCTAATGTCAAATAAGAAGACAGGATCTGCTACAACTACAACAAACCTGGTCACTTCAGATATGATTGTCCTGATCCTTAGAAGGACGGTCATAACAAAGGAAGTCATCGGAAGGAAACCTTCAAAAACAAGTTCAAGAAGAAATTTATAGCAACTTGGGAAGAGCAGGATGATGAAGATTCAAAAAAAGAAGATGATGCCAATCTTGCGTTGATGGCACGCGCATCTGATGAAGGACACTTATTGAAATCTGAAGATGAAGATGAGGTATACTCTTACTCTAACTTCATTTCATGCACTAACAATCTTATAGATTATTTCAAGGATCAATCCATACACATTAAAAATTTAAAAAGAGATAATTTCATTTTGAAATAAGATTTAAAATAAATTAGCACATCTCAAAATGAATGTTCATCTCTAGGAAAGCACGATCAAGCCTTTCATAAACTCATTACATCTGGAATTAATAAAACTAAACTTGCAGCTATGATTTATGGAATTGGAAAAAAATAATAGAGAAGGTTTGGGGTATGATAAAGGTTGCTCTAGTTTTGATGTTTCATTGTAAGTACTCCCAAATTATTGCTCATTCAGCATTACTCAAATAGTGTTAAGCAACCATTTTTTTACTATTGCTAATAATGTGAAAGTTATAAATCTGACTGAACCTATTGATAAGAAGTTAAAGGGTATTGTAATATCAGAACATGATAGTTCAGAAGTTCCGGTAACTTCAGTATCCACGACATCTAAATCACATACTAAGATTGGTTCTGTAACTAAGGTTAACAATAACTCCAGCCAAAGCTTTCGGAAACAAAAAGATTGGAGTAAAGCTAAACCTTTTCACGTGGCAACAGGACATGATAGGAGAAAACCTGTTAGGACTAACCTAAAAGGACCCATACATGTATGTGTACCTAAATGTCAAATTGTCTTTGTTGCAGATATGCCCAAAGGAAAGGATGGAAAGCCAATCATGGTACCTGGACAGTGGCTGCTCAGAACATATGATAGGAGAAAAGCATATGTTCCAAATCCTGAATTTGAAAGAGGAAGGATGTGTGGATTTTAAAGGTGGTCAAAAAGGAAAAATCATTGGTACATGTACCATTGGTAATTCTCAAAAACATATCAACAAAGTTGGACTATGTGATAATGGTTGTGAAGTACTATTTAATAATAATTTTTGTATTGTAGACAAAAATGTTATATTCAAAGGGAAAAAGGAAGGGAAATGTTTATAAAATCAATCTCTCTGAATTGGATGATCAGAAAGTTGTTTACCTAATGATAATAACTGATGAGAAATGTATTTGGCACAAAAGGTTAGGTCATTCTAATTGGAGATTAATCTTTAAACTTAGCAAGCAAAAACTTGTTAAAGGGCTGCCAAATCTTGATTGTCACTCAGATGCTCTCTATGGAGCATGCCAAGTTGGAAATATTGTGAAAACTTCTTTTAAAACTAAAAACATTGTCTCTACCTCTAGACCCTTAGAATTTCTTCACATTGATTTATTTGGTCCTATTGGGATTGCTTCAATCAATGGGAAGAAATATGGTTTGGTCACTGTTGATGATTTTAGCATATGGACTTGGGTAAAATTTCTTCGATCAAAAGATGAAACATATGAAGTATTTAGCTCCTTATGCATACAAGTATAACCTGAAATGGAAGTAAAGATTCTGAAAGTCTGAAGTGACCATAAGGGAGAATTTGAAAATGAGCCATTTGAGTCTTTTTGTGAAAGATATGGAATTATCCATGAGTTCTCTTATCGTAGGACTCCACAGCAAAATGAGGTTATAAAGGAAAGAATAGATCTTTGTAAGAAATGGAAAGAACAATTATTCATGAAAATAAACTCCCTAAGTACTTATGGGAAAAAGCAGTTAATACTGCTTGTTCTATTCAGAACATGATCTATATTAGACAAATTCTGAATAAAACATCGTATGAGTTGTTTAAAGGAAGAAGACCAAGCATCTCTTATTTTCATTAATTTGGTTGTACCTGTTATATCTTGAATAATAAGGTCTACCTCAATAAATTTGATGATAAAGCTCAGAAAGGTATCTTCTTGGGATACTCTTAATGCTCAAAAGCATACAGAGTGTAAAACTTAGAAACCATAATGGTTGAAGACTCTATGCATGCTAAATTTGATGACAAAATACCTGAATATGAAAAGTCAGAATCCTTTGTTCAAAATGATAGTTCTGCAGGTATTCAGAACACTAAAGAACAACTTGTGGTATGTGTCCCAAAGGAAAAGAGTACAGATGATGATACTTCAGAATCTATTACTATTATTGAAGGATTACCAGAGGCTGCAGAAACTGAAGTTACTCTAACTGGTCTTATTGTTACTGATTCGGTGATTGCTCAAAATAATACCGAAGCCTATGCTCCACCAAAGAGGTTGTTTAAATACAAAGCATTTCATCCAGAAGGGTAAATCATTGGAAATAAAGACGAGTTATTAAGAACCAGATCTGCTTTCAGAAATGATCAATCAATGCTTGGACTTATTTCATTGACAGAACCTACTTCTATTGATGATGCATTATCAGATAATGGTTGGATCATGGCTATTCAAGATAAACTAAATCAATTTCAAAGAAATGATGTGTGGGATCTTGTTTCAAAACCATAGAAGAAAAACATCATTAGGACCAAGTGGGTCTTCAGAAACAAGCTTAACAAACATGGAGAAGTCGTTAAAAATAAAGCTAGACTTGTAGCTCAAGGCTACAGTCAGCAAGAAGGAATTAACTTCTTTGAAACATTTGCTCACATGGCAAGGTTAGAAGCTATAAGGCTTCTTCTCTCTTATGCTGTCAACCATGACATTGTACTCTATCAGATGGATGTGAAAAGTTCTTTTCTGAATGGAGTTATTACTGAAGAAGTTTTTGTTAAGCAACTTCTAGGATTTGAAGATCCAAACCATCCAGACTTTGTCTACAAGCTCAAGAAATCGCTTTATGGGCTCAAACAAGCTCCTAGAGCGTGTTATGAGAGACTGAGTAATTTATTGCTTGAGAATGGTTTTGGTAAAAGAAAGGTTGACACTACACTATTTAGGAAAACTCTTGAAGAAGAAATCTTGATTGTTGAAATTTATGTTGATGACATAATTTTTGGTTCCACCTACGCATCTCTTTGTCAAGAATTTTCTAAAATTATGCAGGCAGAATTTGAGATGAGCATGATAGGGGACTTGAAATACTTTCTTGGAATTCAAATTAATCAGAAGGAAGAAGGTATATACATTCATTAGTCTAGGTACATAAGAGACCTCTTGAAAAAGTTTAATCTTGATGAATGCGAAGTCATGTCAACTCCTATTCATCCCACCTGCAACTTGAAGGAAGAAAAATGAAGTGATAAAGTGAATTTAACCAAATATCGAGGTATGATAGGTTCCTTACTCTATCTCACTGCTTCTAGACCAGCTATTATATTCAATGTATGTCGGTGTGCAAGATTCCAAGCTGATCCTATAGAAACTCATTTAACTGTTGTGAAGAGGATCTTTAGGTATCTGAAAAGAACAAATAATTTTGGACTTCTTTATAATAAATCCTCATATTATAAGCTGGTTAGATTATGTGATGCTGACTATGCCGGAGATAGAATTAAAAGTAAATTCACCAGTGGAACCTGTCAATTTTTAGGTGAAAACCTCATCTTCTGGGGTAGTAAAGACAAGCAAATATTGCTCTGTCTACAACAGAAGAATAATACATTTCAACTGCTAACTGATGCACTTAACTACTATGGATGAAACATTAGCTTGAATATTATCAAATTTTTGAAAACAATACTCCTGTCCTTTGTGATAACATTGTTGCCATATGTTTAAGAAGAATCCAATTCAATATTCCAGAACTAAGCATATTGAAATTAAGCACCATTTTATAAGAGACTATGTTCAGAAGGGTGTAATAGGTATTTAGTTTATTGATTTTGAACATCAATGGGATGATATATTTACAAAGCCCTTAGTTGTTACCATATTCGATTATATTAAGAAAACTTTGAACATGGTCTTTGTCGGTGAATAAATTCTTATCTTCTGAATTGAGTATTGGAAGAAAAATTGTATTATGATGGCACTCAGTTGATTTTTTTTAAAATCTGAAATTTCTCTAAGATTTTGTTTATAAGCCTTTATTAAAGTGTATAGGATCTCTTTCATCATTGTTTGCTTTATTTAAGCAAAAAGTAAAAAGTTTAATTTTATGCTACGTGCTTTGAATCAACTATTGGACTACTCCTAAGCTCTGATAAAATAAGGAACTTTGTTCTAAAGTCTAATACCTAAAAGCTTTTTGTAATATTGATTTAATGGATTCCCTGTTTGAGGATATGTCTATCATTTTTATTTCAAATTATGCTCTGAGATTTGGTTCTTAAAAGGAGTGTACTAACAAAGATGCAGATTCAATTTTATCCAGACTCATCACTGTCCAAACATACTTGCTTATAAATTAGTATTCTATGTGTTATGTTGATGTCAGTGTATTTTTCTGATTTTATGAGTTATCTTCTACATGAGATAATCTTGTAAAATCACTAATATTTCTTCTCAAAATATCTTCAAAGACCATTAAAGGAGAGATCTATGATCTAGATATTCTGAAGGAATACACGACTAATTTTAATGAATTGACGGCGAGTAATCTTTCACAGAGACTTGCAGATATTTATTTTAAAAAATGGGATGGATATTTTGCAATGCTTAATGGACCTATGTATCCAGATCTTATGAAATATTTTTGGGCAAATTCTCATGTTCATCAGAAAGAGCTAGATGATTGTCAGATTCTATTTGTTGTATATGGTGTTCCTATTGTGATCAACTCTAAAATCATCTCTCAAGTAATACGTTGTGAGGAAGATGGAGTTACTGTTGAAAACTACAGAAGTAACAACATATTTATGAACCTTATGCATAAAATCTATGGTAGTAGAGGCCCTACTGAAAGTCCTTCTACTCATACTCCTATGGCAAAAGTCTGGTGCCAAATTATAGGGACCAATATAAGGCCTAGAGAAAAGGGGACAAGATGGCTTTCTTCTAATGATAAACATTTCATTTTGTTCCTAGTCTCCATAACTAACATCAACCTACCTTTGTCTATGTTCAATTATCTGAAAGAAGAGATCCTTGGGTCTCGCGAGGAACTATCTTTTCTCATTCCTTTTGGTAGGGTTCTTTCCATGATTCTTGATCTACAAGGTGTTGCTTCTCATACACAACAAGCTGGGTTGATTGACAAACTTGTTTCTGACTGGTGTCAGCTATGAATTGTTCAGAAACCATTATTAATCGTTAAAGTCTAATTTTTCTCTTTTCTCTCTTTTTGTTGATGACAAAGGGGCAGAATGGATTAAGTATTCTTTTAAATTAATTATGCAGTGAATTGTTTTACTACATACATGATGATCTTACAAAACTCTTCTCTTGGAGTAGATCTAGTTATTCTATATAGGGGGATTACAAACCTCACCTCTTAGACTTCACAAATAGGACTCAGGGGGAGCTTGAAGGTGTGGAAAGAACACAATAAGGGGTTTAATTATATTTTGAATTTTCTTATTATTTAGCTTCTGATCAGAGTTTCAGAATCAAAACTGATATTCAGATTTTGAGTTAACAATAGAAGACACAAAAGATTTATACTGGTTCCTCCCTTAACTGAGATTAGTTAAGTCCCCTTGCCTCACAAGAGCTTTTCATTATAACCACTTCATGATTATAATCACTTATGCTTCTGCATAAGACTTTTACAACTGCTCAGACCAACTGTCTAAGACTTCCCTTGCTTAGAGCACATGTCAAAGACTTAATCTTTGCTCACACCATCTGACTGAGCCGCCTGCTCATATGTCTTCTGGTTGAGACTTACCTTTTCTTATAGCACATATCTAAGACTTCCTTTGCTCACATCCTTTGGCCGAGCCACCTGCTCTTCTGGCCATACAAACTGAGACTTCCCTTGCTTAAGCTGCACTCGAGACTTCTTGCTATCGCCCCTCAGACGGAGACTTTCCCACTTGCTCAATCAGACTATATGAATAAGACTTTCACAGTTCAAGCACTTACGCAATGCGATTATGTGACTTACGCATATTGGCTCAAGGCATGTTGCTTGAATCCTAATGAGACAAGAATTTTTGCTCAAGGACATAGCCGGAGACTTAATCTAAACTAATGAAGGCTCAGCAGAATAGAGAACAAGGTGTACATGATGAAAGCATCAGAGGTACATGAGATCACCATAACAAAGACCTAAAGCGCTTAAGATTTCTAATATATACGGGGGTAATAAATCTTAACGCTTTTACAATTACAACCTAAAATAGAAAATTTGCATATTACATAGAGTTGATAATTGCTTGATCTTTCTACTCCTTCAACAGAAGAATCCTTGTTAAAATTCAAGCAAGAATCTTCAGCCATGTATGTCGTCTTTCCAAATATTACCCGTTGGGAAGGTGACTTGATCAAGTGTCTTTTCTTTTGCTCTATAGTATAAGATTCATTAAAGATGGATGTAAAACACATTCTGAATCCAACTTGTAACATGTTTAACCTTTGAGTCTTCAAGAAGTTCTGTACTAAAAGAGTCGTTGGAAGCAGACATCCATAGAACGTACCAGCTTTTCTTGAGTCTTGCAATCTTGTAGACTCGAGCTGACAGGCTAATAAGACAATACAACTTACTTTCAGTAGTATAGATAGTCCATAGCTTTATCACCAACTATAAATGGTACCAGATGCTGATATACAATTACTAAGTGTAGAAACTCGTCTGAATGCTAAGGACTTCAGCTTAAAGTCTCCGTCAAACCACACTAGCAATTGTTCTTCATACTCTGTCACCAGGAGCTAGCAATGAAGCAAATTTAAGTATGTCTAATTAAAATAGATTCTGATTATTTATGTACAAGAAGAAGAACCTGCATAAATAAAACATACATCAAATAAACTGTTGTTCTTTTAATACTTTTGTTATCATTAAAACTAAAAGAGAATATGTCAAGAACAAATCTTGCTCTAACAATATCCCCCTTTTTGATGACATACACAAGTATTTAAAGGACAATGTTGGGCATTTAATTTTCTATACAACAACAGGGTATGAGGTTTGTAAGCTCCTCTTGAGTCTGATAGTTCACAATTGAGTTTAATTTAATCTAGCATTAGGAACCATTTTTCAAGAAAAATAAATTAGTCTTCTTAGTTACATAAGGGTCTGAGGTTTGTAAGCTCCCCCTGGGTTAAACAGTTCCAAGGTTGAGGTTTGTAAGCTCCGCCTTAGTTCCATATTTAAGAACACCAATATAACAACATTTTAACTCCTTTTGGCAAAACCAGAATACGAGGTTTGTAAGATCCTTCTGAGTCTCATAGGCTAGGTCATAGGTTTGTAAGATATTCCTTAACGATATGTACAAGATAGTCAAAATATGTTGCCCTTTTTAACTTTCCTTGGCAACACCAGAATATGAGGTTTGTGAGCTCCTTTTGGGCCTGATAGGCTAAGTCTGAGGTTTTGTAAGCTCTTCCTTAGACCTTTAAACAAGAAATTTAAAAATGCGCCCTAGGCAAGGTAACATAAATAAATGATAAGAAAATAAATGACCAATATATACAAGACAGGTATTCAATGGGTTCAATTTCCACTTAAATCTTACTATTATTTCTCCCCCTTTTGTCACATCAAAAAGAATAAAAGGAAATAGAAAAAATATCACTAATGAATGTAACTCAGTTCATCATTACAGGACCAGTTTCCAAAAAGGAAGAATAATCAAGTAATAAGAGTCATTATGGTTTGTAAAGTGCACACTTTGAGGTCTTAGTGTTCATTACTGTTCCAAGAATTAAAGAAGGATTAATTTTAGACTCTTACTATCCACAAAAGTCATTATAAAAACATCCAAATCCTAAGTTATTTTCATCAATCACCAATCCTAAGGATATGGAATCAGAAATTGAGAGTCATAATGTAGCTATCGTAACAGATGCAACAGAGAGCTCTACAAGCTTGGCAATCCAATCCTCTCAGAGGTGAGCTGCTTCTGAGTCCTTTACAATTATACCTCTACTCTCAACACAACTTGCTTCTAAAGAGGCTACTTCAACATCACCTAAACAACCTTCAGAAGGTGGTTCAACAGTAGCTGCCTTGAAGCCTTAGAGAAGAAGGATGATGAGATCAAGGAAGAAGAATACGACGTTTGTAAGATCCTTCTAAGTCTCACAGGCTAAGTCAGAGGTTTGTAAGCTCTTTATTAACACTATGTACACGATAGTTAAAATATGTTTCCCTTTTTAACTTTCCTTGGCAACATCAGAATATGAGGTTTGTAAGCTCCTTCTGGGTCTGATAGGCTAAGTCTGAGGTTTTGTAAGCTCTTCCTTAGACCTATGTACAAGAAAGTTAAAAATGCGCCCTAGGCAAGGTAACATAAATAAACGATAAGAAAATAAATGACCAATATATACAGGACAGGTATTCAATAGGCTCAGTTTCCACTTAAATACTTACTATTATTTCTCCCCCTTTTGTCACATCAAAAAGCATAAAAGGAAAAAAAGGAAAGAGAAAAATATCACTAATAGATGTATCTCAGATCATTATTACATGATCAGTTTCCAAAAAGTAAGAATAATCAAGTAATAAGAGTCATTAAGGTTTGTAAAGTGCATGTTTTGAAGTCTTAGTGGTCGTCATTGTTCCAAGAATTAAACAAGGATTAATTTTAGACTCTTGGTATCCACATAAGTCATTATGAAAACATCTAACTCCTAAGTTATTTTCATCAATCATTAATCCTAAGGATATGGAATCAACAACTGAGAGTCATAATGCATTTGTCGTAATAGATGCAACTGGGAGCTCTATAAGCTTGGCAATCCAATCCCCTCAGAGGCGAGCTACTTCTGAGTCCTTTATAATTGTACCTCTACTCTCAACATAACTTGCTTCTGAAGAGGCTACTTCAGCAGCACCTGAACTACCTTCAGAAGGTGGTTCAACAATAGATGCCTTGAAGCCTTAGAGAAGAAGGATGAAGAGGACAAGGAAGAAGAAAATGAGGGTCAACAAGAAGTTCTACCGCTCTCTTCCAGACATAGAAGAGGAAGAAGTGATTAATTCAGAAGATTAGAAGCGGGATTATAAAAATAGTGGATGCCGTTGGGCACGAGATGCAATGGCTAGGGATGAATTCTAGAAAACATCTTGTACCCCCTTTTTTTGTTAAAAAAAATGTAATCCATCAGTTTAATTAATGAAAAAGTTGTCCAGACCAATACTTCTTTAGCATGCATTTACTTTCCAGAAATTTCTTTAGAGTTTATGAAGGTACACTATCAAATTGAGACTGACACAGAAACGAAAGTTAAAATAGATCAAACATAAACTCATAATTATTCAGAGAATCTTAATATGTTAGACTACTAGATTACATTACCAAGAGTAATTATTAAAATACTAATAAAATTTAATCAGTGTTTAAATAATATTATACACGAGACAATAAATGTAATACATCTATAAAAGGACTCTAGTAAGCTTTCTTCCATCATCATTTAATCCCTAAAACGCCAGGATGTATAAGCAAAAGCAAATCTGGGTTCCAAAGAGAAATTTCAGGAAGGCAGCACTACTAAATGCAACAACTTAAACAAATCAAAGCAAGGTAGCAGCTGCAGAACATGCAAGCAAGTAGACAACTTCAGAAGTGCTCTCCTCTTCATCATCCTTTGTGAAGACACACAGAAGAAAGAAGTCTTCTAGATCCAGACGCAGAAAAAACTGAGAAAGGAGACTTTGGAGTTTGCTAAGGAAGAATGGCAAGATTTCTTAGACAATCTAGACATGTTAGATGATTCTAGGGAGTTCCTTAAGACACATCCATTAGACTATAAAATATAATTGTCTTGTAATAGATTCTTTTTTTTATTAATAAAATAAGTTGCAAACATTTGAGTTCTTTTATCTTTTCCAAATTCTCAGTGAACAACAAGAATAAATATTAATCAGTTAAAACTGAACACAAGCATGAACAAACTCTGGATTTATTAATAAGATGCTTAACACAAAGATTTCAACAACAATAAAAAGCATAACTATGGATAAATCTAACATCAGAATCTTTCATAGATAGTTTCAAACCTGTCTCTCTAAATCTTGGAAGAACTAGCCTCAAAACTTATGTTAACCCCTTCCTAAACAAGTATTTCAGAAATAACTCGTCCAAAAGGTATGGAGAAGGTCTTTCCCTTTTGAAAAGAAGAAAGAGACCTCTTCAGATGGTCAAACATAACTTGAGGAAGAACAATCTTCAAATATGAATTAATAAGTAGAAGCAGATCTTTTTCAATAGGGTCCACTTGGTCTAAATCTCTATCCTTAGGTAGTAAGTTTGAGTTTAGAATCTGACTCCAAATAACAGCATAAGGAAGAAGATTAGAAACCACTGATGTATTAGATGGATCTACAAAGATATGCCAAGTAGGAAGATAGTGTTCCCAAACAAGAGTTCCTGGGATTTCTCCAATCTCCTTACAATTGATTACATTTGCAATCGCTTTAGAGGTTACTGTAATAGAAACACAAGTTACTCTAGGCAGAATAGCATACTCAGAATTCAGCATAATAATGGAGGCGTTGATCCAAAACTCTTTGACAAGACTTTGATAAGTAAAACCACAGAGCATCTCAATGTAGCCATTCCACCTTCGTTTAGACACAGTCTCCTAGAATTTGAAACCAATCTTAAGCAACTCATTAAAATCCACAAACTTTTCATTGATGACAACCAGCTGTTTTAATGGAGAATAAATTGAAGAACTCATCTCAGGTTTGGTTTGTTCAACACACAAGCAAGAGGAAAAGAAGAAGAATAAGAAAGAAAAGAAATTGAACAAGAATGTTATAGAAATATGAATCCGGTCAGAAAAAGAACACAATGTTGTTTCATATGACAAGGAAGAGTGACAACAAGTACCAAAATAAAAAACAACATTACCTAAAGGTTCTTTATCCATCAGATATTTCAATTCCACCATATGAGTTTCACCTTTATGAAAGGTTAAGTATTATAAAAACTTTTAGAAAACTTTTTTATTTAAACTGCTATGATAGTAAAAAAAGAATCTTCTTCTGAATCTCAAATACTGACAACTTTCAAAAGCTATCAACCATCATAGTCTAGTAAGTCTAGACTTAGACAGAGATATCATTTGTCAGTCACAAGTCTCTAAGATTTTATTCAGAACTAGCACTTTATCTTGAAACAAGAGTCATGAGTGATAGATGAATATTTAATTATCTTATTTAGACAACTAACAAGCAACAATATCAACACAAAAGTGAGAAAATTGTTTTCATAAATATGATAATCATCTAGCTTGATAAGACATTCAGTATAGACAAACACAACAGAGTTTCCTCTTAAAGATTTTTAAAGTTCTCTTTTTCAAAAAACCTTCTCTAGATATATAACAGAAGCTTGGTATTTATATCTAAACAAATGTTTCATTGAATCAAAAGATAAGTTGGAAAAGAACAAACATACCACACTTTTTTTTGTTTGGCCAGACTCGATATAGTATTCAGACTTGAATAATAGAGTTTGAACACGGCTTTGAGTGGATTCTAATTCAATGGTTGTCTAACCACTGATTCCACTACTCTCACCAAATTTAGTACCACCAGTACTTGAATCTGGGTTGTTGGCTCTTCTTCCAATCAATTTTCTAAACAACCTTGTGGAAGATTCCTCTGCTTCTTTCCTTGACATCTACAGAAGATACATTATGATACTCATATTTCTATAAGATCATAAATCTAAGTACAAACAGACTCTTCTATGCCTTACATCTCAATCTAACAGCAAATCATGAGTCACTCCAGAGTATGAATCTAGAATGAGATATGATAGGAATAAAATCTTGTTCTAAGAAATGTCAATAATCTCATCATCTTGGATTAAATTTTTTACTTTAAAATCATTGACAAGCTCAGAACCAAATGGCGTTAGTTATCAAAGATTGACATAAATCAGATCAGAGTACTATCTTAGTACAACTAGCAAAGCTCAAAGAGAAGCTGAAGATTTCTCATAGAAATGTCTTTTAAAACAACTTCCATGGTTTTCCTAAACCAAAAAGCAATGAAGTTTCTTAAGATATCACCTTAAAGATCAAACTCCATATAATCAAATATTTTGAAACAAGATAACTTTAAAAACATCTCTTGCTTTTCAATACTTGGTTTTTTTATTTTAGGACATAAATGCTTCTTTTCATCTACATCCTGCACTAATATCAGCTTCAAATGATTAATAATTGAATATCATTTGATATTAGGTTCTGGTAGAATTTTCTTCTTGCTTTCATATTTGGGAAATCAGTTGAAATACAGATATTTCAGAAGCTCTTAAAGTTACTCTTCTATTAACATATATCACAATCCATTCAACCAGTATGGAAGTTCTTCTAACTAGAAACCTAAGTTTCTCATCATTAGTAATTCCGAAGAACTTAAGCTAAAAAGAGAAGGTGATCTATTGAACAGTTTTTCATCATCCAACTTCATTTCTTTCCTTTGAAGACTGCAAGACAAACCTTTAGAACACAACAGATTCAAGATGTAAACATCAAAGAAAATTGTGACTTTAGATTTAAGTCAAGGAACAATCTTCTCAGAATTTTCTTGAAAAGATTAGATAAAGTGTAACTACTTCAAGATTCAAAAATTGATCCCCACAAACTCAAGCACAAGACTTCAATGATGTTGATATACTCAAAAGTAAGATAGTGCATCTACCAGAATGCGACTACCTCTAAAGATACTCAATATGCATCTTCTGAGTTGGTGAAAGAGATTTTCAAGATGATCATCTTTAACACCATCAACTTCTATAGTAATACCTTTTTCAAGAATATCCTATAGACCTTCAGCAACCTTTATCAAGTCCAATGAGTTAAAAATATGTTTAGCTTTTCCATCATTTAAATTCAATGGAATCACCCATTTGAATATGGTTGGAAAAGTCGTATGATATTTTTCACGTGGCACTTGATTCCTTCTTGAAGAGGAAATATAATTTTCTTATTGGATCAATATATGCACCACTGTTAAGTGATAAGCACGGACCATACTCTAATACCAATTGAATATGTGAAAAGTACACAAGAAGGGAAGGTTGAATTATGTTTTGCGTTTTCTTATTATTTAGATTATGATTAGAGTTTCAGAGTCAGAAATGATGCTTAGATTCTGAGTTAATTTGTTTGACAACAGATGCAACAGAAATAAATAAAGTTATAGCAGAAGACACACAAGATTTATACAGGTTCCTCTCATAACTGAGAGTATTCCAGTCCCCTTGCCTCACAAGATCTTTTCATTATAACCACTTCATGATTACAATCGCGTATGCTTCTGCATGATACTTTTACAACTGCTAAGACCAACTACCTGAGACTTCCCTTACTTCGAGCACATGTTTAAGATTTAACCTTTTCTCACACCATCTGACTGAGCCTCCTTCTCATATGTCTTCTGGTTGAGACTTCCCTTTTCTTAGAGCACATGTCTAAGAATTCCTTTGCTCAAATCCTCTGGTCGAGCCACCTACTCTTCTAGCCATCTAGACTGAGACTTCCCTTGCTCAAGCTACACTCAAGACTTCTTGTTATCGCCCCTCAGACGGAGACTTTCCCACTTGCTCAATCAGACTAGCTGAATAAGACTTTCAAAACTCAAGCACTTAAGCAATGAGACTTATGTGGATTAAGCATATTGGCCCAAGAGTTATTGTTTGAATCCTAATGAGACAAGACTTTTTGCTCAAGCATATAGTAAGAGACTTAATCTAAACTAATGAAGGCTCAGTAGAATAGAGAACAAGGTGTATATGATGCAAGCTTCATAGGTCAGGAGATCACCATAATAAAGACCTAAAGCACTTAAGATTTATAATATATACAGGGGTAAGAAATCTTAAGAGTTTTACAATTACAACCTAAAATAGCAAATTTGCATATTACATAGAGTTGATAATTGCTTGATCTTGCTACTCCTTCAACAGAAGAATCCTTGTTAAAATTCAAGCATGAATCTTCAGCCATATATATAGCATTTCCAGAAACTAGCCATTGAGAAGGTGACTTGATCAAGTGTCTTTGCTTTTGCTCCATGGTACAAGAGATGTTAAAGATGGATGCACAACAGATTCTGAATCCATTGTGTAACACGTTTAACCTTTGAGTCTTCAAGAGGTTATGTACTAATAGAGCCATTGGAAGTAGACATTCATAGAATGTATCAGCTTTTCTTAAGCCTTGCAATCTTGTAGACTCGAGATGACAGACTGATAAGACAATACACCTTTCTTTTAGTAGTATGGATAGTCTGTAGCTTTATCACCAACTCTGAATGGTACCAGATGATGATATAAAATTACTAAGTGTAGAAACTCATCTGAATGTTGAGGCCTTCAGATTAGAGTCTTCATCAAACCACACTAGTAATTGTTCTTCATACTCTGCCACCAGAAACTAGAAATGAAGTAACTCCAAGTGTGTCTAAGTAAAACAGATTTTGATTATTTATTTACAAGAACCTACATAAATAAAACGCACATCAAATAAACCATTGTTCTTTTAATACTTTTATTATCATTAAAACTAAAAGATAATATGTCAAGAACAAATCTTATTCAAACAGAGCTTACAAACCTCACCTCTAAGACTGTATGACACAAGCGGAACTTACAAACCTCAAACTCTAAAAGTTGTTAAGTAACGAATCTGCTACTGATTTTTGAGTGATTCTCTTGGAGTGGGTCTAATCATTCTATATAGGAGAGGCTTATAAACCTCACCTCTTAGACTTCACAGGTAGGGCTTAGGGGGAGCTTACAAACCTCACCTCTAAGACTATCTAACATAGGGGGAGTTTACAAACCTCAGACCCTGAAAGTTATTGAGTAATTAATCTAGTACTGATTATTTTAAAATACTTAAGGTTGTCATCATAAAAAATGGGGAGATTATTGAGACAAATTTAGTTCTTACCATGTATCCTCTAAATTTTTTATGATAACAGAACATTTGAAAAAAAGTTAGGATTTCTAACTAGATGGTCTGTGTGCGCAGAATTTTATTTATTTGATGTAACTTGTTCTGACAGGGAAGTAGCTTTAGTTCGGTTCTGATTATACACTCATGAGAGAGTCTGATCAGAAAGTTATTGCTAGTACACTTCTGAATTAGAAGCGTGTTATGGCTACCTTTGAAACTCAATAGTGTCAACTCAAGCTTTACTAACATGAGACTCGAGATATGTTGACAATATCTTCAAAAGATTGTGTTGTACTTATTCCATGGAAGTATTCTCCGTACAAAGGCCTTGTTTTATGGATAATTCCTTGACTACGAGTTCCAACACCTACCTTCTTGGAAAAGAAGATGAACTAGAAGATTTGATCTGATTATTGTCATTGCGGATACTTCAACAACTATATTTCCTCAGCTATAAAAGGAGTAGAAGATTAGAACATCAACTCATGAAATAACGCTACAACTATAACTGAGATATATACATACTACATTCAGCTCAAGAGAAACTAATATATTAAAGTGTTCTTATTCTTGTATAGCTTAAGAATCCTTTGTGTAAAAGTGTGTTGTATAATATTTGAACACCTATGATTGTTAATCAAGTGTTGTTGCAAGTTATTCCTTCTCTGAGTATTCAGCTTAGATATAAGTCTCTTGTCATGGGCTTGAGCAGTGAATTCTTGGACAGAGGTCTAAGCAAGGGAAGTATTAGGAAGAGAGTCAGAGCAAGGAAAGTTTTTGGAAGAGTTTCTAAGCAAGGAAGTCTTGAACCAGGTGGGTTTAAGCATAGGAAGTTTTCGAATTTGAGGATCTAAGTAGAGAAGTCTTGATCGGCTGCTGATTGAGCAAGGACTCTTAGATTGTAGGTCCGAGTAGGGAAATTCTTATACTGATGAGTATAAGTAGATGTAATTAAGTTTATTATAGTGGAAATATCTTGTGTGGCAAGGAGACTGAAGTACTCTCAGTTGGAGAGGAGCCATGATATCTGTTGTGTGTTCTTTTCTATTTTTATTTGCTTTTGTTACATTTTTCGTTGCACTTATCACCATGTTCTAAACCCTGGTTTAGAATCTGAACTCTGGTTCAGATTAAAAAGAACTTTGCAAACACAATTTAACCCCCCTTCTTGTGTATTTTTCTCACCTTCAATCCATATTGTATAAAGCAAGTTGCATTGTCAAATCAGTTTGTCAGCTAGAGTCTTAATTCATAAGGCTCAAGAAAAGTTAGCGTGCTTTACGGATATCTACTCTCAACGAATCTAAAGTATAGGATCTCTTTGAAGACTCAGTGGTTAAACATGATACTCAATGGATCAAGATCTTTTGGTGTATCTATCTTCAATGTCTCGTACTATGGAGAAAGCAAAGACATTTGATCAAGTTATATCTCCAATAGCTAGTCTTTTGCAAATGATATATAAGAAGTTGAAGGTTCAAACTGAATCTTTAACAAGGATCAATCTGATGGAGGATTAACAAGATCATCAATTATAAATACAAATGGCTATGCAACATTTCTGTTGTAGGTTGTAATGGTAAAAGCCTTAATATTTATTACACATTGAATATCTTACAAATCTTAAGAGTTTTAGGTCTTTGTTATGGTGATTTCCTCATACCTCTGATATTTCTATCAAGTACACCCTTTTCTCTATTCTACTAAACATGTTGTTTAGCAGTTTAGATCAAAGTATCTTGCCAAAATGCTTAAGCCATGTAAGTCTCCTACTATATGCTAGAGAAATTAAATTCTTAATCAAGTGGATTGATTGAGCAAATCCAAGTCTCTCACCAAGATGCTTGAGCCATGTAAATTTCCTGCTATGTGCTAGAGCATTGAAAGATTTAATCAAGTGGATTGGTTGAGCAAAAGTCTTGAGTTCGTGGAACTTGAGCAGGAAGTCTCAATTCGTGGAACCTGAGAAGGAAGTCTTGAACATGAGGGGTTTCAGCAGGAAGTCTCAGTTCGTGGAACTTGGAGCAGAAGTCTTGGCCAATGTGGCTTTAGCAGGAAGTATCGGTTCATGGAACCTATAGCAGAATTCTTGGGCCAGTGTGGCTTGAGCAGGAAGCCTTGGTTCGTGGAACCGTGAGCAGAAGTCTTAGGCTAATATGGCTTGAGCAAGAAGTCTTGGGTATGTTGGACTTGAGCAAGGAAGTCTTGAACCTTAGAGGTTTAATTAAGAAGTCTTAGACCTAAGGTCTGAGCATTGTAAAAGTCTTATGCATAATGCATAAGCGATTGTAATCATGATTTGGTTATAGTGAAAATCTCTTGTAAAATAAGGAGACTAGACTACTCTCAGTTGGGGGAACCAATATAAATGTTTGTATGTTCTTCTATTATTTATTTGATTTTGTTAACATTTTGCTGCTAAGTATAATTAGAATCTGAACACCCATTTAGATTCTGAACTCTGATCATATGCAAATTAAGAAAATGAAAAACACAAATCAATGCCCCCTTCTTGTGTAATTTTTCTCACCTTTAGAGAGAGAGAGAGAGAGAGAGAGAGAGACAGAGAGAGAGAGAGAGACAGAGAGAGACAGAGGGAGTACACAAGGATTTGTTTAGGCCGTTCTCCAATCGGTATCACTAGGGGTGCGTTTTCCTTCAATTCGAATTCGAATTAGGATATTATAATATATCTTACTTTAAAAATGTGTGTATACAAGAGATGAAGAAATCTAACCCTACAAACCCTAGCTTTGTTTTTTATTCTACCACCTTCAAAACCCTAGATCAAAGATTAATCAAGTAATCAACAATGTCGCTTCAATTCACCAATTCTTTCTACTACCTTGTAAGACACTCCTTGTCTCAAGGTTTTCACTCAGTCGAATTGATCCCAAGAGCATACCTGTTGAAACTCAAGATTTATCAACACGGTCCACTGTCTCACGCTACTCCCTTGTCAGGCACCCCTTGTCCCAAGGCTTTCATTAGATCGGATATGAATTGTGTAATCTTGTCTAAAACCTTAAAATCCTCAACAATCTTGAAAAAAACCCAGGTCAGGTTTCTTATTTGAAATCCTCAAAGTTCTCAACCAAATATTCTTGGTACAACAACCTAATTGGATGTTATCAACTCTAATATAGATATTTACCCAATCAAAAAATGATTATGTGTATGCATAGAAGAGACGTTGAAGATGCTGAGAATGCTTTGAAATCCTGATTTCATACAGGTTTACTCTAAAACCTTACTAGAAATGATGCATGTATCAAGTATATATATATATATATATATATATATATATATATATATATATATATATATATATATATATATATATATATATATATATATATATTTATATATATATATATATATATATATATATATATATATATATATATATATATATATATATATATATATATATATATATATATATATATATATCCAATAATGAAGCAAAGGACATGCAAAAGGAAATGAAAGAAAAGTAAAACTTCAAGATTTTAGGTATATAGGTCGACCTATCAAAGTCATGTGTCGGCCTATAAGGGTCTTGAATCGATTTATAGGAGTCATCGTATGGACAGAGCCTACAGGCTTTACTATTGAAGCATGTGTGTCGACCTATGCATTCTATGTGTCTACCTGAGCTGACAAAATTCTTCTATAGGTTGACCGAAAGTCGTATGTGTCGATCTATATAGTATTTTACACACATAAAGTAAAGTTCTTTTTATGTATAAAGCAATTTCTTAATTCTTGAATCTTTTCAAAACCATTTCTAACATGTTGACATGCTTCCTAATGCAAAAATGCACAATGTACAACTAGAATCAGTTGGTACCGTCCAATGTACAAAAACGCTAAAGTTTCTTCTAGTTTTGACATCATACAAAACATATCTAAACGGAAAGTTGAACTCACAAATGCTTCATTAAGGACTAGCTATTCTAAAGAATTTATTATTTTTGAAACAACAAATATAAAAAAGAATATTCATTATTATTATTAATAGATAATATAATACAAATACCGATTTCTTATAAAATCATTGACCTCTAGGACCTACACCAATGATTATGTCCGTAATATTACTAGACTTAAATGCAATAGTACCTTTAATAGTTAGAGGTTAAATGTCATATATATATATATATATATATATATATATATATATATATATATATATATATTATAACTTACTAAAAGTTATAATCTTTAAATTGAATCTAATCTAAGATTTAATTTAGCATTGGGTTAAATATATAATACCCCTACAATATAGGCGAGATTCAGATTATCCCCCTTGTAAAAAAATATTTTGAATCCCTCTTTGAAAATTTAAAATTTTATGTCTTTTGTTCCATAAGCGTCAAAGTTACCATCATGTAACCTTTTTTTTTTGGTTTAACCCCTTAGATTTAATGCTCAAATTGCACGCTTAGGAGGGTAAAACAAATATATATATATATATATATATATATATATATATATATATATATATATATATATATATATATATATATATATATATATATATATATATATATATATATATATATATATATTACAGGGGGGAATTTAAAAAATATATATTGCAAGAGGTAAATCGAAACACGCCTACGTTGCAAGGGGTGTTGTATATTATATCTAATTTAAATCGAAACTTACGATTTGGAATAAGTTAAAAAAACTTACACTTTTAGTGTTCAAGGTGGCGTAAAGCACATGGCCTCACATTTTTTCATGATTAAACTATGGGGAAAAAAAGGCATCCAAACACGACTCAATTAAAACTTACATTAGTTTCTTGCACATGGGCTCTCAAAAGTTTGAGGCGCTCTCTCTCTCTCTCTCTCTCTCTCTCTCTATATATATATATATATATATATATATATATATATATATATATATATATATATATATATATATATATATATATATATATATATATATATATATATATATATATATATATATATATATATATATATATATATATATATATATATATATATATATATATATATATATATATATATATATATATATATATATATATATATATATATATATATATATATATATATATATGCGCACACACACACACGCACACATTGTATTAACAGATACATGCAAATATATATGATGCAGATACATAATTATACGATGAAAATACAAAAAAAAATGATGAAAAAATTGAAGGTAGGAAAATAACACAAGAAGGGGGTTGGATTGTGTATGCTAAAAATTGTTCCACTTCTAAATTCCGAACTTCATAATCTAAACCATGTTCAGAGTCTAATATTAGAATGTGTAATAGCTGCAGAAAAGAATGTTCTAAATTAAATGCAAGCCACACACAAAGATTATTCTGGTTCCTCTCCTCGATTGAGAGTAGTCCAATCCCTTTGACTCAACAAAAGCTTATCATTATAACCAAACTAATTACAAATGCTTAAGTCACTGCTCAAGACTTCTTGCTCAATCAACCTTAAATGAGACTTCCTTGCACTGCTCAAGACACCCTTGGTTCAAGACTTCCTTGTTCAATCAACCTAGAATGAGACTTTCTATTTAAACCCTTGGTTCAAGACTTCCTTGATCAAGCATGCAGGAAAGAGACTTCTTCTACTTTAAACAAACTATTTAGTAGACAAGATAACTACTACACTTTTATACACAATCTGAAGTATAGTAGTTGTGCAACAATCACCAAGGTTTTCAACCTTTCTAATATTTCTAAAATAAATCAAAGATAAGAAATCTTAAGATCTTATGCTATAACAGTTATAATAAGAGCTCAGAGTTATGAAAACATCTTTCATTGTGTTATGATGTTATAACCTTCCTTTGAGTCTTCAACTTCCTTTTGCAGAGATAGAAAAAGAGTCGTTAGAAGTTTGAACAACAACAAACTTAGTAAACAAGTTGCCTAAGAGAGACGTTGGAAAGTTGTATTTGGTCATAAGCTTTCTCTATTAAATAAAAACAATATCCATATGACCTTTTGAGTAACTAGGTATCTACCAAAAGGTAGTACAGACTGAAGAGGTCACATCACCATTATTGAACCTTGCAAAACCAAACCCTAGTTTGTTGAGACAAGTTTGGTTCATACCATGTATCCTCTAAGGTTTTGATGATGACAAAGTATTTGAAAAATAATTAGGATTTCTAACAAGCTAGTTTGTGTGTGCAAAACTTTATTTAGTTGATGAAACTAGTTCTGACACATAAGTGGCTTTAGTTCAGCTTTGGTCATACACTCATGAGAGAGTCTAATCATAAAGCAGCTTCCAGTACGCTCTAGAATCAGAAGCGTGTTATGGCTGCCTCTGATACTCAGTAGTGTCAACTCAGTTCTGCTAACACGAGACTCGATATATTGACATTATCTTCAACATATTGTGTTGTACATGAATCATAGATATGTTGTTTTGGGAAAAGGCCTTGTTCTGTGGATATTTCCATGACTGAAAGTTCCAACGCATGTTATATTGGAAAAGAAGATGTACTAGAAGATTCAATCTGATTATAGACATTGTGGATGCTCTAATGACTATATTTCTTCAGCTATATAAGGAGTAGAAGAATTAAAGATCAACTCAAGAAATAACGCTGCAACTACAATTGAGAAATACATGCACTGCACATCAGAGGCAAAATCTGTTAATAGTTCTTATTTGTGTATAACTTAAGAATCCTTTATAAAAGCGTGTTGTATTATATTTGAGCACCTCTGATTGTTAATCAAGTGTTGTTGTAAGTTACTCCTTCTCTAAACAGTTAATTTAGATAAATGTCTCTTGTTGTAGGCTTGAGTAGGAAAGTCTTAGACAATGTGTCTAAGCAGGGAAGCCTTGGATCGAGGATCTGAGCAAGGAAAGTCTTAGGTAGTGTTTCTAAGAAGGAAAGTCTTAAACCAAGTGGTTTGAGCAAGGAAAGTCTTAGGATTTGATAATCTAAGGAAAAAGTCTTGATCAGGTGTTGATTAAGCAGGGAAGTCTTAGACTGGAGGTCTGAGTAAGGAAAGTCTTATACAAGTGTGTATAAGCAAGTGTAATCAGGTTGATTATAGTGGAAAATCTCTTGCAATGTAAGGGGACTGGAGTACTCTCAGTTAGGAGAGGAACTAGGATAACTATTGTGTGTTATTTATTATTTTTGCTTTACTTCTATTACATTTTCCGATATACTAATTATCAGATTTTGAACTTAGCTTTAGAATCTGAACTCTGGTTTAGAAGTAAAACTAATTTTGCAAAAAAAATTCAACCCCCTTTCTTGTGTATTTTTCTCTCCTTCAGTTGGCATCAGAGCAAGGCCTGTACGTAAAACTTAACTGTGGTACAATCAAAGATCCAATGAGAAAAATATGGCTACTAAGGATTCTAATGCCAGTACCTCAAGAAAGGGACTTCCCTATGATTATAGCAGATCTGAGAGAAATTACTCCTCTGCTAAACCTCTTGTATTCAGTGGTAACTCCATTGAGTTTGAATGGTGGAAAATCAAGATTTATACATATGTCATTGGACTAGATGATGAGCTATGGGGTATACTTGAAGATGGTATTGAAATCGGTGTTGATAGTGTTGGTATGGTATATGACATGAAAACTCTGACTCTTGCTCAAAAGAAAATTTACAGAAAGCATCATATAGTAAGAGGTATTCTAGTGGTGCTTTGCCACATGCTGAGTATTTGAAAATCATTGATAAGTCTTTTGTAAAGACTATCTTTGAATCTCTATGCTCTACCTATGAAGGAAATCAACAAGTCAGAGAAGCAAAAGCTAACTTATTGGTACAAAAGTGAAATATGTTCAAGATGAAGGATAATGAGGATGTTGAAACCATGTTCTCTAAGTTTTAGACTCTTGTATCAGGCCTTCAAGTGCTGAGTAAAAGCTATTCTACAGCAGATCATGTGAAGAAAATTCTGAGAAGTCTTCCCCACAAGTTTAAACCTAAAGTAACAGTTATTCAGGAATTTAAGGACCTGAACACGCTGTCTCTTGAAAGTCTAATAAGCAATCTTCGAAGTCATGAGATTGAACTAAATGGAGATAAGTCTTAAAAGAAACTTAAATCTCTTGCTTTGAGATCTGCTTCTGAAAAGTCTAGTGAAAAGTCCAGAAGATCATCTAAGAGCAGTAAACATGATGAAAATTCTGAAGAAGAGTCTGATGTAAGATCTGATGATGATGAATTATCGTGCTTCATTAGAGGAATACATCAAATGGCTATAAGAAATAGGAGATTTCCTAAAAGCGATAGAAGATTAAACTTTAAAGAAAAAGAAGAAGAGAGGGTCTGCTACAACTGCAATAAGCCTGGTCACTACAAGTATGATTGTCCTGATCTTCAGAAAGACAGACAAAAGAAAGGAAGCTATTAGAAGGATAACTTCAAAATTAGGTTCAAGAAAAACTTTATGGCGACATGAGAAGAGTTGGATGATGAAAATTCAAAGAAGGAATATGATGTCAATCTTGCACTAATGGCACACTCATCTGATGAGGACTATTATCTGAATCTGAAGACGAAGATATACTTCTACTCTAACTTTATTTCATATGCTAATAATCTTATAAATTACTGCAAAGATCAATCTAGTTATGTTAAAAATTTTAAAAGAGATAATTTCATTTTGAATGAAGAATTAAAAGAAATTAGAACATCTCAAAATGAATGTTCATCTCTGGATAAGCATCATCAAGCTTTTCATGAATTCATTACATCTGGAAATGATCTAACTAAACTTGCATCTATGATTTATGGAGTTGGAAAATTTAATAGAGAAGGTTTAGGATATGATAAAAAATGTTCTTATGCTGATGTTTCATTAAAAGTTCTTCCAAATTCATGCCCATCCAGCATTACTCAAACAATGTTGAGTAACTATTTTGTTCCTGCTGCAAGTATTATGAAAGTTGTGAATTTGACTGAACCTATTGGTCATAAGTTAAAAGGTATTGCAATATCAGAACTTAATAATTCATAAATTATGATATCCACAATATCCAACACTTATGGATCAAGGGCTAAGACTAATTTTGTAACTAAGATTGAAAATAACTCCAACCAAAATATAAAAGAACCTGTTAAAACTAACAAGAAAGGACCCATACGCGTATGGGTACCTAAATCTCAAATTATCTTTGATGCAGATATGCCCAAAGGAAAGGATGGAAAACCAATCCTGGTACTTGGACAGTGGCTGCTCACGTCATATGACCATAGAAAGGCATATGTTCCAAACCCTTAATCTGAAAGTGGAGGGAAATGCGGGTTTTGGAGAAGGCCAGAAAGGAAGAACCATTGGTACAGGTATCATTGGTAATTCATAAACTCTTATTAATAAGGTCTGGCTTGTAGATGGCTTGAAACATAATTTACCAAGTATAAGCCATTTATGTGACTGTGGATGTGAAGGTTTGTTTAACAAGAATTTATGCTCTGTTGTTAATGCTGAAAATCTCAAGACTGAAGAGACATGACTATCACTCTTATTTCAAAATATGCTCTAAATTTTGGTTCATTAAAAGGAGTGTACTGACAAAGATTCTAAATTATTTTTGTTCAGACTCATAAATGTCCAAACATTCAATACATACATGCTTATAAATTAGCATTCTATGTATTATGTAGTTATCTGTATATTCCTCTAATTTTATGAGTTACCTTCCATATGCGATAATTTTGTGAGATCACTATTCTTCAATCTTGTAGTTCTTCTTAAAAATGTCTTCAAAAACCATTAAAGGAGAGATCCATGATCTAGATGTTCTAAAAGAATATATACCTGACTTCAATGAATTGACGGTGAATAATCTTTCACAGATAGTTTCAGATATTTAGTTTCAAAAATGGGATGAGTATTTTGCAATGCTTGATAGACCCATCTATCCAGATCTTGTGAAACATTTCTGGGAAAACAGTCATGTTCATCAAAATGAGCTAGATGATTGTCAGAATTTGTCGGTTATCTATGGTTTCCCTGTGGTAATCAACTCTAAAATCATCTCTCAAGCCATAAAATGTGAGGAAGATGGAGTTACTGTTGAAATATACAGACATAATAACAGATCCGCAAATCATTTATATATCATTTATGAAAGTAAAGGCCCTGCTGAAAGTCCTTCTACTCTTACTCCTATGGCAAAAGTCTAGTATCAAATTATGGGAACTAATATAAGGCTTAGAGAAAAGGGGACATGATTGCTTCTTCTGATGACAAACACTTCGTTCTATTACTAGTCCCAGAACTAAGATCAATCTTCCTTAGTCTATGTTCAATTATATGAAAGAAGAGATACTTACATCTCGTGAGGAATTATCCTTTCTTATTCTTTTTGGTAGGTTTATTCCTATGATTCTTGTTCAACAGAGTGTTGTTACTCATGTATAACAAGCTAGGTTGATTGATAAACTTGTCCCTGACAGGTGTTCAACTATGAACTATTCTGAAACCATTATTAACCACTGAAGTTCTTTCTTTTTCTGCATTTTTTATTTATGTTAAATGGGGAGAATAGATTAAGTATTCTTCAAGATTAATTTTGGATCCAAATGAGGTTGGTGATCCTATATAGAGGGAGAATACAAATCTCACCTTTGGAGTGGATTCATTATTCTATATATAGGGGAAACTTACAAACCTCACCTCTTAGACTTCACAGATAAGACATATGGAGAGCTTATAAACCTCACCTCTAAGATTGTTTGACATATGGGGAGCTTACAAACCTCAGACCCTGAAAGTTATTGAGTGATTTATCTACTACTGATTGTTTTTAAAATACTTAAAGTTGCCATCATCAAAAAGGGGGAGATTGTTGAGACAAGTTTGGTTCATACCATGTATCCTCTAAGGTTTTGATGATGAAAAAGTTTTTGAAAAACTATTAGGATTTCTAATTAGCTAGTTTATGTGCACAAAACTTTATTTAGCTGATGAAACTAGTTCTGACACAAAAGTGGCTTTGGTTCGGTTATGGTCATACACTCATGAAAGAGTTTGATTAGAAAGAAGCCGCTAGTACACTCTAGAATCAGAAGCGTGCTATAGCTACCTCTGGTACTAAACAATGTCAACTCAGTTCTACTAACACGGGACTCGAGATATATTAACATTATCTTCAACAGATTGTGTTGTACCTAAATCATAGATATGTTCTCTGGACAAAGGCCTTATTCTGTGGATATTTCCTTGACTAAAAGTTCCAACACATATTTTATTGGAAAAGAAGATGTACTAATAGACTTGATCTGATTATATCCATTGTGGATGCTCCAACGACTATATTTATTCAATTATATAAGGAGCTGAAGAATTGAAGATCAACTCAAGAAATAATGTTGCAACTACAACTGAGAAATACACGAACTGCATATTAGAAGCAAAATCTGTTAAAAGTTCTTATTCTTGTATAACTTAATAATCCTTTGTAAAAGTATGTTGTATTATATTTGAACGCCTCTGATTGTTAATCAAGTGTTGTTATAATTTATTTCTTCACTAAATACTTAGTTTAGATAAAAAGCCTCTGACTGTAGGCTTGAGCAGGAAATTCTTAAACAGTGTGCCTGAGCAGAGAATCCTTGGATGGAAGATCTGAGCAAGGAAAGTCTTAGGCAGTGTGTCTAAGCAGGAAAGTCTTAAACTAGGTAGTTTGAGCAAGGAAAATCTTAGAATCTGAGGATCTAAGCAGGAAGTTTTAATCATGTGATGATTAAGAAGAGAAGTCTTAGACTGGGGGTATGAGCATGCAAAGTCTTATACAAGTGTGTATAAGCTAGTGTAATCGGGTTAGTTATAGTGGAAAATTTCTTGCGAGGCAAGGGGACTGGAGTACTCTCCGTTAGGAGAGGAATCATGATAACTAGGGCTGGAAATGAGTCGACTCGAGTCGAACTCACCTCAACTCGACTCGTTAAGAATTGTTCGAGTTCGAGTTCGACACGAACTTTTTTTTAAGCTCAAACTCGACTCGTTATAAGTTCACGAACAGTTCGGTTCAACTCGTTAGGTTCATCTCGTTAGGTTCAGCTCACATGATTCACGGACTTAAAAACTATTTTTTTAAATATATATATATTTTAGTATATTTGACATTTTAAATAAATATATTTTTTTAAAATAAAATATTAAAATTAAATAAAAGTTATCATATTGAAATTTAACTTTATCTTCGAAATCTACTAATTCAAAACCTACACAACTTTCAAGAGATACATTTGAGAGTCTAATTCAAAAACTACTAAATTGAAGATTAAATTTGTCTAAGATTTAGAGTAAATATTTAAACCTAATCTTAAAGACAGTATAATTCTTCTCATATGCAATTGAGTTGACTCATGAACCTAACGAGTCGAACTATGTATAGTTCAAGTTCAACTCATTTAGTTAACGAACTTAATTTTTCGCTCATACTCAACTCATTTGGTTCATGAACCTAGTTCAACGATTTAATTGTCGAATCGAATTCCGAACTATTTTCAAGTTGGTTTGGTTTATTGTCATCCCTAATGATAACTGATGTGTGTTCTTTGTTGTTTTTGTTTTACTTCTGTTACATTTTCCGCTGCATTAATTATCATATTCTAAACTCAATTTTAGAATCTAAACTCTGGTTCAGAAGTAAAAATATTTTTGTAAACACAATTCAACCCCCCTTCTTGTGTATTTTTCTTGCCTTTATAGTTGACTATATCTAGAAATTTGTCATATTAAGAAGATTGCTCACCTTTGGTGCAGAGTACAGATCACACGCTCCTTAAGCCTTCAGGGTCTGAGAACATACCAGAGTCTAAATCTTCAGATACAGATGAGCATGTTTAGATTCTGATAAACCAGAATCTGAATAGTATTGCTTCTTCATTTATGCTTTCAACACGATTAATGCATGATCAATTCTCAATTTATGATCCTGCACACTTTAGCATATGTTAGCAAAACGTATTGTTCTTTCAATACTTTATTATCATCAAAACCTTTTAAAGGCATAAACAAATCTTGTTCTAACAAAAACTACATTTACACATATCCACATAGTTTACCTATCAATTTATAAAGATCACAACACATTGAAATTCTTAAAAGGAGCGCGTGGAGATATCAAGTTTCTTGGAGAAATAGAAGAGTAATGTTGAGAGGCCTCACATTGATTTATCTATGCATATATTTTTTTCATTGGCTTTCAATGCCTCTCAGTTATAGTTATTTTTTCAGCACCTTTCGTTTCAACATAGAAGATTGCGACAATGGTTTATGAATTTATATGCATTTTCAATTTTGATTTTTGTTTAAACTCCAGGACTTTTTATTTTTATTTTTATTTTTGTTTGATTTTGGAATGTTACTCCATTTCAATTTTGTTAGCAAACTTGTGTTTTTATTTGTGTTTTTGTTTTTATTAGTTATTACAACTCGACCATGCTAATTCATTACTCAACATCTTATCGTCATTAAGTTTATGCTTAATGTAATTGAAGTTAATAAGACAAAAACTAGAGACGAGAAAGTTTAGGATGACTACCAATCTAAATCAAAAATCAAAAAGACTAAAAGTAAAGTTGGAATATTTATATATTCAAAAATATAATTAACCCTACAATTTATTAACACTAATATCACTACTATGAATTGCTTATTTCACCTCAAATAAAAAGGAGTTATTATCTCAACTTTTTAGACGATGTAATAAAGGGTGTTATGGAGAATCGATACTTTCGCCTCGATCTATATGTAACCAAGGAAAGGTGTAACAAGTAGTGAGTTTGATTTCCAGTAAATATATATTTGTATTTTTTTTAAACACAGTAAAATATATCTCTTATTTTATTAAAATATAAAGTTTATTATTTTATATTGTTTCCGTTTCAATCTACAAGTATAAGTTTTTGACTAACTCTGAATTCAATTCATTGTCACCATTATGAATCGAGGAAAAGAAGAAATATTGGATTTTTGTTGCATACGCATTACTTTTCAAGTTCAATGATTTTTTCATGCAATATATTCTTAATGACTTTTGCATGCATTTGTTTCTGATATAAAATAATAATAATAAATTAGATAAATAAAATAAATTTTCAATTACAAGCTACAAGATTATGTAAAAACACAAACCTTGCATCAAATTTTTTTCTTCTCTTGCAATCCATTCAAGAGATTGTTCCCAAACTTTTTTAAGTTTTGCTATTTTCAATCTAAATGCTTTCATTATCAATTTTTGAGTTTTACAACGTAGCGTCCAATATATATATATATATATATATATATATAATGTTTTTACTTTATAAATCGACAACAATAACTCATTTATAGATAAAACTGAGTTACTTTTTTCATCGATTTTTAGGAACGCCGTGGTAATACATTATTTCTTTTTTAAATAAAAAAACATAAAATATAGGTATTTTTCCTTGGTGAATGGAAAAAAATTGTAAGTAACATATATTGCTTTCTCTTTTGATTTTTTATCCTTCACCCATTTTTTTGTATGTTGCAATATAACAAAGGCCTCGCAAGAGGTGACAACAACAACAATAACAACAACAACAACAACAACAACAACAACAACAACAACAACAACAACAACAACAACAACAACAACGATAACGACAACAGCAACGACAACGACAACAACTATGCCAATGACAACAACAACATCAACGACAGTGACAACGACAACAATAACGACAACGAAAATGACATCAAACAACAACAACAACGACAATGGCGAAGACAATGACAACGATAATGACAACGGCAACAATAACAACAACTCTATTATGTGAGATAAATTATAAAAATAGTAAATTGTTTTGTTCAATGTTGGTGAAATTAGTTTCTCCAATGCATGTATGTAAGAACAACAACGCACAACCTTGAAACATTTCTTAACTAATTAAAAAAACTTGAAGTTTTTTTGTCTTGCAATTCATCTCAAAGAATGATGATTACGAGTTTGGAGCAGCTGTAGATGAGTTAGGTTTATGGTAAAACTTAATAAACAAATGTTTTTATAGGCAAATACGGGTATCAATCCCCTCAGTTAATAGTGTAACCGAAAAAATAGATCATTTAATTATTAAATTAAAAAAAAAGCATCACTTTTAAAAAGATAAAAACATAAAGAATTGTTGGGATTCAAAGCATGTCCCTTGAATTAATTTTCTCCTCAATCATCTATTTCAATCGAGAGACTATATGATATTTAAAAAAAATGTGGCGCGCTCATAAATTATACCTCAATTATTTATTTGTTGAGATAAAAGATTTACCATAAAATATATTATTTTAAATAGTTTATCTTTATTAAAGATTAATAATAATAAAATGTTAATCATATTTATGATAAACCTAAAGAAACTCAATATAAAAATATATTTTTAAATGATGTGCATTCAATTCTTTAAATGCATTGATAAGTTTTAGTAGAAGTATTTGTAAGGGTGTTCGGTGGCTTGGATAAATTTGAGTAAATTGGAATCCAAACCAAACCAATGCATTTGAGTTGAGCGTTTTTTTTAGTTCGGACAAAAAGCAAACCAAACCAATTAAAACTGTTGTTAATTGGTTTGGACAACGGATTTCTAATTTGTTACCCGTAAACTCGAACCAAACTAATAACAATCAACATAATTAATTCATATAACAAATTATTAATTTTAATTGAGTTATTACTTTTTTATTTGAATGAAGAGAATAATTGTAATAGTAATTTCCAAGTACAAACTATAATGAAAGAAATAAGGAAGCATAGTTTTTGGACATTTCCAATGAAAAACAGAATGACATCTTTTAAATTATCACAAGCATATCAATCAATAATAAAATAAAGTGAAATCAAACATCACAACCATTATAAATTCAAACTCACAAACTACAAACTATAAGTATATGCAAACCACAACATTCTTCTCAAATCACAAGTATATGTAAACTGCAAATCTTTAATTTAATGCTATGAAATAGAGTATGAATATGCAGTAAAATTGTTTTAAATTTTTGAATATTTAAATGAAATACAACAATTATATAAGTATAGTGGTCGTTTGTCGGATCCATTTGATTTAAACTTTATTATAAAAATATAAAAATTCAAATCAATTCATTTATTTAGTTCAGATATTAAATTCTCTCGTAACTGATCCGCAAATACCCGTAAGCATTTTCACAAACACATTATTTTTCTATCAAAAATCAAAGACTTTGTTTGATTGTGGAATTTAAGACTAGTTTCTGTTAAAGTTAAAGTATTAACAAGTGTGAGTAGTGTGGATAATAGTCCCACATTGGATAGAAATGTGGTGACTTGAGCATTTATAAATGAGAGAACCCACACACCTATCACCTTAAGGTTTTGGGTGAGTATGTGGTATGTCTCTCACAAAGGTTGCTCTAGTAAAAGTCTCACTATGTTCAATGCTCCCTAGTTGAAAGTCCAACAGTGGTACGCTTAAGGGAGAGCATTGTGGATAGACTCACACTTGAGGGAGAGTGTTAAAGTTAAAGTATTAACAAGTGTGAGTAGTGTGGATAATAGTCCCACATTGGATAGAAATGTGGTGACTTGAGCATTTATAAATGAGAGAACCCACACACCTATCACCTTAAGGTTTTGGGTGAGTATGTGGTGTGTCTCTCACAAAGGTTGCTCTAGTAAAAGTCCCACTATGTTCAATGCTCCCTAGTTGAAAGTCCAACAGTTTCACTCATCCTTAAAACAAAATAGAGTAGATTAGTATGTCGCAGAAAGGTTAATGAAATTTTCAAAAACATATTATCTGATATTACAATTTAATTTTGTTGCATGTTGATACTATAGAATAAATTAATTTAAATTTTATTATTTAAACTAAATAATTATTAAAATAAATTACATACTATTAAATAATTAGGTGATGGATATATTATCAGTTTAAGTAGAGAATTTGAACTCTACTTAATTTGTATCATCATACTATTTTGGTCAATAATGTTAATATATCATCATATAATGTAAATAATTAGGTGATGGATATGTAAATAATTAGGTGATGGATATATCATCATACTATTTTGATCAATAATGTTAATATATTATCAGTTTTAGGTGTGAAAGTGTTTACTTAAACTTTTCTTAAACTTAATTCTTATCTATTGTTAGACTATTTTGACTGCTCCAAATAATAACAATAATAATAAAATACTATAAAGAAGAAAACTTATTCCAGAAAATACAATAAAGAATGAAAATATAGAACAATTCCATCCAACCACATTTGAATAATGAATATTTTATACATTGAAATATATTAGGTGTCAATTGTGATTTGACCACTCTATAATTGCCTCACTTGTTGAAGAATATTTTTATTATATTATTAAGATGCATGAATTTAGAAAAATAACATTATATTTATTGGTTATTGTTGGAATATTTGATTCAATGTTTATTCAATTATTTTATTTCAATATTATTATATAGCCATATAGGTGTATTTATCATTACATATCGAGAGGTATGGGGGAGAGAGAGAAGTTCTTTAATTTTTGATGGTTGAATAAAAAAGAATTGATATATTTACTAGAGTATTTATTATCAAATATTAAGAGTAATAAAAGTAGTACTCATTGAATTGTAGAATTAGAAGGAAAAAAATGAATTAGTTTATTTTGTAAGTCAAAATAAATTATTTATTTAAAAACATTTTTTTATTTTAAATGGATCATCCATTCGAGGGATTAAGTTTTTTTTTTTTGTTTGATTCCATTAATTGACTCTTATGGCAGCTCAAATATGCCGTTGGGCTTGCCATATTGAACTTCAAAAAGTTGTGAAGTCCATCAAACTAATAAATCTAGCCTTGTCAAATTGTTTGCCTTTGTGGTGACTAATGATGGTAACATCTCTACTCTAAGTCAAATATCTAAACCTTCATTGAAAATAATAAAATAGGGATTACAATATTGAAACCCAAAAAAATAAAAAAAATACTTCGATGGCTTAATTTTTGTCACTAAATATTACTCTCTCTTTTATAATAAATGACTTATTTAAAATAAAAGTGTTTTAAAATCAATAATTTTTTTTTTTAATTTTTAATGTATCTTTTTCAATTTTACTTTTTAATTAATATTTTCGCCGTTCTTAATATGAGTAGCAAAACGGATCGTCCACTCCGTCTCGTCCGCCCCACCTTAAACCCGTTAAAAAAGAGTCGGAATAGACAAGCCCGAAAAAAAATTGAACTTAAAAATCTAGCTCGTCCCGTCAAGGTGACGAGTAAGCGAGCGGCGGGCTTGCCGATTTATTTAACTTAAAAATCTAGCTCGCCGATTTATTTGTTTATTTATTTTTCATTTTTAATAGATCAATAGACTTTTTATTTACATTTCAATTAGATTTTTCACATATATTTTAGAACAGTATTTTATAAAACATCTTTTAACAAATTTTACTTTAAAAAAATATTGCATATATATTCACAAATAAATGTATAAAATAAAACCATAAAGAATTGGAATTATTAGAGTTAGCTAAAATTAGAACTAAAAGTCTAAAACTATCAAGAAATTTCACCTAAAATAGAACCATTAACAAGAGTTTCAAAGCTATGGTTCAAGTATTAACCTTAAACCAACCAAAATAAATATTTTGAATGCTTGATAACTAAGTTGGTGGACAATCCGCCCCTTTTTTGGCGGACTCAAGGCACGGTAGACTTAATGGGTAAGCGAGCACAAAATCCTAACCCGACCCTCTATTCTTTGGTAGGTGTGTTGACCGGCCCGACGGGCCACGATCCATTTTGTCACTCCTAGTTCTCAATACTTAATAATAGGTACTTTAGTAAAAATATCATTCTCTATCTTTCATTTATTCATTTTTTTTAATCTGTGTGAAATGATCAACTGAGTCACTCATTGTGGGATGAAATGAATACTACTTTTACCTACATCTATACTACTTTATTTACAACTATATCTTAACTCATATAAAAATTTGAATAGTTTTTTATTTTTAACATATAATATTTTAATATTTAAATATAAAATTATTATTTTTACTATAAAAATACAAAACCTAACTTTAATAATTGAAAAATTAAAACATAATTTATATTAGTAATTGTTTTTCATTTTCGTTTCTATTTTCTTCATTCTCACTCATCTTCGCTCTCTTTTATCCACCGTCGCCGCTTCGGACCCACTCCTTCGTTCCATTCTAGATACGCTCTACCGTTTCATTTTACACCCGCCTCCGTTCTTCCGTTCTGATTCAACTCCGAAATTATTCGTTTTCGCCATTTTGTTCTCGATCCACCTCCTATCTTTTGTTCTCGATCCGCCTCCGCGGTTCTGTTCTATATTATCCTCCATTGTCGCTCCCGTTCTCAATCCTCCGTATTTGTTTTTGAAACCCCATTGTCGTTCTCAATCCTAAAGCATTGTCTCCAATGATAATTGGTTAGGATTTAGTATTTATGTATATTTTGTTTCTTATTGCTCATTTGAATTTAACTGGATTTTGGATGGTTGTTCCTTTTAAATTCACCAAGTGTTGATAATGTGATTGATAATACCTTTTGCATAACACATATGATGCTTTCTTTCTTTTTTCAGTTTCATGATGTCTGTTTTTTTTTTTCTTGTTTCATAGTTTTTATTTTTTGTTTGCATGGGAAGCTGCAACAGCTGGAGCAAACTTGCTTTATTTTCCTAAGGCATCCTATTTTGCTAGTAGTAATGATAATGGTGGTGATAATGTTAGATTTGTTGTGATATAATCCAAGTTGTGTAGTCCAAGTCCAAAGTTAATTAGGGTTTAGGGTTCGTTACTTAGTATACAAGTTAGTTGTATATAAATAGACATATTTTGTAATTTAATTTGTACAATCATAATTCAATAATAAATTCCTTATTCTTCATTCTCTCTCTCTCTCTCTCTCTCTCACACACACACACACACACACACACACACACAGACACTAAAAGTGCCTCACGCGTTAAAAAATTTGGCATCTAGAGTTTCAGTTAGTTTCTTGATCGTATTTTCAAGAATCACATGTCGGTGATCGTGTTTTCGGGATTGTGGGTTGTTAATAGTGTTGGCTGTAAAGAAGAATGGTAATAATGGCATTTCAGATTCTCTTCCTATTCTTCACAGTAAGAATTAGATTCGATGGAGAATACATATGCAATCTCTGCTTGGATTTCATGAAACCTTAAAAGTGGTTACTAATGTCATCCCTGAGCTTGCTGAGAATGCAAATGATGCTCAGAGAGTCACAAACAAGGAGGCCAAGAAGAAGGATGATAAGGATGCATTTTATATTCAATAAGAGTTAGACGCGGCTAACTTTGATATGATTTCTCATTCTGAATTGGTGAAAGAGGCATAGGATATTCTTGTCAAGTATTACAAAAGAGTTGAGAAGGTTAAAGTCGTAAAATTCAAGACGTTGCGAAGGCAGTATGAATTACTACAGATGGGAGAAGAAGAAAAGATTGCAGGCTAAGTCTCGAAGGTATAAAATCTTGTTCATCTCATGAAAGGTTGTGGTAAAATCCTAATTAATAAGATGATAGTTGAGAAGGTAATGCATACATTGACCTCTCACTTTGATCACATTATTGTAGCCATATAAGAATCTAACAATCTTGAAACCATGAAACCAAAAGATTTGGTTGGTTTGTTAGAAACGCATGAGATTAGGATTTTTGAAAGGAAATGGGTTCAAGATTCGATAGAAGATCTACAAGCTTAAAATGGAAGAAACATGGTGGTTCAAACAAGTACAAGGGGAAAAGAGACAAGACTCGGAGCAAGAAGTCTTGGTCGAACCCTCAAAAGGATAAAGTTGATGATAAGACTTATGAATCCTAGAAAAGAGGAAAAGGAAACTCCTATCATAACGATAAAGAAGAGAAAAAAAATGTGTGCAATGCTATAACTTTGATAAATGGGGTCACTTGGCCAAGAATTGTTGGTGCAAGATGTAACGCCCCGATTTCGATTATCCCTTTTTCGTTAAGTCCTTTTTGATTTTAATTGGGCGAATATTATTTTGATATGGAATTTTTGTGGAAATATGTTATGTTTACATATTATTCTATTTTACCCGATTTTGGGAGTTTTCGGAGAAAATAGTTGGAGGGTATTTTGGACATTTCCTATTTAAGTGATAAGTTGAATATTTAATGAGGTATTGAGTTAATAGATGTTTTGGGAAAAATAATAGGAAGATATTAAAGAGGAAATAGAAGAGAAAGAAAGATAGTAAGAAAGGAAGGAAAGAAAAGAGAAAGAGGAGAGAAAGAAGAGGAAACTTTGGAAAACATCAAGATCAAACCCTACCTTGCAATTAATCAGGTAAGGGTGTGAAACTCTATTATACTGTTAATGTGTATGATTATATATGATTTTGGTTGTTTGATGTTGGATTGAGGAGAGTTTCTACTCATTTTCATCTTAGGGCAATATTAGGATTTAATCGGTAGAATGTTGTTTTAACCGGTTAGAATTGAGAAATGGATGGAGTAGTATAGTCGGGTGTTATTGGGTTGAACTTACTGGGGTTGTTTGGTTTTAGAATCGGTCGGTTTGTGAGGTTTGGGCTTTTGGACAGCCATGGAAGTTCTGAGTTCGCAGGTTCGCCAGGCGAATGGCAGCGAAGCTTCGCCGGGCGAAGCCCAGCGAGCAGCAGCGAACCAAGTCAGAAGCAAACACTCTGTCTTTGCTGGCAAGTTCGCCAGGCAAATGAGAGTGGCGAAGGTTCACCAGGCGAGTGTTCTAGCAAGTAATTCCAAAATAAATCCCAGTGGTCTTCGCTGGCAAGTTCGCCAGGCGAGGTTTAGCGAACACAACAACATATTTTCTTTTCTTGTGTTTTCCATTCGTGGATCGATTGTGTGGTTTAGTTGCGATCATTCCTTGTCTGAGATGACTAATTATATGTTGTTATATGTGTTGTGGGTAGCCGTATGGCGTGAATCCTAGTTGTGATTTGTGAAGTGTGAAAAATGGTCGTTTGGCAATTTTGTGCATTATTTGAACTAAATAGAGATGCATGGCGAGATTGATTATCTATGTGAACCATGTATAAAAATTGGTGTGAATGGATGATGAATATATATATATATATATATATATATATATATATATATATATATATATATATATATATATATATATATATATATATATATATATATATATATATATATATATATATATATATATATATATATATATATATATATATATATATATATATATATATATATATATATATATATATATATATATATATATATATATATATATATATATATGCTTTGTGATACGTATATTTGAATGCATAATGAATATATGCGATGAATGTGAAGAATGCATGAGCATGTTTGTAAACATGTATACATTTCAAGAAGTGTATGGAGTCATTTTGCATGTGAAGCATCATGAAGTACATTCTTGTGCTGTGATTCATAAGAGAGCCTGATGAGTGATAGGATACCAAGGAGAGTCCGATGAGTAATGTGATTCCTAGGAGAGTCTGATGAGTGATAGGATTCCTAGGAGAGTCCGATGAGTAATGTGATTCCTAGGAGAGTCTGATGAGTGATAGGATTCCTAGGAGAGTCCGATGAGTAATGTAATTCCTAGGAGAGTCTGATGAGTGATAGGATTCCTAGGAGAGTCTGATGAGTAATGTGATTCCTAGGAGAGTCTGATGAATGATAGTATTCCTAGGAGAGTCCGATGAGTAATGTGATTCCTAGGAGAGTCTGATGAGTGATAGGATTCCTAGGAGAGTCCGATGAGTGATGTGATTCCTTGGAGAATCTGATGAACAATGTGATTCCTCGGAGAAACTGATGAACAATGTGATTTCTCGGAGAATCTGATGAACAATGTGATTCCTCGGAGAATCTAATGAACGATGTGATTCCTCGGAGAATCTGATGAACAATGTGATTCCTCGGAGAATCTGATGAACGATGTGATTCCTCGGAGAATCTGATGAGCGATGTGATTCCTCGGAGAATCTGATGAGCAATGTGATTCCTAGGAGAATCTGATGAGTTATAGTGTACCCGTGAGGGGCGTGAGTGAATTGATTCTTAGGAGAATCTGATGGACGATTAAGTCGGTATCGTATTAAATTTGCATAGAGTAGCGGGTTGGCCTCTATGATTTGTATTTATCATCTTTGCATGATGTATGGTGAATAAACATGATTATAGATGTTTATGTAAGTTGTTGATAATTGGCATGAATGGAATGTTTGAAGATACATGTATGTGTGAGTATATATGTATGTGTGTGTATGTTTATGAAGTAATATAAACATTGTTGATGCATATTGTATATGCTTAGTGTTCTATTTGTAAATAGTTAATTGTGAATACATTTCGATGTACGGTGTAGTGAGATGAGTTGCGGTGAGAATGCGGAAGACGTTTTTGGACGTTATGTGTG